>OW026360.1:18913610-19513610 GCA_932273835.1 Sarcophaga variegata
GTTTTCTATTCACAAAAAAAGAAAAAGAAATCGAATTTAAATTTTCATCATTTGCATGCCACCACACACAAACACCATAAAAACGATAAATATTTTTGCCAAATGTCTTAGCCCAACAAATATGCAAGAAAAGTAAGAAAACGAAGTTGTAAAAGTAAAAGAAAGAAACAAATTCTTTTACTGTCAATAAGTCTTTGATGATTATGGAAAACAAATCCACAAAATCCAAAAGGAAATCAAAGGACCAAAAAATATCTAATAAAACTTTTTCTTTCTCTCTCTCTCGCTCTCTCTCCCTCGGATTGCCATCTTTGTGTTCAAATAATTTTTCAAGTTTAGCATTATTGACAAAGTTTTGTTTGTAGCGAAGGATAGAGGGGTAGCAGGAGGAGGATTGGTTACATTCGTTTTCGTTATTTTTGGCTGATTGAAATTAGTTGATGCATGAAAAAAGTTTTTTTGTTGCTTTTTTTCTCGTTCATTCTTGTTTGCAAACAATTTTTCCAACAAAAATTCATAAAAAGGTATTGTACGATATAAATAGTTGTTTTTGTTTTTATTGTTGTTGTAGTGGTTGTTGTAAAACAGGATGTGAACATTAAACGTACCTCTCATAATTCAGATTCAATGGAAAACAGCAAAAAACCAAAAAAACCAAAAAAAATTACCCAAAATTTATGACTACTTTGCATATTTCAACAAATTTGTTGAAATTCACTTCGGGCTTACTGCCTCAGCATACCGCTCTCTCCCTCTCTCTCTCTCTCTCCGTGTGCCTTTAGTTTTGGTCATTGGCAATACCTTTAATATTGTGTGTGTGATGCAAAATAGAATCAATGAAGAGAAAGTTTTTTAACAAAATTTTGTTGATTTCTTTACTTTTTATTTTAATTTCCTTCTCTGTTCTTCGACTTTGATTGTAAAACTCTTATTGGTAATAAAAAGAATTTACGGCTGCTCTTTTGCATTTGAAAACAAATAAAAAAAAACAATAAAAAAAATAAAAAATTTAATTGCCGCGTTATTTACACAAAAAAAAAAATCATTGAAGTTTTGAAAAAAAAGGAAAACAGTTGAATTAAATGATTTCAATACATACATAGAATACATCTCCAACAAAACGAATTCCTATCAGCAGATTTCGGGCAAATACTCTGAGCGTCAAATAAAATTGCCACGAAAAATTTCTCAAAAATCTATCGTTCGGAACCACACAACATTAGTGGTGAGAAAAGCTAGTTCGTAATCCTGTCTGAAGGCTTGTAATGACCAATTACGTAGGTAATCCTTTCTGGTGGTTATAATGGTTGCCTGATTTATTATTAGGATTTCAAATAAAACTTCTTAAATTACATTATAATTTGAAACACTTTTGAAACAAAAAATAGTTTATCTGCTGCTGAATTCTTTCGTGGAATACTTGGGCTTGTGGTCAAGCAGTTTGACCACGATATTAAGGAATAGTCTATCAGGTAGTGTGTTGTCCTGCAGCTCCGTCAAGGTAGGAAACGACCTCTCCAAACCTTTTGGTACTGTGCCAGGTTTCAGACAAGGCGACCCCTTATCATGCGACCGCTTCAACTTCGTCAGGGAGAGTGTTCTGCGAAAGACGGGAGTACATCGCAATGGCACTATTTTTCAAAAAAGTGTCCAGTTGCTTGGGTACGCTGACGACATTGCCATCATAGGGCGTACCAAGCGAGATGCTACTGCTGCCTTTAGCGCTATTGAACGGGAGTCTAGTAAGATGGGTCTGGCAGTAAATGAGGGCAAAACAAAGTATATGTTATCGACAAGTAGAGACGCGCTGCGTATTGATTCTCAGATTACGGCCGATAACTATACTTTTGATACGGTCAAGGAATTCATCTACTTTGGCTCCGCCGTTACTACCAGAAATGATGTCAGTCTGGAGATCAAGCGCAGGATCACTCTTGCCAACTGGTGCTACTATGGTCTCAATAGGCAATTGAGTAGTAGAGACCTCTCTCGTGCGACAAAACTAACACTTTACAAGACACTCATCCTACCCGTGCTTCTTTATGGCGCAGAGGCATGGACCCTATTAAGTACAGATGCAGCGGCCTTGAGAGTGTTCGAGAGAAAAGTACTACTTCGGTCCAGTGCGAGTTGGCGATGATTTCCGTATCCGATACAACAGTGAGCTGTATGAGCTCCTCAACGACATAGACGTTTTGCAGCGTATTAATATCCAGCGGCTGCGCTGGCTCGGCCATGTCGTTCGAATGGAGGAGGATGCTCCGGCGAGACGGATATTTGATGCGAGAATCTGCGGAAGTCGGCGAAGAGGACGACCTTGCATCCGTTGGAAGGACCAAATCGAGGAAGCCCTGTCATCGATTGGTGTGACCAACTGGCGTAGGCGCACACGAAGCAGAGGCGCCTGGAAGGATGTGTTGCGGCAGGCCGAAATCCGTTAAACGGGTTGTTATGGTCAATTAAGTAAGTAAGTAAGTAGTGTGTTGACTTATTAGACGTGAAGCCAGGGTTCAAACCCCAGGACAGACATCTTCAACAAAACGAAATATGAAAGAAATATTTCTTCCGGCGACTTCCTCTCAGCAGATTTCTGGCAACAACTCTGAGTGTTAAATGAAATGAGCATGAAAAAGTTTCACAAAAAAAAATCTGCTGTTCGGAATCGACTTTCAACTGTAGGTCCCGCCACACTCATGTATAAAAATGAACGCACGCAACATAAGTGGTGTGAAAAGCTAGTTCGTAATCCCGACTGAAGATTTATAATGACCAATTATGGATATGTATGTATGCCAAGAAAACCTCTTAAATTACTTTTTTTAATTCGAAACACTTTTTATACAACAAAATAGTTTATCTTCTGCTATAATCCGTCGTGGAATGCTTGGGGTTGTTGTCAAGCAGTTTGATCACTAGATTACGCAATTTCTTTCAGTTCGCTTACTGCATTATTTACTTCCCAGTCAAGTAAGTTTTAGATGAATCATGAGAAATGTATGTAATGTACACTTCGTCTATTCTGTTGGCCAATTCTGTTTGCTATGTATCGAATACTTCATTCAAATGGAATGGCAGTATGTTAGCATTAAATATCAGAATTTATTGCTTATGGAGGTTGTGCAATCGCACCAAGCGTTTAGAAGAAGTTTGATTCCTCTCAATGCAGGCTTGAAGATTATTTGTATAGGTCTACCATACTTATATCATACTTTTAGCATTTTTTTCTCTTCTTTTCCTGTAATTTTTTTTTGCTTAATTTTTTAGATTTATTTGAGGTAAAGTAACATATTTTACTTATTTACTGTGGCATATGATCCTACAGCTTCTACTCGACTGATCTCAATGCAATTTTCCATTTGTATTCTTAAATTTAATCTTACGAAACGTAAGTAATAATGGAAACCAATATTTACACATACAATGTTATTAGATTCCCATATTACTTCACTTAACACATACTCCTACACTAAATGTCTTTGTAACAATGAATCTACAACGCAAAAGGGTGTGTACGTGTATCAAAACACGTTTTATTCGCCCCAAAAGTAGACCACAAAACATAGAGAAATTAATGTTTTTTATTGTTGTTGTTGTTGTTTTGTTGAGTAATTGAAAAGTGTTGCTATTATTTGTGCATCAAATGCATTTGTTTCCTCGAAAGCAAATGATGCTTCTAAATATGAGTATGCGTGTGCATGAGTCAAAGGCTATACACCATACATATACATGTCTGTGTAGAGGTATGTATGTAGGTTTGTAGTTGTATAATGACCGGACGATACAAATGATTGTACTTTTAACACTTTATGCCACAAGCACAACATCATCATGACATTTTCTGGCCCATGTCCAAATGGACTATTATGGATGGATGGCATACAAACAAATACATTGGCAAACACCAAAATACTTTGCCAACAACAACTACGACTACAATACCAAATAATAGCAACAATAACAACAACAATACAACACACTAATAATTGTTAAGTGAATTTGCATGTTTGTTTCGTTTTCCTTCAATTGACCCACAAGCCAAGTGAAATTATTTTTTTGGTTTTCTCCACTCTTCTAATTTTTCAAATAAAAACTATTTTTCTCTCTCTCTCTCTCTCACTCTCTTTAATTCTATTTTTCTAAAAATAAAATATTCATACGACCAAAATAATTTTTTTTTGTTTGTTTAAACTCGTACATGTTCTGATGATTTTATGTAAATTTAATTCTAAATAAACTCACTGCCACACATATACACACAGAGCGAGAGAGAGAGAAAGAGAGAGAGAGAAAGAGAGAGAGAGAGAGAGTGCGAGACAAAAACAACATTTTTTTGTAGTGAAAGAACGAACAGACAAAAAAAGGAGGCAAAAATGGACTTCAATTACTACATTTTGTATGAAATTTTAATTTTAAAATAATTATCCCAAAACAAAGTTATCAAACATCCTTAATTTGAAATAAAAACAGCAACTGAAACAACAACAAGAACAACGACACCGACAACTACAACATGTCTAACAGGCACCCACACATAAGTGCCTACACTCTCCTTTTAATAGCTGTAAGCGGCTAATTAGTAACAAAAATAAGCAGAGTTGACGAAAACTTTTGATTCGATGTTTCATTCTCATCGTCATAGAATCTAGATATTGAGCTCGAGACAACCCCCAGGTCCTTGAGTCTACAGCGCCTTGTTAAAAAACTGGTTACCAACCTCAGGTTATTTCAGGATTGTTTGATACACGACTCAGATCTCTCCTTATTGTAGTTTCTAAAGAAAACTTTTGATTTCCTCAAACCCCTTTGGTTTGAGAACAGTCTTTGCCACTCTTTATCTCCCCTTTCCGTTGAGCATACCTTTCCAAGCTTGCTCTTAGAGACGATCTTATGCATATGAATGGGATTGTAACGTAGAAGTACCATAGGATGCTGTTGTACGATATCTGCTGTTAAATGTGGTGGAAGAAGATATACGACTTCAGCTTACTTACTTAAATGGTCATTACAACACTTTTGTTAATTTTTATACTTGAGTGGCGCACCTACAACGCTTAAAGTCGACTTCAAACGACAGATTTTTCAGAAACTTTTCATGGCAGTTTTTCATTTACTCTCAGAGTTTTTGCCAGAAATCTGCTGAGCGGCAGTCGCCGAAGAAATATTTTTTATTTTCGGTTTGTTCGAGATGTCTGTCCTGGGGTTTGTACCGAGGCCTAATGTATAATAAGTCAACACACTACCTACTGGACTACAGCGACTCCTGCTTTTGTGCGAAATCTGCTGTTAAATGTCGTGTATGATGATGTAAGACTTCAGCTGCTCAATACAATTGAAATTGTGGGTTTGAAGATGACGTTTTCTTGGCGCACATGGAATATACCCATACACCATAGCAAACGCAGCAATAGATGTAGGCTTGGCTCCGTTATTTTGAAATTCCAATTAAAAACTACCCTCGCTTCCTCAATTAGAATTAGAAAAATTCAAAAACCCTTTAGCACGATTCCGAAAGAGCCCTTTAAACGCAGATATTGACAACCGTATATAGAAGCCACATCGAACTCTCGGCTGCTTAATGGTCATATGGCATTAATTTTTCCCTTCTCAGTTGGCGGTATTAAACAAATTTCAAGTCCATCATTGTTAAGGTTGCAAAACATAAAACGCAATGCCTCTAGAGGCATACAGAAGATCCAAGTAATCTTAAATCATATTATTCACAGGATATTCTGAATATTCTGTCGTACAGTGGTGGCTAACAACCTGAAAAACCCGATATCGCAAGAAGGCGAAAGGCAAATTAAGGTGTACTCTATGTAGTAGAGAAAAGTAATGGCACAGGACATGAGTATGTCGTTGTAGGATCGTCCAGTAGGCAGTTGTGATAACATTAAAAATACTTCTGGAACTAGCTTCTCGGCGATGATCCTACCCGCTGAATGTGCAATTTGACATGAGCAGTGTGCTGCGTAACGCCGTAATGTTGTAAGCACATGTTGTTGGTTGTCCAGATCATCCAATTCGGACGAAATGAAGTTGGAAATCATCGATCTTTAGTGCCCACCACTTACAGTAATTTCATTCCTACTTAAACCGCCATTTAGGGCCATTGTGATGCCACAATCTATTCTACCCGGAGATCAAACATTCCCTAAAGGAAACCATCCCGAGTCCATTATAAGTCTTGCAATTGCAGCAAACTTCAGATTAGAGAGCTTGGTCAAGGATGTCAGAAAATGAGGGCTAAAAACCTCCGTCTCTTTATAGCAAGGGCAGGGCACTGACACCACCTGAGAACCACAGCTCCTGCAGAAGTCATTCATCGTAATGACAAGTCATTTGGCATGCCTACCAAATGGATAGTGCCCCCTAAGAATCGCCATTGGGCAATGGATGGCCATGCGATTTAAAAACAGAAGTGAGTTGGTCCTTTTCCTGTCCATACGTGTTCTGCAGACTCCAGTAATACTACACGTACTCTCCTGCCGCCAACGAGATTGAGCCTTTTCGTAATACAAGTGGACAATATCCAAATTAACTGAGACAATCGGAATATCTATACTCTGTAATATGTCGGACTTTGTGAGCTCCGTACCGGCTCTGCCCAGCTCGTCAGCAATGCAATTTTCAACGATATCCCTACGTCCTGAAACTCATATGAGAGTTGTTTTTGAAAAGATCCGAAATTTCTGTGAGAATTCTTCGGCATTCATGGACAAGAACGAACATTGAAGCTATGCTGGTTAGGGATTTAAACGCAGTCTGTCTGCCTGAATAAATTCAAAGATTTTCAGAGAAAATCCAGTCTTTCAATAAGCATCGCGCCGCTTTTAAACTTGCCGTGATCTATGCTTGGAAGACACTGCAATGGTCAGGCAGCCTATAAGAAAGTTTAATATCAGAGCTCTTAATAAAAATTTCACAGCTCACCCTGTCACTTATCTTTAAGCCATTCTAGTCGTGTTGGATGTTAATCTGTGGTAATCACAATGAGATCAACTTCAAGCATAAGTGGTACCATACGTATCAAGTAGGGTTCTCCACATGCCCTAATCTTAATTTCTCCCATTTTCAACAACTGTTGATCTAAATATTGCAATATGGAAGATACGTGGGCATCTAACAGAAAGGAATATTAAAACAATTTCCATTTCTAATTGCCTACTATCAGCTGTACGATTCATATTCGTATATGTGTGTACTTCATGTATAAATTTTTGTATGTAGGCGTGTGTGTGTGTGTGTGTGATATTTTGTATATGAATTTCAAGAGAGAAAGTTTATATTGAATGTTTAACATGATTTTCGAAATAAGAACACATTCTCGAACATATTTATTGAAAAACTAATAAACGGATGAACAAATGAACAAAAATATGAGTATTTTATACATGTAGTCGTAGTCGGTATCTGTATTTGTATTTGTACTTGTATTATTTCCTTATTCGAAATGAATTTTTGTACATTTAATGAATATTATTAAATTTCGCAAAAACAACAAAAAAACAAGAAGAGAAAAATACAATAAGAAGAACAAGAAGTAATTAATTTAAGATATTACAACAACATCTGCTATCGAAAAGATCTGCATGAAATTTGTTGTATTTAGCAAATATTGTTGTACCATAAAGCTGAAGAAAAACTCAATGACAACTTCAATGTGAAACTGAGAAGACAATTGAACGTGGGTTATAGCCTATGAAGTTAGATACTCGTAAGCAATTTATTCAGGCTTTTAAAGGCGCTTTTAAATGCGTCAATACAGTTTCTATTATAGGCGACTACAGTGTGCAAAGGCACACATATCTCCGACTCGAATACTTTCTTGGACACTAACGCAAAGCGTTCAGAGGCTATCATCACTAGATTTGTGAATACCAATACTTTTTAGTATGGTATCCTACTTGCTCTTCTATCGTTAGTAAACGATAGTTCGGGCAAAATCAAGAAGTGTTGAGTAAAGGTAGAAGCTTACACCAACGACTTCGTTCTTTGGAACTTTTGGCTTCAATAATAAGTGAAATTTTGGAATCATTGGATAAGGACAAGCAAGGACAGTCTCTCATTCAATCCTAACCAAGCTTATGCTGCTCAATGGTAAATTTAAATCTCTTTCGTTTTGAGTATCCGACTTGCATCGAAAGTATTTGAGTGTGATATTCAATTCAAAACTTCATTAAAGCTTTATTTGACGCAGTAGGGGAAAAAGTCTAGCGTTGACCTTTAATTCTGCAAATCTATGTTTGGCTAAGTGTAGCAACTGGATGTACAGTGCAAGCAAGCATATATACATACACACATACATACATACATATCTGGTCATTAATATCGGTCGGGATTACAAGATAGCTTCTCAGACCACTTATGTTGTATGTGTTTACAGTTTAAAGTCGACTCCGAACGACAGTTTTTTGAGAAACTTTTTCATGGCAATGTTTTTACTCTAAGAGATTTTGCCAGAAGATATATTTTTTCATTTTTCGATTTGTTGGAGATGTCTGACCTAGGATTTGAACCAAGGCCTTATGTCTAATAAGCCAACACACTACCCAATAGACTACGGCGATTTCATGGTATAACCAAGCTGTTTTGCTTGGTCCGGTTCTGGTTCTTAGTGAAAGCCTTATCACCATCAAGCTGGAAAAAGTGAAGGCACGAGTGTGCCACTGGTTCTTACAGAAATTGCCTTTCGTCGTACCCTCAAAGTTATTCTGCAGTGAATGGCAAGTGATATCCCACATATTTATGCTTTCGAATCAAAGTGCAATTAGACTGTGAGCATTCTGCTCCTGAAGGCAATCTCTAAATGGTCATAGCAGGCTGCAAAGGCATCGTACTCCATCTCTTGTGGAATAAGGTACAGACCTAGCCATCTACAAACCTAATTTTGCAGAATGCACTAATGTCCTCTATCCAAGAAAGAAAAATTGGAGTGTGCCAGATTTCACGAGTTCTGCTTTTTATATACGAATCCAACATAGCATTCTTTAAATTGCTGCAGATCTCTAACACTTTTCAAATGGTAGTATTTGCGAATTAACAGGCTTGTAATATGGGCTCAGGACTCAGAGTTTTTACAGTTTAACCAATAGTTTCCCCAAAATTCAATCTGTTCTTAAGGCCCTGTTATAGCCCAGATCTTCAGAAAAGCGTGTACCATTCCCTGGGACGCAAAATAATCGTAGGAAATGAAAAATATGATAAACTCGCAATAAGAACATCGATGGATGTGGTATCTATCACCAGTTTGTTCTATGACTGTCGTCAAGGAGGTAGTCGTAATCCATCCCTGGAATAGCATAAAACAGATGGAGTTCCAATTCTGTTTGCGATTTTTTAAGAGCTTTCTGATCTCAATATAAAAGAATCAGGATTCTGAAACTTTTAATGAAGTTTTTACGTGTCATTGGAAATGTTTACAATACATCATCTTTGTAACACAACTATTCGATGGTCCGCTGTCCACACATTCGATTTGCCTCCAAATTTTCTAATACGACCAGGATCTAATTAGTAATTCTCTGATAACTTCTGAGGCAATGGTAATGTTTGCAATTACATAGAAAGCGTAAAGGAATTAATTTCCCAAATATTTCGAACTGCATTTCCTTAGTTACGAACTATACCACGCAGGGACAACTCCAGAAGTGTCATGCACTCAGGCCTGCATCCAAAAATGAAGTGACCTGTAATACTATAGCGTAGGTGCTATTTTTTTGGTTGCGAAACCACAATGACTTAAAGATCCGTAAGGACATGTGAACAAATTATTTATATTTGCCCCTTCGGGGCTAACAACTTATCCATTGCACTCGAACTTAATGTTTTACTTCATGTCTTTCGAATTTAAAGATTATTTAATTACTCGAAAGGAAAAGACAGTCTTACTCAATTACAGATAACTGGTTTCAGAAAGCCACTACAACTGTATCTACGTACATAACTCGTCCTCTTGTGGAAAAACCCAAAAGCCTTGATCGTAGTCAGGATATCCACAAAAATATATCAAAGCTAAGTAGGACTTTCATGAATAAATGTCAAGTAATTCCATGCGAAAGGACATGATACGCTTTAGCAATGGTAACTAGAGCAAGAAGCCAAAGTAATTAGCGCGCCTAAGACTAACGAATCAGGATAAATCGTTGTGCTGTCAGGAATGATTGCGCGTTCCAGGCGGCAGTAATGGCCTTCTACCGGGCCGCACAATGGATTCTCGCATACGGTGTTCCTTTCACCCGCATCTCGATCTTTTCGGATAGCCAGGCTGCCATAAAGTCCCTGTCGAACGTTGCGAATAATTCCAGATTCGTCAGGGAATGTCTCCGTTGCCTCAACCTTCTTTCTGGGCGCTTCAGTGTCACACTTGTCTGGGTCCCCGGTCACTGTGAAAAACTGCAGGGCTGACGAGCTAGCCAGAGCTGGTGCACTACTCCCGGAATCCTGTTCAATCGACTGAGGAATGCCACTTGCCTCGATTAAACTGGCCATTGCGCGGAAATTTTTCCGAGACGCCAACCTATCCTGGATCAACGAGGAGTCCTGCTCTACCACTAGACTCACCTGGCCCCGGATGGATAGAAGGCGTACCAACCAGTTACTTGGACTTGGTCGCGGCGTCATAATCAATCACAGTGGCCATGCTTAGAGGTCACTGTGTTATGGGTAGACACGCGGAGAGAATGCGGCTCCCATTTAATGACTTCTGTCGTGGGTGCAGATCCGCTGAGGAGGAAGAGACTGTTATACACTTTCTTTGTCAATGAAAATCTCTTGCGAGGTGCAGATATAGGTTATTTGACTCTCCGGCCCATGTCAGCTTGACGTAGCTATCGTCCATTGATGTCAAGGATATAGCCTCGTTTATCAAACTTTCTGGCTGGTTTTCCAGCGCGGGGTAGTCGTGCTTTGGATATGCAGATCTTGCGCTGACAGTACAGGAACTGCGTTCACCTGTGGCATCACAACGGGCCGCTATGCGTGCTCAAGTGAGCTTCTGGTATGAAGCTACCACACTAACCTAACGATGGTGCGTTTATTAAGCAGGAATGGAATTCATTCGTTCATTGTTTTTATTTCTTCTTACAGCTGAAATGTAGAGTTATGTCTCTGGATACAAGAGAGTTGTAAAGAATTTATTGATATTCCTTTGCAGTATCGAATGCATGACGCCCTCTCCAAGAATTTTTGAACAGCAAATAAAAATCCAAACTTTTTCTAGATACTCCTAAGGACACAACATAAACTTTTTAATTGGAATGTTACGAAAAGCTTCTTAACAGAGTGCTTTTTCTAATAACATTGCAGGATATAAAATTGAATGAAGTTATTTAAATGAAATCAACACAAAACTGAACCTGTTTGTTTGTTTAAACAATAACTTTTGGTGCTAAAAACAAGACAGCAAGTGCATGTGTATTTAAATGTTAGCAGATACACAAACCATTTCATACCTAATCTCATGGCAGCACCAATTACATTTAAGTATACAAAAATTTCGACATAAGGCAACACTTTGTTTACATTAACGGTAAGAAAAAATAATAATAGAGTGAGCACATACACTTACACAAACAAAGAAATTGCTGTCAAAAAGAAAAATGTTGTTCCAAACACATGAAACGAGAATAAAAAATCAGTTCATTCGTGAACTGCAAGAGAGCCTGTTGTCGGAAACGGAAGAAAGGCAAATAATTTATCAAAAAATTTAATTCATTCAAATACAAACGGTCACAGCAAAATTTTATCACCAAAAAGAAAAAAATAAAGAATTTTATCATAAAAAAAATTGGCTTCAAAAAGCAAAGAAAGTGTTTTAAAATAAATTCTAAAAAATAAGTGAATTTCTTTAAAAAAAAAAAAGAGAGTGAAAGAAAGCAAAAATTATTGTGTTGCAAATCAGCGAAATTAAAAAAAGTTTCGTTATATCACGGAAAATAAAGGACATTTATTTGATTAACGTGTTCACAAAGATGATGATGATGATGACGGCGATGATGATGATGATTTTAAAATTGAACGCAATTGAGGAAAGCTAGGCTAATAATTTTTAAAGAAATCTGGGTGCGGTGCTAATTTCATTGGTGATTCAATTGTATACAAAACAACGTTATTAAACACATTTAATAGCATTTAACTGTATATTCCGAAGCGTTTTAATTGTTATATAAAATACAAATCATGTAAAAATAAAGCAACAACAACAACAATCTCCTATTTTTTTTGTACAAGTAAATCAAAAGAAAAATAAAAACCAGCAGCAGCTGCGGCAGCAAAATAAGTAAAAAGAAAAAAAAACATAGAAATTGTATTGAATTCCTTTGGCCTGCGACACTTTCCTTCTTTAGCCCAACAAATAGCATATAAAACGAAAGAAGAAGAAGCAGTAGAAAGCAAAATAAAAAACAGGCTGGTATTCTCAAATTGTGGTGTGGAGGGGTATTTTATTTTTTCTTCTTTTTTTCTTTATTTGTTGTTTTCTCTGTCCATGCTCCAATTTCTACAGCTGTTTTCAATCAGAAGTTGAGCCTGAGAGAGTGTACACACTATTGCTCTCTGGCTCTCTATGCTCTGGCTGTGTAACTACACACACACACTAATCGTATTCTATAAGTCATAACAAAACAACAGAGAGCATAATTTCAAAGAGAATAAGAAAAATTGCACGTTTTTTTATTAAAATACAAACACAAACACAAATACAAACAGCAGCAGGACGAAAAAAATCAAAACAATTTTTTTTAATGTATTTTGCATGTATTTGTACGCACATATAAAAAATATGTAGTAGTGTTAGCAAAGGAATCAGAAAGGAAAATCAAAAAATAACAACAAAAACAAAGTAATGAAATTTATTACTCCATGCCTTAATACTTTACCCTAAACTAACATAGTTTAGGAGCGTATATGATGTTCTTCAAAGCGTTTGGTACCTCCAATCGATTTAATTCTATCCTCTGAAGCTAGAGTAGCAGATCTAGCTACATATGCAATAAGGAGGCCAGGTGTGATGACAATCTCTTTCTATACTGAATTTAGCTTGAGCTTGCCATTAGGTTAGGTTAGGTTTGAGTGGTAGCTCTGATTTTACAAAGCTCACTTGGGCTTGAAGAGGAAGAAGTTGGTCAGCGCAAGAGCTGCACTGAGCTTGCCATTGTTATTAAATGTTTCCCTAAGACTAGTTTAAATTAGGTTTGTCTGGGAGAAGTCTTGTAAAAAGACACCCAATTCCTACTTGTATACAATGGCATTACACAATACGAAGTTATTGAAGAATGATGCATGCATCGTTCGATTGTGTTCGAAGTGCAACAACCAAAAAGTTAACTACTCCTGAATTAACCTCGAAAAGGGGGTTATTCTTATCACAGATGAGTTCAAACTTAATGCTAAGGTCAGACATCCTACAACTTACCTACAAGAAGAGACCTACTTGATGTGATCAGCTAGGTATGTAGGTAGAGGGTGCCGTCCCCCCAAGAAAATTGGATAAACGCACTTAGGTCACATGGCCTATCACTTATTCCCTAGTTCTGGAATCACTAAAAGCCCCCAATGAAGCGACTCAAACTGTCGATGTCAATAATGTCAAGATGCCTCTTTCTCCTTTACATAATGCCGAGCATGTTCTCAGTAGGTGAATAACAGTCCCCCTCCTCCTCCTCCTCATCTCTGCAACTTCTACAAAAATCATTTGCGAGGCGTCCCAGACCAATGCGCCTCGCGTGCATACCCACCCATAATGCAATGCCCCGTCGCGACTCCGACAACCCCACTTAGCTTCTTGGGAGTTTAAATAGCCTTACAGTAAGCGCTCCTTGGCCAAATTTTGTGCAACGTTTGTCAGATCAACTACGAATAGGAGAATGCAACAATCTCTTACGGTATTAAACGAGCTTAAATTCAATCAGGGAAACATTAGTCATCCCCAGAAACGAATCGAGGATGCACTTGATTCATTAATCATAGTCACGCTCAAATAATTTTCAATTCAGATCGAGCTATCCAGAGAATTCGAATACCGAAACCTACCAATTGCTGAACAGGGACGAAGCGCGTCATATAATATCGTTTGAGCGCATAAAAAATATCTGCGCCTTACTACTATACTCATTCACAAGTCCAATTCGAGGTACAACTTCTTTACTTAATAAATTAATTTACTTAATTGGTTAGTTAAGATTACAAACCCATCTTCTTACACCACCCATCCATGATTGATGGGGACTAAAGTTTAATGTCGACTTTTTATGGCAATTTTATTTACTCTCAGAGTTTTTGACCGAAGACTGCTGAGAGGGTGTCGTCGAACATATATTGTTCATATTTCGTTATGTTCTAGATGTCTCAGATATACTAGACTCGTGTAACTACAAGGCACGACACTTTCTATAAAAACCTGCGTGATTTAAATCTTCCTATCAACCTCCCTTAAAATCCCAATTTCTGATGTCCTAAGCCTGTCCAGTTAGACTCTGAATATAACCACAGCTTAAGATATTAGCAGTTAAGTTTTAGATACGAAGAAAATAATCTGAATTGGCCATTACACCGCTTTTGTGTGTGCCAATTTTATTCAGGATGGAACCGAACTTTTCCATAGCCAAACGAGTCCGATCCACTAGTTAGTTTAGTGCCTTCTACCCAGTTTTTTGCCTCCCCTTCATTTAACAAATATAAAACTATCGCTTCGTACCCCCTCCGTCTTATTATTTCTCATTTGTGTTTGAATTAATCAATCAAACAGGTTATTGCTGTACGATTTTAGGTTCTGGAGTGATAGAGTTGCCATCTGTCTCTATCTAGAAACATTACTTAGTAAGTTCTAGTTGTTTCCAACACCTGCTGCCTGACTTCAAAATCCAATACAAAAATTATTCTCTTTCGAAAGAAACTTTCGTGAAACTATTTTCGAAATAGTTTATGCTCGTGAAGGGTATTGGAAATACAATCTACACCGTCTATGGTATTTCTTTCTTTTACTTCTTTGCAATTGTAATTGTATAAGTGTGCGTAAATAGTTTTTTAAATAGTGAAATTCGTATAGAAAGCTCACCACTAAGCCGAAATAAATATAAAAACAAAAACAACAACAATAAATACAATAAAAACCAACATTAAAAGAAAATTATTGGCGAACAAAACATTAGTATTTCTTTTTCTGTTCGGTTCTCTCAGTGGTTGTATTAAAAGCAACAAAAATCGTGAAAATCAAACGTATCACCCCGTAAACGTTACCATCTACTTACTATACATACTATACGTACGTACGTTTTTTGGTGCTCGTCTTAATACCTTTTAAGGATTATACATTTTTATATAACGGTAAGTTTTTATTCTTATTTATTTCTACTTTTTTCTTACAATAACAACAAATAATTCGCCTTAACCTACATCAACATATTTTTTAAGTCTCATCCGCCACCCGCCTCTTGCGTTTTTGTCATCAAAAACTTGTGAAACATTATCATTTAATAGCAGTAATGTGGTGGTGGTGGTGGCACTATTGGTGATGGTGGTGGAATTAATGACTCAGTGGCCTCATTGATTTTTTGCTTTGCTGTGTGTGTGTTGAGCATTTAAGTTTTAATGGTACCTAGTCAGGCTCATAGTAAGCGAAAGTATACCCACAAGTTGCTGGGAAAACTAATGGCATTTTTCTTTTTGTTTTGTTTTTTCTACAACAGGTTGGGTTATTTATTGGTGAATAAACGAAATTTTGTTAAAGCTCTGATTAAATCTGTTCTTTTATTCCCGGAGTTAGTGACACTTAAAGAGAAAAATTGTTTCGATGGTAAAAGGCATGAAAGCTAAGCTAAATCGATTAGACATTTAAGGTTTATTGCCCTACGATGCAAATATTTCTTTAAATAGGATACAAAGACGCAAAACCAGCCACTAGGAGTACGCTAAACAATTGTAGTTTTTAAGGAGCTGTAGTCTAAAAGGTAGTGTATTGGCTTATTAGACGTGAGACCACGGTACAAACCCCAGGTCAGACATCTCGAACAAAACGAAGTATGAAGAAAATAGTTCTTTAGCGCCTGCTTCTCAGCAGATTTCAGACAAAAACTTTGAGAGTAAATTAAAAATTGCCATGAAAACTTTTCTCAAAATTCTGTCATTCAAACTGTAGCTACTGCCACTCATGTATAAAATTAACACACACAACAGAAGTGGTGTGAGAAACTAGGTCGTAACCCTGACTGAAGGGTTGTAATGACCAATTATGTATGTCTATACATATGTATGTATTCTTCGGCATTCATGGACAAGAACGAACGTTGAAGCTACGCTCATTAGTGATTTAAAAGTTTGTAATAACCAATTATGTTATGTATGTATGTGTAGAGATTATGCACCCCCGATGGGAAAACAGCAAAATACGAACATATTGTCGTCACGATTGTTAAGAGTTTTCATTACGCCTCCTGGCAATCCGTTCAGAAGTTCCTTACCCCCAGGTAGGATGACATCAACGAGTTACATTGTAGAAGACTCAGTGACTTAAAATTCTGTACTGCGTTCCTCTACCCCCACTACAACCATTTCAATTCATTTTTACGGAATGCTTTCATCTAAGCATAGACAGATGGCAACTCTATCATCCTAGAATGCCTTACAAAAGACGAATCAGTGTGCCATTTTAAACGTAGGCAGTAGTTTAGTTGGCATCATCTGACATGTAACCATTAGAATTGGAATCCACAAAAGGAAAGGTGACAAATGACGTCACGACGCTTTTTATAAACCGCGCAATTGCTAGACTACGACTATTTGCAAAAGTTTTAAAAAATAGCCGTAGTCTAGCTATAGCGCAAACGTTTGCAAGAGTACTATGAACCCCCTTCTTGAAATTCCTTATGGAATTGTTTTATTTTGGGATAAGACTACCCGTTATATAAGTTAGTGTGGGTGGCATATGTTAGGTTAGGCTAGAGGACGAGTACTTGTCAATTAAGACAAGTACAGTACCCGGAGGTCTCACACCACTTATGTTGTGTGTGTTAATTTTATACATGAGTGGTGGGACCTACAGTGTAAAGTCGACTTCGAACGACAGGTTTTTGTGAAACATTTTCATGGCACTTCTATTTACTCTGAGAGTTTTTGCCAGAAATCTGCTGAGATGAAGTCGCCGAAGAAATACTTTTCGTATTTTGTCTTGATGTCTGGCCTGGGGCTCGAACCCTGGCTTTACGTCTAATAAGCCAACACACTATTTACTAGACTACGGCGACATGGGTGGCATGGGTAAGTGAAATCTTCCTAATGACGTCATTTGTCACCGTTTCTTTTTGGACTCCAATTCTAAAGCAGAACGGTTATATATGAGGTGATGTTCATCTATCTTAATCTAAAATATTCACATGCTTAAATCGAATAATGTTGATCAATAAAACCCAAGCAAGAAAATTAAAAAACAATAACCAAACAGAAGCTGGAAAACCATTGTGCCTGTCCTATGCTAAAGGAAAAAATCAAAAGCAAGACCTTAATTTGCTTCCATAATAGCTTCAAGCTTCGTTTGCTTCGGTATGTCCTGTTAAATACATCACCATGACATTGTTGTCAAGGATTTCATTTTTGCTAAAATACAATTTCCTTTCCTTGCCTTTGTTATTGTATTTATTTAATTCACCTGTCCTGATGACCTCTGTGTACAGTTAGTTATACAGTTACTGTTGTGTGTTGTTTATTAAATAATAAATAGTTTCATAAGAAACCATTCCCTAACGATTAATTAATAAAATTACCGAAAATAATAATAATGTTGTCATAGGCATTTACATTTCATAGGTCCTTTTATTTATGTTCCCCTTACAAATCACTTCCTTAATTTATTATTTCATTTTCATCTTCTTTTTCTTCATTTCTTCGTTTCTTTACGTTTCTACAACAATACAAAGAATAAGAATATCCAGTCGTAGAAATTTTTTGAGTTTTTTTTTCTTTTGTTTTTTCGTTTTCTTTCTCCCCCCATTTATTTTTTATTATTTTTCTTCATTTATGTATGCCTTCTCGTACACTCAGTAACTCTTGTAATTTTTTGTAACTTCATATACCCTCTTGCTTACTCAGCTACTTGCTACAATTTGTTGTAACCTTATACAGGGTCTTTACCATTCTATAATAGACACAGGTACTCTCTCCCTCTCTCTGCCTATGTCTGTACGTATAGTGGAGTATAATTTTTTATAAATTTGTAACTGTAGGTAAACGAGTGAGTACATTTTGTAATAAAGGATAATGTCTGTGCGTGTATAGCCATGTAAATGAGTGCTTGCTTGTAGGTGTGCGTGTGTGTGTAATGAACGGCCCTGACAATGGCTTTCTTTTTTACTTCTTTTTTTTTGCTGTTGTGTTTGCCAATATTTTTATTATTCGTACTTCCCTTTTTTATGTTTCCATTGTTTTGTTGTCTGGGGTGTATAGGCAGGGATTTTTTTATTTTATTTTAGTTGCTGCTGCTGTCAGCCAGCGAGTGGTGGTTGTTAGCAACACCATTCACACCTTTCCGACTGTAACCTCTCTTAGCAAAGTGCTGTCGCTCAAGTCATCGCACTTTATTGTAGGCAAATAAGCGTGGAGAGTAATGTGAGTTGTAGGTTTAATAATGAGTTGAAATTTGTTTGGAATGGATGGATTTGAAATTTGATAAGATTTTTAACAGAGTATGTCTAGCAATTGGGATCTCAACATCCTCTCTTCTATAGGGAAAAGGGGCAAATCCACGATATGCAAAACCAACAAGGATATACGTCCATTTCATATCGCACTTAAGGTTCTTACTTGAAAACCAAAATGAAATTAAGTGAAGCCAATCGAAAAGGCATTGATTGGAGCTTATCAATGTGACTTTAGGCCTTGTAAGTCCACCATCATCAAAATTCTGGAGAAGATCTTCGATAACAAAGTGGATATGAATAATATATTGCATGGAGCATGAATAGTATATTGCAGTATGACGGTGAGTAAATTTTCGATGGAACCAGCAAAAGACCTCAGTTTCAGACAAAATGCCTCTGTATCCTCTTCAAGACTGACATGGAAAATTTTCTACGTAAGCCGGATGATAATTGCAATGCCCCTACCTTTACAAACGTTGCAAGTTGGGCACCGATAGCTTCAACACCATTGTGCACAGCAAAAGAAATGTCACTGCTGCTATAGAAAGGGAGCCTGCCAATGCAGGTCCAGACTAAACGATGTAAATTGTGTTGTCAAGTAAGGACATACATTGCATCGGATCCCAGAGCGAATGGAGATCGAACATAAAATTATTCTTGACACCTGCGCTGTGATTGTCTCAATAAGCAGTTCAGTTCCAAGGACCTCTCTCGCAAGTAATGCTCAACGCTCATCCTCCCCATACCTCTCCATAATGTCCAAGTATTGGCCTTGTTATGCATCGATGCAGCTGCCTTGGAAATATTCGATGAAAAAATTTTGAATCCAAACGAGCAATGTGATGAATGGGATCCACAATGGCATGGACATTGCTCAGTGCGTTAACAATCGGTGGCTATTTATCTCGGCAGTGTCGTTAGGATGGAAGAGAGCCATTTGACATGAGAGGTGTAGAGGACGTATTTATATGTTTGAAAGGACGAAGTGGAAGAAGATTAGCATCGAGTGTAAGAACAACTGCGACAGCCTCACATTTGCCCGAGGCTCTCGCACAAGTGACTTTCTCGATGCACAAGTTTGAAAGAAGTTTGAAGAAGTTTTGAACCCAGATTGCAGAGATTTAAGATTTGTTATTTGAAGAAGATAATAAAAATTACTGCAAGTGCATCCCAAAGACTGGCGCTAAGACTTTACCGGCCGATATAAGTATCTTCACTCTCTTCTGGATACTTTACTTACAATTCGAAGGGAATTTGAAGAAGTTTTGAACCCAGATTACAGAGATTTAATGTTCGATACTCCAAGAAGATAAAGAATTGTTGCAAGTGCAATCGACAGACAGACGCCATGAATTTGTCTCTACACTTTCTTCTGAATACTATACTCACAATCCAGTCCACTGATTGCCAGATTGTCTGTTATTTTGTTTGTCAGGTTTGAAGTGGTGGACAAGTGCCTCATCCAACGAAGGAATTCGGATTTATTGGAACATTTTCACGAAGCCACTTTTGATTTATTGTAGGTAACTTGGCACCTATTATGCGCATTACTTTCCCACACCTTCAGACGACTAAAATTTTCAAACTTTTTAGGCATTTTGTTGAACCGGCTATGGAGTAGACATCTGGCCTCTACTATATTCATCTTAGTAGCTGGCGCAGCCTCGTGCTAGCTCAGCCACACTATGTTTTATAATCACAATCAATCAATCAATTGTTAGAGCCGAAAAAAATTTGTTCAAAAAGCTGCTGCCATCCATACGTCAGGTTGGTTAATTTTAATGCTTTGCTTAAGCACTTAAACTGCTAACACTTTTCAATCCGCCCACGTATGGATACATGCTTGAAATGCCATACAATAATGACACCAAACCAGAGACAGCCAACACAACAGTACAGAAATAAAAATTTTTAAATTTTTTTGCTTCATTTTTAAGTTCTCATTATTTCCTGCTTCTCCAGCCCCTTTTAATTTATATTCATTGCCGGTCCCCCTCGTTATTATTACACTCACTCCTCTGTTGTAAAATTTTTTTAAATTTTTTTTGTGCTTTAACATCAAGGACACAGTGTTATTGTTTTTTTTTGTTATTTTTTGATGTTGTTTTTAAATGAATAATTAAAAATAAAAAACAAAAACAAAAACTCAAGTTTATTGTTGAAAGTAGAAAATAAAATAAAATTTTTAATAAAAAAAATAAAAAAACAACAGAAAATTATTAAATTTTCAACGTGAAGACATAAAAAAAACTTTCTCATGCATTTTTAATGTCTTCCACTCTTCTATTCGTAGTTTATTTTCTTGTCTTCTATTCGTTATTATTTTAAGAATGCAAGTGAATTTAAAAGCTTTTAGGATTTAAGTTCAGGAAAAGTAAATTTCATAAGTTTTCTTATAAAAATTGGAGAGAAATTTAGAAAATAAAGTGACTTTTAAGAAAAATATTAAACAAACGAAATTCCTATGAAAACTAGACTAAGAGTTGAAGAAGCTATGGTGTTGACTAGAATAGGAAGCCTGTGTAGGCAATAAATTGAACAAGATATTTAGAAATGCTTGTTTTCAGATAACATACCTACAGGGCGTATTACCAATCACATGAGTTTCACCACTTAGCCCAGTTCATAATGCCTATTGTGCTACCACATTCTATCAGACAATGTACTGATGCATATCAGCAGGAAGTAAACTTCGTGTGTAGGCACTTAGAAAAATGATCTTGGCCACCTAATCCCACTTGCAGCTTCTGCAGAAGGCGTGAACTAATAGGCAATGTCCAGTAAGATAAGAATGAATGTCCAAACATGAAAGAAAACTTAACTATTTTATCTTACAGCCCTAATTTCCATCCTCTTTGTAGTGAAGTATGTAGTATGGTCTACAGAGTAGGTGGTTATTTGGTTTGGAAGCCAAACTACCTAATTTTGTGCGCAATATAGTTTTCCAGTACGTTCCTGATCTCTGGAGCTTATGATCAAAAAATCTGTCAATTTCCGTAGAAATATGTGCTTAACTTGACGACTATTTCCACCAGAAACTTTCGTGCTATGACAGTTAATAACGACCATCTTGTTGAAGCTATGTCTGTCAAATTACATACATACACTGAGCGCCAAAAGTGAGTAAACACCACTGAAATAATTCGAATAAATTTTCAAAAATAAAAACGTTTATTTGGGTGCCCTGGTAGTCTAGTGGGTAGTGTGCTAGACTATTAGCGTGAGGGTCGTGGGTTCGATTCCCACCAGAGACTCTGGTCTGTGACACTACACCGAGCACATAGTCAAGTTACTTCGCTCGTATATAATTAGGATATAATTTGTAATTGTATTGTAATTAATAATTAAATAAATATATAAAAACGTTTATTTATTACTTATAAAATGTTGAAACAAAAACAACAATTCATGATAAAAGAACTTTTTTATACTTAAGAACAAAACTGTACTTAAGAACAAAAGTGTTGACTCTCTTATGGCGCTCACTGTACATACGTGCATAATTGGTCATTACAACCCGACAGTCAGGATTACGACCTAGCTTCACATACCAATTATATTGTGTGTGTTAATTTTATGTATGAGTGGCGGGACCTATAGTTTATAGTTGATTCCGAATGACAGTTTTTTGAGAAGCTCTGGATGGCAATTTTACTTACTCTCAGAGCTTTGGCCAGAAATCTGCTGAGAGACAATCGCCGAACAAATATTTGTTCATATTTCGTTTTATTAAAGGTGCCTGAGCTTAGACGTACTACTCTGACTGACTCTTTCTATCAAATTAGTTGTCATTTATTAAGTCTGTTTTGCCAAACCACCCTGAACTAAAAGCTGAAAGTAAACGACCGTGGACAACGCCGTGCATTCACTGAATGGACTCTAGAGCAGTTGGCAAGTGAACTTAATTTTTATCGAAAAACAATTTTTAACGATGAGGCCGAATGGGTAAATGAGTAAAAAAAATTTTTAAATTTGGCACGGTACCAATCCGCATGAGATCCCAGAGCCTCCAATGCATTCAGAAAAAGTCACTGTTTGTGGCGGATTTTGAACTGGGAGCGGCGTCGGTCTATCATTGAGAAAGATGTTGGCCAGGCCATCACTGTCAACGGAGAGCACTATAAGTCTTTTGGCCTGAGTTGGATGATCTGAACATCACCGATGGCGCCACCAACATGGCATTACATGCTACACGGCGCATCCCAGATTCCGAACGATCTTTTGGCCTAAGTTGGATGATCTGAACATCACCGATGGCACCACCAAGATGGCATTACATGCTACACGGCGCATCCCAGATTCCGAGCGATCTATTTGGGGGCTAGGTCATCGCACAGAGAGGTGCTGTAAACTAGCAAACGAGATCGTGTAATTTAATTACGTTTGACTTTTTCTCGTTGGATTTTCTTACGTCGCAGGAGTATACGAAAAAGTCAAAATCCATTACGGTTCTTATAGCCAATGTAACTTATGCCTTCGGTCAAATTTAGCCTGATTTATGAGCCATACTCATGGAAAATTTAATATTTCCAACCAAAGTTTGGTGGATATTTGAAGGATGTTATATTCCACAAATAATTGGCATCAATAAGTCTCTCAAACGAATGCAAAATTGCGATGATATGTTGCACGCACTCTTTGTTTTATTTAAATTTAATGACCCTATATAAAGGCCCTATATTAAGACCCTATGTAAAGGCCCTATATAGAGACCATATATAAAGACCATATAAGAGACTTCAAAACACCCTGACTGTCTAGGTATGTCAATATATTCTCCAGGAAATCTCTGATACTCAATAGTATACATTGTACTGCCTGCTCCATTCAAACACTGCTCAGAATCATTAAATCGTACTTTTAGGCCGCTTTAGTCTTTAATGATTGAACAGTTACCAGTCTAGGTATACGAATTTTAAGTTGAGGCCAAAAACTTGAACAGTGTGTAAACATACATCCTTGATTGTAGCAACCATGTACTTAATTCAACAGGATCTGCTTCTTACAACACTTGGTGCAATTAATAAACGATACGTTCTTTGGTTCTGAATTAACCTTATTAGGCAATCAAAATTCCCTTTATTATGCGGCTTTCGTTCGATACTTTTCCCCTCCACCAACTTCTATGACGATTTTAAAAATACAAATACAATCCACCAACTAGAAGTCAGTAGAATCAGATGCATTTCCATCTCCTCAACCCCCTGCCATGCGACTACTTATAGTCACAAAAAAATAAATTTTTCTTGCTTCCTCTGCTTTCGCTGTGAATATGTAAACGGAAGTTCATTTGCTTGTATTTTAGTATCCTGTATGAATATAATTTTTTATTTCTCTTTTTTGTTTTTGTTTTTGTTTTTCCTTTAGCTGTGTTGACTTGATGTTCTGCTGTAGTTCGTCTCATAATTATTTACGAATCATTTTTATTTAATGTTTAAAGAAGATGAATGCCCTTTGGCGCTACATTTTGCACAAAACGAAGACGAGGAGGGTCTTCAACAGTCATACCAAAGCTTTTACAAAATAAAGAACTTTTTCTTACTGTTATAAAACAACCCTCGTTTTTTTGCAAGTGATAATGAATCGTAATAGTGAAGGAAAACTGTGAATGACAGTTCTACGAGTGTTTTCAATCGACATGTTGTCTGTAAATTTTTATTGTCTGTCATTAATGTACCGCCTTATGCCCTTCCCCTCTGTTTAGGGAGTAATGTGGAATTCAGTTTGCATTTCTTATGCAATATAATCCCATTTAATCCCTTGAAAAACAAAGTTTTCTTGAAGCAATAAAAACATAAATTTTGAAATTTTTTCTGTTCGTTTTTGCATTTAAGCTCAGCAACTGTTGTAATAGTAGAGTTAGATTAGATAACTACTGTTTGTAAATTTTTAATTAAAATTTATTGTTGTTTCAAAAAGGATTTTAATAACTTAAACAAAGAGTTTCATTCATAAACTTATTCCTGTAGGAATTCAAAAAAAAAACCAGACTTTTCTGTACCCAAAAATATAGTTTCGTACGTAATTCAACGACTAATGGATAAAGGATTTGTTAATCGTTAACATGAATGTACAGAGTCTTTCACACACAAGTTTGTATTTTAAATGCAAGTTATGCAAACAGTTTTAATATAAACTTAACTGAATGGGCAACACTGCTCTTGCCGACCGGCTTTTGTCAGTTGACTCCCTTTAACTCGCTTCAACAGCCACTGATAGCAGTAAAACGTGCGATAGAGAAAGAAAAAAGGACTTACGATTAGGATTTCTGATCGTGGGGGAAAAGGCATAAGGCGGTACATTAATGACAGACAATAAAAATTTACAGACAACATGTCGATTGAAAACACTCGTAGAACTGACATTCACAGTTTTCCTCCACTATTAGGATTCATTATCACTTACAGAACAACGAGGGTTATTTTACAATAGTTAAGCGAAGTCACCGTAGTCTAGTAGGTAGTGTGTTGGCTTATTAGACGAAAAGCCAGGGTTCGAGCCCCAGTTCAGACATCAAAAATAAAATACAAAACGTATTTCTTCGGCGACTTCCTCTCAGCAGATTTCTGGCAAAAACTCTGAGAGTAAATGAAAATTGCCATGAAAAGTTTCTCAAAAATCTGTCGTTCGGTGTCGACTTTAAACTGTAGGTCCCACCACTCATGTATAAAATTAACACACACAACATAAGTGGTGTAAGAGACTAGGTCGTAATCTGACTGAAGGGTTGTAATGACCAATTATGTATGTATGTATGAGGCAACTCTTACTCTTACTTTATTAGTAACAATCTTTTAGTCAGGATTAAAACCTAGTTTTTCACACCACCCATGTTGTGTGCGTTAATTTTATCCATAAATGGCAGAACCTACAGTAAAACAATGACTTCTATCAACAAATTTGCGAGACTTTTCATGGCATTCTTATTTACTCTCAGAGTTTTTGCAGAATACTGCTGAGAGGAAGTGTTTTTTTCATATTTCGTCTGATCCATTGAAGAGATATCAACCAAAATCGTTATTCTTTTAAAAAACTAATTGATGTCATTATATGTGACATATAACGTCGTTTAAATGTACGTCATGGCTTCCCTAGGTGCAGCGCATCCGAAATATTTAATTCCCCATGGCTCTGGCGCATAAATCAAGCTGAGTTTGACCGATGGCATGAGTTAACTTGGTTTTGAGGGTCACTATGGTTCGTGGATTATGCGTATATGTCTGGTACCTAAGAAAACTTCACAAGAAAAAGTCTAACGGGGTGACAATGCACGTTCTCGTTGGCCAATCATTCGTGTAAAGTATCCAATATGGCCTGAGTTGTGTGTCCCGTTGAGCTGAACTGTTGACACCACATGTCGTTAGTGTTCAGGTCATTCCATTCAAAGTTTTGAATTTAAAAGCATCGACCTCTGCTCACAGTTGACAGTGAAGGCCAGAACAACGTCGTTCTTAAAGAAATACGGACCGATGGGACCTGTACCCCAAAACCCATAGCAAACAGCGACTTTTTCGGTATGTATTGGACGTTCTTGGGTCTTATGTGGGTTGGTATCAGAGATCAGCAATGAATCGCTTTTTCGCTACATATAAGTACTCATGAAATTTTGAGTATGAGTGAGTCAACAGTATTGAAATCCAACTACTCCGATTCATTCGTACTCAGTACAAAATTGATTTATAAGTACAGGTTGCAATGAGTATGAGTACAACGTTGACATCAAACTGATAACATTCGAAATATGTTTGATTCATACGCTTACTCATTCAGATTCATTTAGAAAAATACTCATAATACTCATAAATGATTCGAGTGATTCGAATCATTCATCAAAATTTACAGTCTTAGTTGTTGTTGCATTTTCAAAAAAAAGAAGAAAGAAAAAGACAAAGACAGCAAGCAAAGCAAACACAACTTGTGAGTATTGTAGTATTCGTACGCGAATCATACTTATTTTATGATTCGTGACTCATCGTATACGATGAGTCATGAAGAGTCGAAATCAATAACATCATGCGTATTGTTAAGTATGAATACGATGAGTACTTCAAACTTTGAATATGAGTAGTATGAGTATGACATTAAAATAAGTATGAATGCGTATAAGTATCAGAAATTATAAGTATGATTCGAATCTACTCATCGCTTTGAATACTCATTGCTGACCTCTGATTGGTATCATCTCAAATTCGAAAATTTGTTTATTTATGTATCCATTCATCTAGAATTCATTCATTCACAGCTAAAGATTATTTTTCAATCAAACGTTGCCTGAACGGAATGAATACCAATTTTAATAAAACCATTGTAGTAGTTGTACATGGTGATTTGTTCAAACAGATTGAATGAAGCTCAAATTTCTTTATCATGCCAGATTTATTTGCCAGGTTTAGTGCTTCCGAATAACTTCCGGTTAACAAACTAGAACAAATGGCTACGTGTTCAAAGATTTGTCAAAAATACAGGGCTGGAGGGAATGGTATGTGGCTATTTTTATGAATCTGGACAGTTTTTACTTTAAACTGGGTATCAAAGATACTAAATACTGCTGGGAAAAGTTTATCAAATTATCGCTTAAGTTGAAGTCGCCGTAGTCTAGTATGTAGTGTGTTGGCTTATTAGACGTAAGGCCACGGTTCAAACCCCAGGTCAGACATCAAAACGAAATATGAAAAAATATTTCTTCGGCGACTTCCTCTCAGTAGTTTTCTTGCAAAACATCTGATAGTAAATAAAATTGCGATGAAAAGTTTCTCAAAAAAATCTATCGTTAGGAGTCGAGTTTAAACTGTAGGTCCGGCCACTCATGTATAAAATTAACACACGCAAGATGAGTGGTGAGCGAATCTAGGCCGTAATCCTGACTGAAGTGTTGCAATAGCCAAATATATATGTTATGTACATATGTTGAGAAAAAAAACTTTTGCTTAAGTTGCCCTTTGAGTGCCCTTTGATTTGTCATTTAATTCTAAAAACCCTGGGTTTAATTAGCAGTAATTTACTTAATTTCTGTAATCCTTTTACGGTGTAGTCCTTACGATGCATACGACTGTGACAAAATATCTCATTTCCTTATATTTTTATCAATGTTTTGTAACTAAGTTTACACTCTAATCGTATGCTTAACGTGTTTGTTAACCTTAAAACAAGTTTTTCGTTTTCCTGTCAAACTATTTGAATTATTAATGATTTCCAACTGAACACCATTTCCAACAAAAAAAAAGAAAAAAACTGCATAAATACGTATAATCATAAATTATTAACATTCAAGACAATTACAATTAACAATTCCTTTTACCCACATCAAAATTAATTACAAGGGGGGGAAGGTAAAAAAAAGCAAAAGAAGACAGTAACTGCCACTGTCACATCAAAATGTTAAAAAGTAATGAGAATCTCTTGTCAAAAATACAATCAAATAAAGGCAAAAACTTTTAATGCCTCTTCTTCTATGCCTGACAAATCAAACCACAACAAACAGAGAACAGTGAGTAATAAAAGTAGAGCAAAAGATTGCTTAAAGCATTTAAGGGTTAAATTTAGTTTCCTTTTTTTCGTTTAGTTTCGCTTTGTAAGAGAAGAATACTTTTTAACTTTTAGCGCAAATATCTAGTTTTGGGGCTCTATTGACTTAACTTTTACAATTGCTTACGGAATTGTGTGTTTGTGTGCTTTAGTCAGTCACTCACACACACTGTTAGATAAAGTAATTAAACACACATTTTATATTCCATGTGTGATTTTAAAACTTGTGAGAGAGAAATAGTGTAAGAGACGGAGTGAGTGATGGAATCTCTTGCATACGGTTTCTATTTATTCTCATTTCGAAACTCAGCTTTTATAGGGGCTACTAAGTCTGACTTTCCTTTTTAAAAGCCAACTGAAACATAATTTTTCAATGGTAATTAGAAGATTTATAATAAATCTTGCAAAATCCCTGGGCTTTGTTTTAAAATGAAAGTTTTTGATACAGAAATTGCCATGACCGTTCCACTACATTGTGTTTCTTTCTGAGGAACTTCAATCGAAATTTTAGCCTCAATTCGTGGCTTTACACTCCTGGCAAAAGCTCTAAAAGCAATTTAATTCCTCTGAAAAAAAATATAATAAAGATATTAAAACTGTAAGTCCAGCCGTTCATGGATAACATTCATGCACACAACTTAGATTGTATGAGAAGCCAGGTCATAATATTGATTAAAGGATTTTAACGGTCGCCTATAATGCATGTGTGCATGCCACAGGTTATTTGTTACAGTAGTTGCTGTAGTGTACTATGTAGCGTATTGTCTTATTAGACGTGAAACCACGGTTCAAAGCCGAGGTCAGACATCTCCAACAAATCAAAACATGGATAAATATTTCTTTGGCGACTTCCCGTCAGCAGATTTGTAGCAAAAACTCTGAGCGTAAAATAAAATTGCAATGAAAAAGTCTCTCAAAAATTTATCTAGGTCCCGCCACTCATGTATAGAATTTAACACACACAACGTGAGTCGTGTGAAAAACTAGGTCGTAATCTTGACTGAAAGGTTGTAATGACGAATTATGCACCCCGTATGTAAAGAGCGCCGTCGCCGTAGTCTAGTAGGTAGTGTGTTGGTTTATTAGACGTAAAGCCAGGGTTCGAGCCCCAGGCCAGACATCAAAACAAAATACAAAAAGTATTTCTTCGACGACTTCCTCTCAGCAGATTTCTGGCAAAAACTCTGAGAGTAAATATTGCCATGAAAAGTTTCTAAAAATATGTCGTTCGAAGGCGACATTTAACTTTAGGTCCCGCCACTCAAATATAAAATTTAACACACACAGCGTGAGTCGTGTGAGAAGCTAGGTCGTAATTCGAACTGAAGGTTAGGTTAGGTTAGGTTAGAGGACGTGTACTTGTCAATTAAGACAAGTACAGTACCCGGAGGTCGAATTGACCCATTGTACAACGTCCTAGTTTCTCACACCACTTATGTTGTGTGTGTTAATTTTCTACATGAGTGGTGGGACCTACAGTTTAAAGTCGACTCCGAATGAGAGATTTTTTTTTTTATTGAGAAACTTTTCATGACAATTTTTATTTACTCTCAGAGTTTTTGCCAGAAATCTACTGAGAGGAAGTCGCCGAAAAAATACTTTTTGTATTTTGTCTTTGATGCCTGGCCTGGGGCTCGAACCCAGGCTTTTGCGTCTAATAAGCCAACACACTACCTACTAGACTACGGCGACTTCAACTGAAGGTTTGTTACGATCAATTATGCGCCTCTTATGTAAAGAACTGATGCACCCTGATGATTAAAATAGCAAAATATGATCATATTTGCATTACGACTGCTTACAATTTTAAAATTTAAGAGTTTACATTCCGCCTTCAAGTAATCCATTCAGGAGTTCCTTATTCCCATGTTAATGAACTAAATCTCTAAACTCAGTTCCTCGCTCTCTACACCCACTACAACCAGCTCAATCCGTTTTCACAAAATGTTTTAACCTAAGCATAGACAGATGGCAACTCTATCATCCCAGAATCCATTACAAAAAATCAATCACTGCCTCACTTTAAACGTCAGCAGTAGTTTAGTTGGCATCATCTCACTTGTAACCGTTTCGCTATCAGAATTTAAATCCAAAAAGAAAAGGTGACAAATGACGTCACGACGACTTTATTTACGTAAAATCCGTATGTTTCTCAAAACAACACAATGGCTGACGAATGATGGCGGTCAAGAAATATTGGACACGATAGATGTGAGTTATTGCTATAGGAACTATGAGCTTCAGATAATTATACCACAACGGGAACAGCTTTTGATGTGTTGGAAATGCAGCGTGAAATTATTTCTCACTTTTTAACCTCAGACGTAAATGATGAGGGAGAAATTGAGTCTTCAGAGCGGCTGTGGGATCAAAGAAGAGAAGAACGCATAGATGCCAGGGAATTTTCCCTTACAGAGCTAATATTTTCGGTTGACGTAACTAACGAGGGAGGAATTGAGTCTTCAGAGCGGCTGTCTGAACGAAGAAGAGAAGAAGCCATAGATGCCAAGCCTTATATGGCCAACATTTTCGGTTGAAACACGAAAGAAGCGTTCAATAGTGCTTTTTTAATACCTGCATCGAGCCTATAAGTCGAACACTTTGCAATAATGTTCTGAATTGCAGCAATAATGGTCTATTACAACGACCAAAGTATGTAAAGAAGTGAAAATTGTTTCTAAAGGCTGCTCATTTCACTAGTTTAGGGCTCTTTGAACATGAAAACCACTGACAGAAGCTCTAGGAAAGCCAGTCAAAAGGTATGAAAAAAATATTGAAAATGCTACTCAACCTAAAAATAACCTTTATTTTTAAAACGTATGTGTTTCTGTTGTTCATTTTGCCCCCATTTTTGGACATGGTCTTCTTCTTCTATTCTATATCCTGTTTCCAAAACTTAATTTTTATAACAAATTAAGTAATTAGGACATGCGAATGTTTGTGGGTGTGCGTAGGTAAGTGTGTTTGTTTGTTTGTTTGTTTGTTCAATAAAGCCCAGAGTCCAATTTGTGTTATCTTCATAAAAAAATAAAATCACCAACAACAGAAAAAACAACAACAAAAAATGCAAACAATTGTTTATGAAAACTAAAATTCCTGTCTGGAGGATTTCCGTATGTTTTGGATTTTGTTTTTATCCGGCAAAACAGCAAAAAAGAAAAGAAATTTATTTTGCTTTGGCTTAATTATGGCAACACAGCAAAAGGAAAAAAAACGAATGGAATTTGGCAGAAGAAAAACAAGCTGTCGTAAACAGATTAAAAACAAATCCCTAAGGAAGTAAATCTCTAAACGGAAAAAAAAAAACATTTCAAAAAAAGAAGGAAAGAAGGTTTTTATGTTATGCAGTTACAACGCGTTTTACTTAATTACTCGAGTCTTGTAGACGTTCACAAGTCCATCAGTGTCAGAATGAAATTATAAAACTTGAAAAATTTTATAATTAAGACGCTGGAAATATAGGGTACTTCTATACAACGTCCAAATATTTTTTGAAAAGTGATTTTGGAAGAAAGAATTGTTAAGAAAAAGTACCCTTTGGGCGCACATGAGTCGAAAATGTACTCCTATAACAGAATCCCGTTTAATAAGTTAATTTTCATAAAATTCAAAAATCTCTTGCTGAACCTCACAGTCAGTGAACTGTTATTGTCGCAATATGGTCAGATCTACTCTGGGAAACTGGACCTGAACATATCTCTCCGGCTGCCGAACTACTGTAGCGTGTTTCAGGCGGAGGTGGTGGCCTTTTACCGGGCCGCTCAATGGATCCTCGTCAACGGTGCTCCTTTCACCCGCGGCACGGTCTTCTCCGACAGTCAGGCCGACATAAGATCTCTGTCGGGTTTTGTGAATAACTCCAGGATCTTTAGAGAATGTCGCCGCTGTCTCGACCTTCTTTCTGAACGCTTCAGCGTCTCGCTGATCTGGGTCCCCGGACACAGTAATGTTCTGGGGAATTGTAGAGCCGACAGGCTCGCCAGAGCTGGTGCACTCCTTCCGGAATCGTTTTCGATTGAGTTAGGCATGCCACTTGCCTCGTTCAAGTTGGGTATTATGCGGAAATTCTTTCGAGACGCCAACCTATCCTGGGTCAATGAGGAGTCCTGCTCCATCGCTAGACTCACCTGGCCCTTGATGGATAGTAGGCGTACGAACCAGTTGCTTGGACTTGGTGGTAACATCATCTCGACCACAATGGCCATGCTTACGGGCCATTGCGTTACGGGCAGACAAGCGGAACGGATGCGGCTCCCATTCAACGACTTCTGCCGCGGGTGCAGATCCGCTGAGGAAGAAGAGACTGTGATCCACTTCTTCTGTCCGTGTCTGTCACTTGGTGGGTGCAGGAATAGATTATTTGGCTCCCCGTTTCTTGTCAGCTTGACGGAGCTATCATCTATTGACATCAAGGATATAGCTTCGTTTATCAAACTTTCTGGCTGGTTTTCCAGCGTGGGGTAGTCGTGCTTCTGATAAACATCCCTTGTACTGACCAACTTCTTCCTCCTCCCTGGTCTTGGTGGAACTTGGTCAGCACAGGGACTGCGTTCACCCGTGGCATCACAACGGGCCTCTATGCGCGCTCAAGTGAGCTTTGTGACATGATCAAAGCTACCACTACGACGTAACTTAACCTAACCTAATATGGTCAGAAATATGAAACTAATTTCAACGCCCATAAATAGCTTAGAAAACAAACAATCGTGTCCTTTTTTATTTCATTTAACATCCCCAGAAATCGTTATATGGAGTGAATCTCTATCAAATCTCTACAAGTTACCAGACCATACAAATCATACCAAGAAGGCAATCTGAAATGCTGAAACCTGAATGCTGAAATGCTCGTGAAGGCTTTAGGTCAGGATGCTAAGCATGAACACTTAGGCAGCGTTATAACGCCTACAGATATCCTTATCTGAAAAATCTATCATTCTTATATGAGTCATCCTCCTATGATATGAAGAAAACTTCACTTAATAATGGGCAATGCAAAGAATTTTCAACTGCTTGGGATATGCCGCTATTTGGGTGCCCAAAATCCCCTCTTTACAGGTCCCAAAGTGCTGGGCCGAAGGCGCCACAGTCTAGTAGGTAGTGTGTTGGCTTACTAGACTTAAATCCAGGGTTCGAGGCCCAGGCCAGACATCAAAACAAAATACAAAAAGCATTTCTTCGGCGACTTTCTCTCAGCAGATTTCTGGCAAAAACTCTGAGAGTAAATACAAATTGCCATGAAAAGTTTCTCAAAAATCCGTCGTTCGGAGATGACTACTAAACTGTAGGTCCCACCACTCATGTATAAAATTAACACACACAACATAAGTGGTGTATGTAAAGTGCTGGGCAATTACAGAGAAGATATGCTGTGGTCTCGTCTTCTTTCTTGTCATTAAAGCTTCTGCTATCAGGTGCGGATCAGCAGATTGCTGGCAAAAATAAAATTAACATGAAAAAATTTCTCAAGAATCTGTTGTTCGGAGTCGACTTTAAACTGTAGGTCCCGCCTCTCATGTATAAAATTAACAATCGGAACATAAGTTATGTGAGAAGATAGGCCGTATGCCTGGGCCCATTAAGGGTTATAATGGCCAATTATGTATGTATGTATGCTATCAGGCACATGCAACCAGAAACCAGTGTTCCGTAGTAACTGCTATGAGGCTCCCAAGAAGGGCTCATATTATGTTTATCGAAAATTTTGTTTGCCGATATCCACAGCGGGTAAAAATCGTCTTAGTATGGACCTTGTCTGGATATACAGGATACACACATTATTGCAAAAGTTGCAATAATTATGTACGGCGATATGGAAACACTTAAGGATAGCTATATAACGTTAATCACCAGGATTTATAATAAAAAAAATTAGTATGACAGTGACCGGCATCCAAGCGGACTGAATTCATCCATACAGTATAATCTATAAGTCTGAACTACGGCCTACGTTTTTAATGATCTGGAACTTTTCTTGCTCGATTTTATAACCAAAATAATTTCAAATCAAACTTAAGGATGGATATTTCATGACATACCGTAAAAAGCTTGACTAATTAATACCCAAACATTTCAGGTTCAAATTGAAAAAAAAAATAATTAAAAGGCCTCATTACGCTTTCAAATAATCTCTCTAGAAACCTCCTGACCCTACAGAGGGGATAACTTCAACAAGGAACGTCATAGTAACGTGTTCATCTTTTGAAAAATGGTAGAATTTGATGAGCAAGGCATCCGCAAAGGATCATTACCAATCGTCTACATGGTTAGAACAACTTGATTATTGAAACTGAATTAAAAAGAAAAAAAGGCCAACCTAGTAAGAAAATTTAGAACATGCTCTGTGGCAAGCTTATGCGCCTTAAAGAAGCTAAGGAAATATTAAAAAGCAGGGTATTCCACCCAGTGTTGTGGGAGACGAAGCTAGCTTTCAATGCTTGATGATTGCCATAATCTAATGTGTGTATAGCATTTGCTCTACCTCTATGTGATGTTTCGAAAAAAAAATAGAGACAAAATATGAAAAAGGTATGTCATACGATGGTCCCCTCTTAGGATTTTTTCACAAAATCTCTGAGAGTAACGATCTGCCATGACAAAGCATCTGAAGTATGTTTTAGCCATGTTGGCAGATAGGCCGTAATTTTGATGGTTGGAATGTCCAATAGTGTACTGTATATGCCTTGCTGCAGTCTAGTAGGTAGTGCGCTGTCTTATTAGACGTAAGTCCACGATTCAAACCCTAGATCAAAGATCTCCAAAAAAACGAAATATGAACATAATATTTCTTCGGCGACTTCCCCTCAGGCAAAAACTATGAAAGTAAGTAAAATCGCCATGAAAAGTTCCTCAAAAATCTGTGGTCCGGAAGAGTTGCAATGACCAATTACGTATGTATGTTTGCATGTGCCTCTGAGGACTGGAAACTGAATATATTATTTCAAGCCACATGTTGGCATTCCATACAGAATACTACACAGGGACTAAGAACATAAGTAGATTAGCACACGAAATATATTGAAATTTCTCTTAATTTCAAGGAGATATTCTAAAATTCTCAATAGAAATGATATTTTAAAATAAAAAATAAAACTATTCTACAATAAATTATGGTTTCCCTATGATGATTTCCTTTGTTTTAACACTTACCATTAAACAAAACTAAGAAAAAACATTCCAAGCAACTATTTATAGAACAGACAACTTGCAGCCACCTTCCAAAAAAGAAAAAAAAACACTCCATCAGCATCAGCAATTACGAAAACGAATAAAACAAAAATTCTTTTCATTTCACTGTTGCATGAAAAACTTCTCCATACTATTTGATAATGGTTTTTGAAATTGTTTCTTCTCTATTGAAGTAATACCACTCATCAGTATGTATTGAATGAAAAGGAGAATTAAATTTTAAGTGTGTATGTGTTTGTGTAAGAGCGTGGATTGCTTTTGGTCTTCTGCACAAGCAAGTGTGTGTGGGGGTCGAACAATTTTAAAACAAATAAACGCTGATAATGATAAACAATACTAGCGAGTGTGTGAGAATGTGGCATGTGTGAGTAGAGTTCCATGTGGTACATGTAATAACATTTGTAGCACGTTTGTCTATTGAATGTTTATTTAGAATAAAAACAATAACAACAACAGCAACAGCACTATAAAAACACTATAAAAACAAAAACAAAAACTCCTGTAAAATAATACAACACAACGTTTTACAATTAGAATGAAAGGCGCCAAACCGCATGAATACAACGTGTAAGACCATGTTCATGCTCATGTTCATATCATTAAATGCCAATGCATGGTTGAATGGATGAATGGACAGACAGCATACACAGCCAGACAGACAGACAGCCAGCCATTGAAACATGTTCGTTACATGATAAATGTTTTACTTTTTAAAATGTTTTCAATTAAATTGCTTTTGAAGTGGTATTTGGTTAAAGGGGGTACTGGGCTGGGTGATAAATTTTAATAAGAAAACACTTTACGGAGCTGTTAATGACAATGCATTTCACATTGAAATGTCTCAATTGATATTAATAATCAGCAAATTTTAATTGCCCTTTTCATACATGTTTATTAGTGTTTAATTAGTTTTATTAATATCATTAGAAATTTAGAAAAACCGCAGTGGAGTGGTATGAAACGTTTAAATTTTAATTGTTTTTCAAATAGTCACAGGGTATTTCAAATTGGAGATTTATTTTCAAATGCAAATGAAGTTTAACATTGATTGGAAAATGTATACTGCTTGACAAGCTATAAAATAGAAACGTCTGCATGCTTTGGGGAAAACCTTTCATGCCACTGAGGACTGTTTGTGACTCTCTCTAAACAATTTTCAATGAATATCATCTGCCAAGGCTTTAATTCTTACTTGCTTGTGAGCATGAAGTATGTCTTTGCGACGCCTCCACAAAAGTCACTGTAAGTCCAGGTGTCCACCGCCGCCAAAGGTATGAGGCTGATGGCTCTTGTCGCAGCGCGTAACATGGTAGTTTGTAGAATCAAGTATCAGCCACTTGCCTCCCGATCAATTAACATCCAAACATATTGATCACATTATGGCTGACGTCTCCTAGATATACTAGAAGTGCGCACACTCAAAAGACCAAATATTAACTCCGACCACTACCTACTCGCAGCCAAGTTTTGATGGAGCATTAGCACTTCGAGGTCAGCACGTTCTAGTACATTGCGAAAGCCGAACGTCAAGAAGCTGCGGTCACAAACAACAGCTGAGGCGTTCTCCGCTCAACGCTCGGATAAGCTTCATCGTTCCCCATCTAATACACAGACCTGCATGTGTTTTGAAAATAAGATGGCTCCGGGTGTTTCCGAAGGCATTTTGCGCGCTGAACACGAATCTGATTACAGATCTACATTCTGATTTAAAAAATTCAAAATGGCGGATCCAATATGGCGATCAAGTAAATCTGATTAATTTTTATAAACCTCGACCGCCGTATTGGATCCACCATTTTGAATTTTTTAAGTCAGAATGAAGATCTGTAATCAGCGACTCCAAAAGCCACTGAGTAAAAATTTTCAAGTAAATCTGATTCATTTTCAAGGACCTCCGTAATTTGTTTCTTTTTCTCTTGCACCCCTTGACATAAACTCACCCCCTTCCTGACGTGATGGAAAGTTTTTGAAACCAGATTCGTGTTCAGCGCGCAAAATGCCTTTGGAAATACCTGGAGCTACCTTATTTGCAGGGCTGTGATATCAGCGATCTTGGTGGACTGTGGGCCAATATATCCCACTTGTTGCGAACTACTGCGGAAACAGTCCTCCACGAAATCAATAGTACGATAAAGAGTGCCTCGAGGCTGCTGCAGTTAAAAACGCCGCATACAAGAAAGCATTGCAGTCCGTCGCTACGCGAGCCATTGGCGATATATAGAGAGAGGAGAAGGGATGAAAGGCGGCCTTTCACACGCAAGAAGACCGAGCAGGAAAGGCAAGAGCGTGAAGAAGTCGAGATGTACAGATGTAGGAAAGGCACTCGAAAATTCTATCATAAGGTTAAGCGTCTAACGGAAGGTTTTAAGCCCAGATCATCTTTTTACAAAGATGAGAATGGAACTCGGGTAATGGATTCACAGGGAGTGCTGAGGTTGTGGAGGAAACAATTCTCTATTCTGCTACGAGGCAATGACAACATCAATACCGCCTTTAGAGATGATGTACCGAACCCAATCGATGATGACGGCGTGGAGATTCCGACATCTAGCCAGGAAGAGGACAAAGTCGCATTTACATAATTGGTCATTACAATCCTTCAGTCAGGATGGCAACATAGCTTCTCACACCACCTATGTTGTGAATGTTAATTAACCTTGATAAACTTTTCATGGCAATTTTAGGTTTACTCTCAGAATTTTTGCCAGAAATCTGCTGAGAGGAAGTCGAAGAAGAAATATTCGTTTTGCTAGAGAATTCAGACCTGGGGTTTGAAACGTGGCCTCATTAGACTTCAGTGACTTTAGCTATGAGGCTACCCATTGAAAAATACCTTCAGTATCTACAATTGCTAACGAATATTAAAAATTCCCTTTTCCATCATTTGCGTAATGTACGCAAGTAATCTGCTTAAATTTTTTAACCACCATAAAACAAATTTTTATTTCATTTTTTTTTCGGTTAATTCTTTAACCATAAATTTCATGGGATTTGTCTCAAACTGGTTGCGGTTTTGTGTCAACAATAAATAGAGTTTATAGAACAATTTCCTCTCATATAGATTTTATCCTCATCCCTTTCCTTAATGCAACTTAACTGCCATTGTTCGTTCGATTACAGCCACAAAAAGAGGAGTCAATAATATGTTTAAACATTCCCATTTGCCTCCATCCAACCGCATTCAATATGCAGTTGAGAGACAATGGAATTAAATCCTTGAAAATATTTAATAAATCCAGATGGAATGCAAAAATATTTTTCCAAAAATTCCATTGTACGACGAATATAGTCGGTGTTGGTGGTAAATATTTCAATGTACGAAGTGAATTCTGTACAGGATAAGAAGAATCTTTAAATTTTGTGGAATGGACGGAAACGAAAACGGTTTTTGTTGGTATATTGTGTTCAAGGTTTTCATGGTATTGGTTTTATTTTTTTGTCTTACGGGCATGAGTTTTAGAATTTTTTTTGTTTGATGCATGTCTGCTGGTGAAAAAATCAACAGAAATTTGCAAAAAAGTGGGAATAAAAAACAAAAACTGTGAGCCTCACCCGATTTACAGCAAATGGTATAAAGGCCTCCCAAAAAAATAATGAGAAAAAATGGAGAAAACTCAACTATTACTCAGTGAAACTTATTCTGCATAAGTTCAATCGATTTCTACATGGGAGAGATCATTTGTTAGGTTAGAAATAATTTTCAAGGAAAATTCCATTGCCTTTAGAACAATTACTGACGACATTCACTAAGGCGGCTTGGTGAGCAAAAAATTTTATATGAGATCCTACCTGTCGTTCGGAATCGACTTTAAACTGTAGGTCCCGCCACTCAAGTATAAAAATTAACACATACAACATAAGTGGTATGAGAAACTATGTCGTAATCCCGACTGAAGCGTTGTAACGACCAATTATGTATGTACATATGTGTATGAACTCAATTAACTTGTTTGAAGCGAACATTTGTTAAAATTTCTGGAAAACGTAGATGCTCAACTATATTACCGAACATAAAAAGCACATTCACTAAGGCGACTTGGTGTGCAAAAAAATTTATATGAATTCCGAACAACCAACTCAAACGCGATTATCTTGAATCGAACGCCATTAGTTCGTTTGTAGCGAACATTTGTCAAAATTTTTGAAATATTTACTCGCATTGGTAGACGCCGTAGGCAGAAGTCGCCATAGTCTAGCAGGTAGTGTGTTGGCTTCTTGGACGTGAGGCCGCTGTTCAAAACCTCCATCAGACATGTCCAACAAAACGAAACATGAACAAATATTTCTTTGGCGACTTCCTCTCAGCAGATCTCTGGCAAAAGCTCTCGAGAGAAAATAAAATTGCCATGAAAAGTTTCTCAAAAATCTGTCATTTGGAGTCGATTTTAAACTGTAGGTCCCGCCACTCATGTATAAAATCAATACAGACAACATAAGTGGAGTGTGAAGCTTGGTCGTAAACCTGATGACCAATTAGGTATGTATTTATGTATAAGTAGACGCTCAACTACATGTCCAGTTGTTCAGATGTCAAGTTGTTGCCTTTTTATACTATCGTCTCCGCCAATCGTTGCTGAACGCTGGAATAAATTTTTCTTAACAAGTGGAGCGAACATTTGTCAAAATTTCTGAAATATTCACTCGTATACATAGACGCCGTAGGCAGAAGTCGTCGTGGTCTACCAGGTAGTGTGTTATCTTATTAGACGTGAGTCCTCGGTTCAAATCCCAGATCAGATATCTCCAGCAAAACGAAATATGGAAAATATTTCTTAGGCAACTGGCTTTCAGCGGATTTGTCACAAAAACATTGAGAGTAAATAAAATTGCCATGAAAAGTTTCTCAAAAAATCTGTCGTTCAGAGTCGACTTTAACCTGTAGGTCCCACCACTCAGGCAACATAAGTGGTGTGCGAAACTAGGTTGTAATATTGACTGAAGGGTTGTAATGACCAGTTATGTATATATGTACGTAGACGCGCAACAGTTGTTCAGGTGTTCAGTTGTTGCCTTTTTCTACTATCGTCTGTGCCAATTGTTGCAGAGTGCTGGAATAAATTTTTCTTAACAAGTGTCTCCGAAATTGGCCCGATTCGTTCCGGGCCACAAAAATCCAGCATTTTTTTGGCATGGAGTTCATATAAGTGTGTATTGTATATATGTACATATATATGTATGTATTGTACATGGCAGAGAGATCGAACCTGTTCATACAATCGTATCTGGAAATAATGAACGTCCAAAGTCTGCTTATATATCTCTGATGGCTTCCTATACATCTTGAGGCAAATTTAGGGACATTATTACAATTTGCCGTTAACTAAAGGAAGGATTTTAACGGGTAGATAATTTCTTTTTCATTATTATGAGTACCCTATAAGATAGAAATGAACGTTAAGCTAAAGGGAGGATCATCCTACCCATAACTTTTAAAGGTAAGTTTGTTTGTTTCAACTTGCCATATTATATATTATTTTCAATATGGCAACTTCACATATAAACGAAATGATCAAATACCACAACAAAAAAAGAAGTCCGTCGTTGCTACTACGTTAAAAAAACTTGTTTAATTGAGCAACGTTATCGATATTGCTACGGCACTGCCATATTTTTGAAAAAGTTGACTTTATTTTATCATTAGGTTGTTATAACGAAAAGTTGTTAAAAGTGACTTTAAAGTTCACTTTAGCTAAAGTTACCTTTAACTAAACCCAACTTTAGCTAAAGTTACCTTTAACTAAACCCAACTTTAGCTAAAGTTACCTTTAACTAAACCCAACTTTAGCTAAAGTTACCTTTAACTAAACCTAACTTTAGCTACAATTACCTTTAACTAAACCCAACTTTAGCTAAAGTTACCTTTAACTAAACCAAACTTTAGCTAAAGTTACCTTTAATTAAACCAAACTTTAACGGCAAGTTGTAATAATGGCCCTTAGAATTGTTGGCTCCTTGATTGAACCAACATCGTATTTTTATGGGGGTACAAGCAAGCAAGATAAAAAAATTATAAAAAAAAGTTAAGGACAACAGACTAATTAAGGTTCTGTAATTCCCTTGCTATGTAGTAATTTACATGTTGCCAGAGTGTATGGAAGAAATTTTACGAAACTAAGGGAGAACGTGAGTACTTTCCAATGAAATGTTTTTCCTGTACGAAAATAAACTCAAAATTAAATTCGATAACAATTTTGTTTGTTCTTTCCGTAATTGTGTTTTCGTTATTATCGAAACACATACTCTACTTTGTTATTTTTTGTTTAAAAACTTTTCTCTTTTTCGTTATCCTGGTTTTTCAAAAATTTCCCCTGTTTTGCAGTATATTTTCTGTTTTAAATGTGTTGACTTGGAATCACCTTTTGGCAAATGTTTATGAAGTTTTCTATTTTTTTGGTTTTATTTTCCAACAAAAATAATAGAAATATGCAAATAAAAATCGAACTTTTTTCTAAGTATTCTTAACACGTTTGAATTGTTGTGTTCTGGGTATCGAAAGCCAGGAAAACGATGAGTCTCTGCAATCGTATGAAAATGGAGGAAAACTTTATGTCAGGTGTAAAGCAAATAACTATAGCATGAGCTTTGTGTTTTGAATGTGTGTGTGCTTGTGGAAATTTAAAAACAATTTTTTACTAGAGTCCATAAGAAATTTAAAATTAAATTTAAAATATTTTATTCAGCTTCAGAGATTTTAAGTGCAAATAGAGTACTTAAGTTAAGCTTATTCATAGGGAGTACAGGTACATAAGTGCAACAAAGAAATTTTTATAAAAAAAAAGTTTTAATTCATCTAAAAGATGAATCCTTTTGATGCACGGGAGCCTAATGGAACTAGGAAAATAAGTTGTGAAGCGAAAGGAAAGGAAAAGTTTGTAAAATCATGGACAAGGCTTTAGAAATCTTCAGGCAGGATTACGACATAGTTTCTCACACCACTTATGTTGTGTGTGTTAATTTTACACATGATTGGCGGGACCTACAGTTTAAAGTCAACTCCGAACGACAGATTTTGAGAAACTTTTTCATGGAACTTCTATTTTCTTGCAAGAAATCTTCTGAGAAAGATATCTGATGTAGAGTTTAAACCGAGGCCTCACGTTTATTTCCACGACGACTACAATTTCTATGAACAACAGATTTAAATGCAACTACTGCAGAGAGAGTGTTGCACAAATAATTTGAAATATCCGGCAAATTGACCCAAAGAGACCTGGACATACATACATAATTGGCCATTGCAACCCTTCAGTCAGGATTACGGCCTAGCTTCTCACACCATTTATGTTGTGCGAGTGTTAATTTTATACATGAGTGGCGGGACCTACAGTTTAAAGTCGGCTTTTGAGTAGTTTTTCTAGTTTTTGCTAGAAATCTGCTGAGAGGAAATCGCCGAAGAAATATTTTTTCATATTTTGTTTTGATATCTGACCTGGGGCCTTACGTCTAATAAGCCAACACACTACCTACTAGACTTCGGCGACTTCAAAGGAGACATGTGCTGTGAAAGAATTTAGAATTCTTGGAAACTAGTTTTTTAAGTTCTCTGTTGTTCAGTTAGTTGAGTTAGCTAGTTAAGCGGTCAAGCCTATAATGTTCCAAGGAAAGTTAAAGGCAAACAAATTTTAGCCACTGTGAATTCAGTATAAGGGAGGAATCTAGGGCTTGCCCATTGAAATAAGTAACCATATCGTCTGAGTGTTATACAAGCATATTGAAAGAGAAAATGAATGGCTTTAGCTGTACAAAATTGATCCTGCCGCAAAGGTTGGCGTAACAAGGATTACTGTCGTAGCATCGATAAAAAAGAGAATTAAAAACATGACACAAAAAAGTGGCGGCAATGGATCAAAAGAGTTCGTATACTACCTTCAGATATGCACTTTTATTGAGTCAATATTCGGTTTATTGAGTACAATATTTTAAGTGTTCAGACATAATAATATATGTAGTTTAGCTGCTTATTCAATATACATTTGACAGCTGGTAAACAAAACAGCTGATTCTTTCAACAGCATTGTTTTAATTTTGTGTTTTGTTTTGTTTTTTCTGTTTGTCGTTGTTGACGTTTGAGTTGTCAAATATCAACAGAAAGTGTTCGGATAATTGTAATATGCTCACTGAACATACTTATGACAGTGCTGCATTTAAATTTTTACTCAATATTATAACAATTTGCGTATTTATTGTGCAATAATTAATTGAAATTTTATATAAATATATATATATTAGAGAGAAATTTTAAAATAAACCCTTGAATACGGGCCTTTTTCTTCAGTTTTAGTTGCGAAAAAATGGATTAGATTCTTACCAGAAGAATAAAAAACAGGAGATAAAGGAATCGAAGTAGTAGGTATTGTGTTGGCTTATTAGACGTAAAGCCAGAGTTCAAACACCAGCCCAGACATCAAAACAAAATTCAAAAACTATTTACTCGCCGACTTCCTTTCAGCAGATTTCTGGCAAAAACTCTGAAGGTAAATAAAAAATTGCCATGAAAAATTTTTCAAAAAATCTGTCGTTCGGAGTGGACCTACAATTTATAAAACTCTCATGTATAAAATTAACTCAGACAACATATGTAAGTGATGTTTCGAAACTAGATCGTAATCCTGACTGAAGGTTTGTAATGACCAATTATGTACGTATGTATGGATAAACGAATACAAGATCATTTGAGGCAGACATAATGAATTTTTTGAACCCAGACACCTCATGTAGGTCAGTAGGTTTTTTGTGGTTAGTACCAGGCAACTAAAAGCGCTAGAACGACCTTATGACTTAGTTAAAGATGTCCTCGCTTAAGGAAAAGTGACTTGCTATGCAAGTATCTTCTCTTGAGAAAAGCTGCATCATGGAAGGGATTTTGAGACTCTTCTATTATGTGATATTCAAGGAACATTATTCGACCTAATAAACCACACACTACTGCTGGTGTTTTTGAGATATTTGCTAAGTGTCTGTCAGTCTAACCTCTGCATTTTCTTGGCTGATATAGCCTGGACTACCCACAGGTCTTGCAGCAAATATAAACTTAGGTTAGGTTTGAGGACGCGTACTTGCCATTGGCACAAGTACAATACCCAGGGGTCAAAATGCCACATTGTAAATACGTTCTAGAGAAGAGAAGGAGGGTATAGTGAAGGAGATATCGAAATTGGAAAAGAATAAGAAGTAGAAAAGGGAGGATATTAGAGTCGGAGGAAAAAATAGCAAATATAAAATGACGATCTAAAAACCCCAAAGTATTCTGTTAAGTACACCTCAAACTACTGGGATACGATTAATAACATACGTTATGTATGTGAGAAGCTGGGCCGTAATCCTGACTGAAGGGTTGTAATTATTTTTTATAGCTTTACGACCTACCAATGTGCATGATTCGCCGCAAGACTTACTCTCGGCTTGCTAAACGCATACGTACTAAACCCAACCTAGTTCGTCACACTTTCAACAATTTGCCTCCCCCCGGGACCATGATCAAGTATTACTACAGGGGGTGGAGATTCAGCGAGTGCTGCCTTCAAATTCTGCTGACCTTGCTCTCTCAGCCAATCTTTGCTGCGTCAATACCTTCCTTGCGAAAACACATACTGCGTTCCAATTGTCACATAGGTCAACATCAGGTTAACTATATTATCGGGCGTTACCTGGAATCCTGTTGCTCTCTCCCGGCAATTTCGTTGAACAACATATCGCGGGCAAGTAAAGAAAACATGCTCCGTCGTCTCCCTTTCATTACGGCATTCTGGTATACGTCATGACCATACTTATAGAGGTATGCCCTATAACATCCATGGCCGGTTAGTAACTGTGTCAGGTAGAAGTTCACCTGACCATACGCCTTTGCTCGGTATGAGCCTGTGGGTCCATCTTCCCTTGGTTGAATTGGACTAGTCTTGCAGCATCAACCACTAACTGAACAGGATTGGAAAGATCCAGTCCCCTGCTTGTGTCATGTTTCGTCCTCTTTACATCCACTACTAGCCTCAGGGGCATCATCCCCGCAATCACCAATGCTGCAGGGTTGTAATGGCCAATTATGTATGTATGTGTGTATGTATTCATATACAGCAAAAATACAATCCCATGAAGCTTTCCAACTGCAAAATTGAAGTTGCTTACCAATGCTTCATCAATAACCTCCAGATGTCCCAAGTTAAAGACATTATCAAGCTCCCCACAAGTTTAATGGCTCTCTAAAAAATTTAGAAGGGACCTTTCCCCCCTTTATGAAACATCAAACTGTTAAAACATAGAAAAAATATCTGCGTGAATATCAATTTAATTGCAAATACAATGGACTACCATTTGCTACCATTGCATGTACAACATCAAGTGTACGAGGCGCTATAAAAACTAAAGAGAAAACAGAAAAAGGGGGGATTTTGTTTTTATTTTCCTTTTTTTAAATAAATTTTTCATTTTTATTTTGTCCCAATTGCTATCCAAAGATAATTATGCGTATTTGATATTCAATGGTTGGTACATTTAGTCCCCCATTTCTACTGAAATATGATGAAGCATTCATTGGCTAACGTATTGCAACGTGCAACAATCATTGATGACGAGTGTCGCAAACATATCGTACGTGACAAGAGAACTTCGCAATTTTTATTTTAATCAACAATATGTATGTACATATGTGCACATGGATGTACAGATGTACAATTCACAGGGAAAAAGTGTAAATGATGCGCGTGGAGAAGCATTTTATTTTTATGTTGCAAATAAAACGCGCTGTGCTACTAAACTTTTTGTTGTGTTGCGTATCTAATTCGATTGCCAAAAATTTTATTTATTCTTCAGTCGAAAGCAATATTTGCTAAACTTAATTGTTGTTATTGTTAGATTTTCTCTTTTTTATTTCACTTTTTTTCCTAAGCTTCACATTTTTATTTTTCATTTGAAACATTAAGTGCCTCCATGGCAATGCTGCACACGTTGTCATACATACGAATGAGTTCAGTTGGTAAAGGAAGGAAACTTTTTTTCTTTTTCTGTGGTCTCTTGAGGTCGCTGGCATGATGGACAAATTATGTTCTTCTAATAGTTGCCTTTATATGGCATACATTATTCAGGAGTATGAGAATGAGGATGAGGATGATAACGATAATCTATCTTGCATTTGAAAAGAGCCAGAGAGAGAGAGTCAGAGAATTATTTCAGGTTTTGTTTTTGCCTGTTTCTACAAAGTGCCTCAAAGTCAGGACATGAGTTTTTGCTGTTTTCTTTCACTTATGATTTGTAGCAATTGTATCCTCATGGGAATCATAAATAATTTACTTAAATGTCGAATAATTGAATATGTTAGTTTAGTTATTTGGAGCATGGCCAGCAAAAATAATTTTTGTGGTCCAATAAAACACACTAAATTGTACGTATTTTTTTCTCACATTTTATAGAACAAAATCTTCATTTGCAGAAGGTTAACAATGTGGCTGGTTTTATGTAAGGATTGTAATCAAATTAAAGGGTGTGGTATAGGAAAGTAGAAAAATGAAGTCAGAAATTAGCGAAGATGTAAGTTTATGATTTCCTGGATGATTGACTCCTGCTTAAGAGTTCAAATCCCAGCTCATTTCTTTCGTTGACTCTTGCTCTGTAATTTTCTGGAGTAAGTGATGTAAAAGCATCTCAAATCTGACATTTCATTAAATTAACTGCAGAAATTGTCACTCATAAACACAATTCGCACGCAAGCTGGACAATGTAAGAAACTAAGGGGAAAAGGGTTACGATGGTCAATAATGTTTAGTAAGTGCATACATACATACATACATAATTGGTCATTACAACCCTTCAGTCAGGATTAGGACCTAGTTTCTCACACCACTTATATTGCGTGTGTTAATTTTATACATGAGTGGCGGGACCTACAGTTTAAAGTCGACTCCGAACGACAGATTTTTGAGAAACTTTTTATGGCAAATTTTATTTACTCTCAAAGTTTTTGCCAGAAACCTGCTGAGAGAAAGGTTCCAAAGAAATACTTTTTGTATTTTGTTTTTGATGTCTGGCCTGGGGCTCGAACCCTGGCTTTACGTCTAATAAGCCAACACACTACCTACTAGACTAAGGCGACTTCATGTTTAGTAAGTGAGTTTCCCTAAAACCGAAACTGAACTTGTGTTTTGAATACCTCAATAGATGCGTCCTTAAAGGTAGGTCCACCCAAAGAATTTGGGGTAGACACACTAAGGCCTTGTAAGATCCATTGTAATGCCACATTTATTTATTTTCCCCTGAGCTATTCGGAACTTCTGATAAAGCATTTTAAATTACCAAAGTCCATTACTGGCAGGTCTTTTGAATCGTATATATGTAGAGTTTTTCATCAAACGCTTCATATCTTTAAATTAAAATGAAACAAAGTGTGTCTAAGATATCAGCGGAATTTTTTATTCATTGCAAAAGGCCTATTGATTTCGAATATAATACCGTGACAATGTCCGCTACGGATTCTCTGGATGGAACGCATCAGAAATGTGAAATTTTCCATGACCCTGGCACTTAAATGTCATGGATTATATTATCGACTGAAGAAAATCTCAGAAGAAAAAGTTTAAGGGAGTTAAATCGCATGATCTTGCTGGCCAATTCACATTACATCCATGTGAGATAACCATGCGTTCAAATCAGAATATCTAATGTGTCATGAGGTGTGTCAAATCGCACCATCTCGATGGCCAGTTTACATTCACATCCACAAGAGATGGCAATACATTTAAATCACTTGTTTAGAATATCCAATGTAATATGCGATGTGTGACATATAGAGCCCTCCTGTTGAAATCACATATCATATCCAAAACATTAAATTCAGGCCAAAGGAAGTTAGTAATCATCGACCTAAAGTGCTCGCCGTTCACAGTGATGGCCTGATGAACGTAGTTCTCTAAGAAATGTGGACGGATGATGCCGCTTGTCCAATATCTACACTAAACGATTACTTTTCGGTATGTTTGGGACACTTTTGAGTCTCATGTGTATTAGTATCGACGCAAATTCGATAATTTTGTTTTTGTTTGTTGTACCCATACTTTCAGAGATAGGTCTTATAGCTAAAGATGATTTTCCGGTTAAAATTATTGCCAACTGCCAACTATACCCAGAGCTCATTTAGGGAGCACATGTCGTTGCCTGTGGCAGTCCATGAATAAATGACAACTAATTTGACAGATGCGGCGTCAACCGCCAATTTATGACTGCCATGCACTTCAAAACAGACGTTTGAAAATCTGGGCATTGTGGGAACTGACCGGGTTCATCTGGGGATCGAGGTGATACAAGCCCACAGTGAGAAATACAATACGTGCCTGTGAACGGCAAGCTACCCGCTAACCTAATCTAACCTAACTATAAAATTTTGGAATTTTTTTTAAGACCCCACAGTGGATATAAAGGTGCTCAAGAACAAAATAACCACCTTCTTCTAGTCTCTACACATCCTGCAGAAGTTATTTGTTGTGTCCGAGACCAATATGCCTTGCAATGTTGAGTAGTGACAGTAACAACCACGCAATCCTTTGGATTTAAGGCAGACATTTGTGCTTGTGAGCTTTGGTCGAAATTGATGCATTGTTCTGCTTGTACCTGAAGTTATCCATCCGATGTTATCAGGATTTATAACTGCATGGCTAATTATGTGCTTTTATGTGTTAAAAATGATTTCAAATTAAGAGAAGACTCGCTGGAGAGTTCAAGGATTTTGCTCGGCCAATTCATTCGCTCTACTGGATCATTATGTGCCGGTTCCCATATGATATGAATTTTATATCATCCCGCTATTTTATTAAGAGATTTGCGACAGCTATATACCATCCTGATGTTCGTTACATTGAAACACAGTGCTTTGACAGCTGGCTGGCCATTCGAGAGTATCTCTTCCGGTGATATTTCTGTCCTCCTTAGTAATCTTTACCGCATTCTGCACTGTCGACCATACGCAAAAACGTTTTCCTAAATACTAAGAATAAATCTCAACGATCTATTATAACAACTGCATGTAAAATATTGTGACACATTTTTGCATCATCGGCATTAAACCTCTCAATCGATTTGTAAACCTAAACTTACAATGTGGACGGACAGACACTGTTTTCTGTTTTTCTCCCCAATTTAAAGAGATGACATTGTGTGTGTAATTTAGCGTAAAATGAGTACGCTTGATTTGTTTCACCTTGAGCTCTTCGAGTTTCTCTTTTTTTTATTTTATTTTCAGGGTCTTATACTCATTATCCGCAGTCACCACATCACAGCACACACTAATAAAGCTGGGAGAAATAATCGAAAAACCAAGGTAAAGAAAAGAATAGAAATAAGAAAGTGAAAGCGAAAGGGAAAAGAAGAGAGGAAGGCAATTTAATGAATTGTTAATGCCAGTACTTACACGCTTATCTACAATGGCACTCTCCATATAACATTTGTTATCGATTCACAATTATCTATTGATTGGTGACTAAGTCGTATAACACCCCCAATAACTACAACAACAACAACAATGCTAACGCTAAACAATACACAACAATCATACATACATGCTGTTTATGTGATGCGTTAAATCCTAGTGTTTTTGTAAATAAACTGCGTAGGTTGTTTCGTTTTTGGTTTTCGAATATTTTCCTGTAGTATTTACTGTTATTGTTGTTATTGCACTTGAGGCAGTAAAGTGCGGGAGTATAGTTTACGATTGTGGCAAATAGACATGACATGTTATAAATTCTGGAAATGATCTTTTTTCCATTTGATTTCAATTCCATTTGATTTCATTTTATTTTTGAAATTTATTGAGAGAATTGGAACACATGTGTCATTCAGTTTAAGATAACATGTTGTTGAAATAATGTTGCAAGTGGTCGTAACAAGTACGTTGAGACGCAAAAGAAATAATTTCGATACTGAAATTGCATGTGTGACATTTGATGGTGAAATTTTGAAGGCAATATATCATACACATCTCCGACATAGTGACAGGAAACTTAAAAAGAGCCTTAAAACGTAGACAAGCTTACGTCATGTAAAGATCAAAATAAATAATTCGAGATAGAATATAAGCCGTTTATCTTTATAACACCCGCTGAGATCAAAACCTACTGCTGCAGTAAAGCAATTTACATAAGAATACTTCGGTCTGTTGTTGACCTTTATATTTATCGGGCGGTTTTAAATCGAACCTTCCTTATGGAGTTGTCTGGGGAATGAGTTACATACTAAGTGCGGACTATCCCTATTAAAGAGCGCTTATCTCTTTAATTAACTTCTAAGTTAATGTGCCCAATATTTTCACTTCAAGGCTCCAACTTTACCTCGCTTGAACTTACACTAGAATTCCAAACAGATAAAATACGATTCTATAACTGAGGCTGTAGAATTTTCTTCAAATTTCTTAGCATAGCCTATCTGACTTCTGCAGGGTGTTTCAGACCGAAGTAGTCATAAATCACGCTGCAGGATTGTGTAACGCATGTACAACTTCTAACATTACTATTTGCCCTGAATACCAAGCGGCAATGAAAATACGATTCTATACTTGAGGCTCTGAAATTTTCTTTAAAGGGCTTAGTCTTAGGATATATCATCGCCTCCCTGACTGCTGTAGGCCGTTTCTGATCGAAGTAATCAAAAATCACGCTGCGGAACTGAGTAACGAATGTACAACATATTTATCTGCTCTGACATCCAAACTGTTTCGCTTATGCGACGACTCCCTTGATCGCCTTTTGCGGTAGTTGTGTGTCAACCTAATATGGTTACCTGATTACAAAGACAAATGCCAACTGATAGGAAGGCTGTATTGTCTACTTTGTTTGCCAATATCTCTCTCTGACTCGACGTAGTCTTCTCTAAGGGCTAATGCTCATTCCAAGCATGTCGTGGTCATTTAAATGGTTACCGCCCAGCAGGCGACTAACATGATATAATCATCATAATTTTTATGCCTATATGTGCAACTAAAATATCTTTCTACAAAAGATACAGTGGACCAAAGCATTAATAAATTGAGATTTATTTATGTATGTAGTTTTTAACTAGTTGTTGTTGTCATAATTTTAAAATTATAAAAAAATTGTCTATATTTGTCTATAATTCACATTTATACCCAAACGCATGTTGACGCATTGAAACGCATTTTGACGCATACCGTTGCATTGTAATATAAATAAATTTTTTCCGAAATTTGAAAAATGGTCCTAATTTATTAACTTAAAAACAAACTGAAAGCATTACATTTTGAAAGACGTATAGTAAACAAATAAATAATTTATTTATGTATTTTTTTTAACCAGTTATTGTTATTAAAATTTTAAAATAATAAAAAAAATTGTTTATGTTTGTCTATAATTCATTTTTATACCCAAACGCATGTTGACGCATAGGAACGCATATTGACGCATACCAACGCTTAGTGATATAAAAAAAATTAAAAAATGTGAATTACTCTCCTAATTTAATAACTTAAAAACATACTGGAAACATCACATATTTAAATTACTCAGCCCATCTCACAAAGTAGAATGTGGAATATTTTCAGGTCAGTTTAATTTCACAACAAATTTAAGTCTTCCTTTGTTTGTTTAAAAATCTTTTGACCTTCGACTTTTTCTATTATTTCAAACAAAGTTTTTGATTTATTGAACACCATTTACATGGATATTAATCAACAACGTTCATCAACAAATTCTTGTTATAAAATATTTAAATTTCCTCCTCTCTTTCTTCCTCTATCAGCCTATTTTACCTTAAAAGTTAATAACATTTCAATGTAGTGTAGCCTGTAAAGAAAAATATTGTGTCTATGGTTAATGAAAAATACAACAAGAAAAAAAAGAAAACCCGACCAGACTAGACCAGACATTTTATTTGGCTCAATGCCAAGCAATTTATAGCACCCCTCTACTGGCTCTGGTATAATGCTGTTCAACTATCGTAAAAACCGTAGCCCATTGTACTCAACTCGTATGAGGTACAGAGTTTTTTTATTTATTTTTTATTTTCTTTGTTATTGTAGTCGTATAAATTAAATAGTTGCAACAAAGTTGCCAACAATTTTTCTACAAATACATACACGATTACATTTATATGCAGACTAATAAATATAAAGTACGGAGGTGAGCCAAAAAAATTTCATTGGAAACGTTAACATGATACTCTACATACATACATGCATAATTGGCCATTATAACCGTTCAGCCAGGATTACGAACTAGCTTCTCGCACCACTTATGTTGTGTGTGTTAATTTTATACATGGGTGGCGGGACCTACAGTTTAAAGTGGGCTCCAGACGACAGATTTTTTAAAAACTTTTCGTGGCTGTTTTATTTATTCTCAGAGTTTTTGCCAGAGATGTGCTGAAAGGCAGTTTGTGTAGAAATATTTTTTCATTTTTCGTTTTATTGAAGATGTCTGACCTTGGGTTTGAAACTTAGCCTCACGTCTAATAAGCCAACACACCACCTACTATGACGCCTGCCTGGATCTTATACAGGATCCGTGAAAAAATTTTACTTTTCAGGCCCCCAAGCGTTGGACAGTGGCAGAAATGTTTTGTGGTCTCCTTCTGCAGAAGTTGTTTGGTATACGACATAGCAAACATATTGAGGCAGAGGCCAGTGCCCCAACATAATTGCTACGTGGTTCCAAAGATGAATCTATGGCTTAACGCATGTACTGCGTGTATTCACAGCGGGCCAGAGTTTTTTCGACTATTTTGCTCAAACAGGATTTGCTCTTCTCTAAAGCCAATCAACAAATTGCGTCTCTGTATTATATGGAGTTGTGTTGATTGCACATACGTATAGCGGGTATATTTTTTGTGAGAAGTGAGAAGCTGATACGCAATTCTGCCTATGGGGTTGTAGTGTCCAACTAAGCAACAGTTTAAAGCCTTAATGGTTCTGGATTATGACCTTATATTCCAGTTTAAAAGTCGCCCTAGTCTAGTAGGTAGTGTGTTGGCGTAAAAATTAGACGTAAAGCCAGGGTTCGATCCCCAGGCCAGACATCAAAACTAAATACAAAAAGTATTTCTCCGGTGACTTCCTCTCAGCAGATTTCTGGCAAAAACTCTGAGAGTAAAATAAAATTGCCATGAAAAGTTTCTCAAAAATTTGTCGTTCGGTGTCGACTTTAAACTGCAGGTCCCGCCACTCATGTATAAAATTAACACACACAACATAAGCGGTGTGAGAAGCAAGATCGTAATCCTAAAGGGTTGTAATGACCAATTATGTGTGTATTCCAGTTTAATTTGCAATCCAATATGATTCTAAGATATGTTGCAGTATAGGCTAGAGTTCAAGCTACCCCGTTAATTACTTCTTAATCTTATATTTTGACAGTAAGCCGTCCGGCTGTCAGTATTAATGCAGTTGTTTTCCACCATAACATACAGAAAGTCAATCAAACTATACAGTGCAGTAAGTCTAGACTTCATTTCCGTCCCACTGTTCCTTTAAAGTGTTGCAAATACTTTAAAACATTAAATAACTCATGCATTTTTAATTATTCTCACACATACATGTTCTACTATAAGTATATGTGTGTCAACCACAACATTGCCAATGTATTTTTGCACAGAAGAAAAGCAACTACAAACACACAATAAAAACACACAATTCCTCATGCATTTTTTAATGCAAATAAAAATTAAAAAAAAAATCAAATGAAAAAACAACAAAAAATTACAAACAAATGTCGCTCTTTAAGTGCTAGTTTTGTTTGTGTTGTTGTTATTATTGTTGCTGCTACTGCTGCTACTATTTCTCTTTTTCAAATATTTATTCTTCAACAAATAAAACCATTAAATAAAGGAAATTACATAGGGATACCAACAGAGACAGAGAGAGAGAGAGCAATGAGGTAAAGAGTGTCGTTTTGTTTGGTTTACCAAAGCAGTGTAAATAAATAAATACTCGTGCTAGTAATCGTACTCATTCGTATTGAACGCAATTTGTTTACAATTTATTGATTATTTTTTTTTTGTTGTTGCTTTTGTAAACGTATTGTAATGTTTTGTATTTAATTCTCGAATAATCAAACAAACATTTAAACAACGCACACTAATGTAATGATGTACTCGAGCATGTAATGCCTTCTGCATAAGTAAGCGTGTCGTGTTCAAATCTTTAAGCAAATTTCCCACTGTGTTCGGAGAACTTAAATTTATAATATTTGATGTGAATTTAATACGAATATTTATTGAATTATTCGCAAATAATGCGGAAAATTAACATTTAAGTTATCGTAAACCACTTAAATTTATTGTTTCGCTTTCAAATACAGTTCATAGCGAATTGTTAAGCTACCAGCTTAACATGTTTAGCAAAAGTTTTCTTTTCTTCGTTTTTTGACAGATTTTATGCAATTTTTATAGGCTTGTAGTGATATTGGATTTCTTTTCCATCAGCAATAAGGCATGCTTAGATCGTACAACAACGTAGTAGAGGAAATGGACTCAATTTAAATTGGATAGGATGTACAAAGGGTTGGGATACCGCATTGAACCAAAGCATTCGGTTCATACGTAGTTCTCCCGAGAATAATAAACTGAACCAGCCTCGCAGGATTACCAAGTTATATGAGCATTCACGGCAATAAGAAGGCAACTAAGCTTGCAAACAGGGAAGATTCCATAACGCTGACAGGGTAGAACATTTCTATGGGTACTGAGAAGAAAAGTTTGCAGGAGTATACTAGGCGAAAGCGAATATGGAGAGGCGTAAAGACTTTTCCCAAGCCAAAAGGTTTGAGAGACTAAACACAGGGCATGTGAGCATTCACGACAATAAGAAGACGGCTGAGGACAACTTGCAAAGGGAGAAGATTCCATAACGCTGATAGGGACAGAATGTTTCTGTGGATAGTGTGAAGAAAAGTATGCAAGATTATACCCGATCACAGGTCAGACATCTTCAGAAAAACGAAATATAAAAAATATTTCCACGGCGACTGCCTCTCAATGCAGCCCTTGCGCTGGAACTTGGTCAGTACAGGGACTGCGTTCACCCATAGCATCACAACCGGCCGCTATTCGAGCTCAAGTGAGTTTAGTGATAGCAGAGCTACCACTCCAACCTGACCTGACCTGGCCTCTCAATAGATTTCTGGCAAAAACTCTGAGCGTAAGTAAAATTGCTATGAAATGATTTTCCAAAAATCTGTCCTTCGGAAGCGACTTTAAACTGTAGGTCTCCCGCCACTCATGTATAAAAATTAAGACACACAACATAAGTGGGTACGTTGTAATCCTGACTGAAGGGTTGTAGTGACCAACTAAGTATGTATATATGAAGGTGTTTAATAACAGGTTTTGTTACATGTCAATCAACTACCCATAACATATTAGATGTAAGAGAGAGCGTACTGACCACATTTTAAGAATATCAGGAAAAGACATCACAAAAAATACCACACAATGGAATCCACAAGCCAAGAAGGAATTGTACGGATTATACATAGAGAAGGGAAATTGAGATAGAAGTAATGGGTATGGGTAAAAGTTAATGTATGTATGTATACTGGGCGAAAGTGAATATGGAGAGATGCAAAGACTTTTCTCAAGCCAAAAGGGTCCAGAGACTAGGACAATAAGGAGATTGTATCTCAGCTGAAAGCACTTAAAGGCTTATCAAGTACAAAGCTGGGAGTTATTCTTGCTGACACCAAATAATATTCTGAAGTTTGTAGTAGCAACAGGATTAAGAACGATTTGGGGCAATAAAAGAGATCTTCTGGTGATAGTACTTGATCACCTCTATTCTGCAATAATAGTAGAGAAAGACTCTTGAAATCTAAGTACGGATTTGGTGCCAATTCACCATCATTTTACCCACAAATTTTTGGAAAAAAATACTTTCTTGCAGTATTTGCGTAATTTGAATGGAATAGAAAAAAATCTCATGAAAATCTTTTCAAAAATCTGTCATTCAAAGTCGACTTTAATTTGTAGGTTCCGCCAGTCATATATAAAATTAACATACACAACATAAGTGATGTGCGAAACTAGGTTGTAGTCCTGACTAATTCTATGTAATGACTAAATTAGGTACGAAGTTGAAACAAATTTTCATATATTTACTTCACAAATTGAAAAAAAAATTCTTCTCCCTTTTTATAAAATCCAAACGAAGCCTTTCAACAAATGTCAACTGGAACACAACGGAAAATGTTTCGTTATGTTTCAAACATAAACCAATTACCTGAAATGTTCGTGGTATATCCAGCACATTTAACCCTAACCCTTGTTAACATTTACAAATAAATTTTACATATTCCGATAAACAATTCATGAATATACGGAAATGTCTTTCAAATATTTCCCCCGAACAGGTGGAGTTGCTGTGGATCTAAATAAAACGTAATCCAAGGCATTAATTTTCTTGCGAAAGTGTAAAAATTTTTATCTTTCAGAAATCAAATGGCGACGACCTAATCATGCAACAAAATGTCTTGTATTAAATATTTATTATCAGCCAACATAATCCCCAATATACGTGCAATAAGTATCTTGACAGTGAGCCCTTAATCTCAATAATATTTTATAACCAAATCGATAAAACTTTGCCACGCCACTTAAAATTCCCCCCAAAAAAAGGCCAACGAATTTCCATAACAGGAAACCTTTTAACGCTTTTACATAAAAAGTCTCCAGTAATTCACAAATGTCCAGCCTAAAAGTTGTTTACGTTCTTTTTTCCTTTTTAAGCATTGCCAAAAGGATCAAAAGAAGGATATAAAAAATAGAGAAAAAAAAAGGAAGAAAAAATTTAAATAAAAATGTCTGGTTATACGTATACGAATACAAACCAAATTATTATACAATTCCCCCCAAAAGTGTACACATAAATATTTATATAAATGTGTGTGTGCATTGTGTTTGTTATGGTATTATAACCAGCATGCGATTTTTTCCATTTTATTCCTGGTTTCCAAAAATCGTTTGCAATTCATAACCAATATCTTTGGAAAAAAATCCTGCCGAATGAAACAGACAACAAAAATAAACATAATATTATACAATACATATAATGTAGAGTTGCCATGTTAGCATATAATTGCCAAAGGCCAAAAACTTATCTTTTGTATGTTAAGGTATTAAAATTTTATTACCATAGCCATGGGAACATTAGTGTTTGGATAGCACAAATATAAGCTCATCAGTATATTTAGGCCACACCACACAATTCCCTGAAGGTATAGACATAAAAACTCTTACTGGTAACTCTATTAGCTACTTATGGATTTTGTCTATTTTTTTCCTATGTATGTTTAATGTCTACATATATGTAGGTTAATGCGTGTGTTAACAATTATTATGGAATTCGTTTGGGACATTAACATATTTAACGGGCATCATTGCTTATGCCTTCTTATTGACCATTAGCAGTTAAACATTTAATATTCAGACATGATAGCCCTTTATATTTAAGAATACTTCAGAATTATCAAAAGAAAAACTATTTAACATGAATTAGTTCAGTTAGTTTTAGCAGGTTCCCTTTTAACTAGGTTCTGTTTTATATGGTTTAAGTCTTCAATAAAATCTGCTTCAGTTTAAAAGCTGATTACTCTTTTATAACAGGTTCTAGAATATTAGGGTTGCCACCTATGATTGCCTAAGGTGTTACGTTACTTGACTTTGCTGTGAAATGTGCAGAAGCACGGCACTTCGAATGGCGATAGAAATTTGGAAAACGATAAAGCCAATGCAGAGGCTTAGAGATTAACCAATCACAGCATGTACTGATGTTACTTGCTAAGCATACAACATATGCGAAACGTATAGCAAAAACGAAATACTAGATTCATCTCTAGTACATCTAGCCGCCATTTCAGTTCCATGAAATTCTGAGAATCTTGAAGCCCAACAGCTATTGCCGTCAGTGAATGAATGCGTAAGTCACAAAGTTTTGAACCCAAGATACCAAACAGACTGATTGCTCAGAGAATAGTGGCTTTTCCATTGCCATGCATGAGTTATTCATGAAGAGTTTGTTACATCCTGGTTTCAACGACCTAGAAAGCAAACATACGTAAAACACCATAACTTAGGAGAATAGGAACAGCAGTCTATGCCAATTGGTTGTTCGTTACAACACTTTAGCCAGGATTACGATCTGGCTTCTCACACCACTTCTGTTGTGGGTGTTAATTTTATCCATGAATGGCTGCGGACCTTCACGTTTAAAGTCGGCTCCAAACGATAGATGTCTCAGAAACTTTTCATGACAGGGTTCATACCAGAAGACTGATAAGAGGAAGTCGTCGTAGAAATTTTTTCCATATTTCGTTTTGATTGAGATGTCATAATTGGTCATTAAAACCCTTTAGTCAGGATAACGACGTAGTTTCCCACACCACTTATGTACAGTTTAGAGCAGATTCCGAGAGATGTTTGAGAAACTTTTCATGGCAATTTAATTTGTTTTTCACTCAAAGTTTATGCCAGATGACTGCGGAGATAAAGTCACCGAAGAAATATTTTTTCATATTTCGTTTCGTTTTAGATTTCTCAGTTGGGGTTTGAACCACGAGCGAACCACTACCTACTCGGACAAGACCATTATTGCGTTGGGTATACGGTTGAGAAACTTTTTCTCATTGCGTCTATCCTCTCTCCAGAAGTGTTCACCACCAATTGCATAATGTACGCTGAGAATTGGTCATTCTAGGTTAGGTTAGGTTAGAGGACGTGTGCTTGTCAATTAAGACAAGTACAGTACCCGTAGGTCGAATTGACCCATTGTACAACGTCCTAGTTTCTCACACCACTTATGTTGTGTGTGTTAATTTTATACACGAGTGGCGGGACCTACAGTTCAAAGTCGACTCCGAACGACCTATTTTTGAGAATCTTTTCATAGCTTCTCACACCACTCATGTTGTGTGCGTTAATTTTATACATGAGTGATGGGACCTACAGTTTAAAGTCAACTCCGAACGACAGATTTTTTGGGAAACTTTTTCATGGCAATTTTATTTACTCTTAGAGTTTTTGCCAGAAATCTGCTGAGAGGAAGTCGCCGAAGAAATACTTTTTGTATTTTGTCTTGATGTCTGGCCTGGGGCTCGAACCCTGGCTTTACGTCTAATAAGCCAACACACTACCTACTAGACTACGGCGACTTCAGTGGTTATGCTAGATGAATTGATTTCTTTCGAGGCTTTAAGCATTGAAAGTAATTTAGCCAAGACAACCACCAGATTGCTTACTTTGTTCATTTGCCATATAATTAGTGTTCCAATTGATTCTCCACATTGTTTATTTTTTTCATTGACGTTAAAATTTGTAGTCAAATGGGAAGCTTTGCGTTCGAAGAAAGGCCCCATTGCTTATGTTTTAGTATAAAAAGTAGTGTGCTAGGTATACTGGTTAAAGTGAAGTGACCATAATTACCTTACAGTGGCTCCAACGAGAGAGCCTGAATATTTAAGAGTAGGAGAACACTATTGCTTATTGGTTTAATAGTTTTATTATAAGGTTTTATACTTTCCATGGCATGATGATGGGTTGTGGATCATTCCCCTTACTAACTATTGCTGATAATTAACTCCGTCCTTGATAGAATTAGTTTCTGGGAACTTGAGTGCATATTAGGGAGATGCTTGATGTTAAGCATCCTTGCAACATATCTGTGGTTTTTAATAACCACAGTGGTATGGTTAGAAATAATATCCTGCTTCTGTTAGTCTTACCTGGTTATTACTCATCCTCAAGGACTATAGCCATGGTGTAGCCATTTAAAACGTGGATTTTATTGTTTGCTTTCATGTTTTTATTACTCTGTCGGTTTATTATAAATATTTTAAAGCAGGAGCAATAAAAATTCCATGAATCCATGAAAACAAATATGAATTGTATTATTAAACACTGAATATTAAGGCATGAAATAAGGCTACTAAGCAAAATAATGAAATCCACCTTCTGTGTCCTCTTGCTGCCGCTGCTCCTTGTCTGTTTTGGGCAATACTTGCAATATTTTCAAGTTGTTCTCTCAAGGGTCTCTTGTTAAACAAGTGCTTACTGTATGTTTCTCATCAAATTCATTCATCCTTAAGTGCAGATGAGTACTTTATAATGATAAGTATACGAGTCTATCTTTTATTTTTTTTTACAAGGATTTCGTTTTTATTACGTTTCTCAAACAGAATGAAGAAAAAAACCTGAGTATCGTAATCCTTAATAAAGAGAAGAAAAACAGAAACACACGTCAAAAGAATTTAATGACGACATGGCATATAACCAAAGGCCACATACAACACAATAAGCCGCATGGAAAATAAACATTTTTAGCCAACACTTTCTCAAACGTTTGTCTAAGTTTAGAAAAGATTGAATGAGAAATGATTTGAATGAAAAACCTGACTAGAAGATTTTCCCATTTTTTTTCTTTTTTCTTAACAAACATGTCAGTTAGAAATAATTTAAGCTATTGGTCTACTATAGCATGGAACAGTTTTTGTTTTGCATGTCAAAAGCTAAGAAAAAAATTGTGGAAAGTCTTTAAGAATATTTTCAAAAGGAAAATCTATTTTCAATTCAAGTTGCTAACGAAAAAAAAGAGGAGTAGGCAAGGGAAAAAGATTTTCCATGAATACCTGGATTTGAAATTTAAAAGAAATGCGCTTCTTTTTAAGTTTTTGTATGGCAAACATCCAAGAAATTTTGTATCGTGTGAAATATAATGAGTGATTGAAAACAGATGCTTTATCTTTCAGTTATGGCATGTGCCATCAATAATTTATGTGGATCATTTGGATCATTCAGTTTCACATCATTATAGCAAGCAATAGTGTTGAAAATAAATTTTCTTTTTGCTTTAAATAGAAGACATTTATGCCAATAAAAGACATCTTGTTGTAATGATTAGATATGGAAACCAAAGAAGCTGAAAGACATCAATTGGTACGCAGGCTTATCTCCAATTTGTCACATCAATTTCTCTACTGCTCAGAAGGATTTTGAGGGAAAGGAAAATTTCAAAAGTCAATTAAAACACTATTAATGCTACAGTTTAAATGTAAGTTTTATTTGATTATAATTCTTGCACCTTGCCATCATACGAAATTTGATGTCATTTAAATGACTGATCCAGTATTAGCTGAAGCAGTCGGGTATTTGGAGCGATAACTTCATGAATTTTGGTTTTCAAATGCTCTAATATTAGGAGATTATCAGTGTCTTCGACGCAGCCGCATAACACAGTGTTGTGAATCGACAATAATGGTGCTTCCACGGTAATTTTTGAAAACAATTTTATTCGATGAATCAGCAGTGAAAGCCTGTTGCTCTAGTCCCCAATCAAGCATTAAAGGCCTGTTGCTCTGTAGCCTCCAAATAACAAATTCAGGCAAACTGTAGTTTTTAAGAGAGTTGGGTTTTATATGAGTGGATATGAAAATCCAAATATAAAGTATGCCATAGTGAGCCATAAGATAGGCTCAATTAAAAAGAACACCGTGTAACAGAAGATGATGATGGATATACTTGACTAAACTCTAATGCTTTCAACCTCCTACAATTTTTTTGGAGCAGTCCGTTATAGTCTTGCCGAATTCCTTCCACAGTAAGACGATTATGAAGACTAAAAACACCAGCATAAGCATTGAATTGAATTTGATGAAATTATACCGAAAGTTCATTTCATTTGTAATTTCATGTGTATGTAAAAGGTTTTGGTTCCGAGGTATAATGATATTCTAAAAATATACAAGGCTTGGTTACAGAGTTACCTATCCTAAACTTCCAATCAGCCCATCATTTGAAACCATGAAGGATCTCGGGAGAGGAAAATGAAAAGCTGGGAAGAATTGTTGGAATGTTACGTAGCTCGGATTGTTTGTACATGTGGTAGATCTGATAGTGATAGTTCCGAAGAGGAAAAAGAACTATCACTAGGATTGTTGGGACAGGATTGTTTGGACCGTAAAAAATATAATTTCATATTTTACGAAGAATTTTGATGGCAAATCACTGACGGAGATTTATAATAGATTTCAGCTGAAATTTTGCAGAGTATATGGAGGTGAGAAAAAGTGAATGTCTGAAAACTGCTAGAAGACGTTTGAATACCATGGGAAATGGTTTTTTTGAGGGTTTCTCTTAGGTGCCCATATTCAAGCTTTCTCGGGGATTATAATGGAGTTATACCGCTTGCGAGAAGCGTAACAAATCTCTCTGTTTTGTTTTTGCATTTTTATTTTCACTCTATCTTTCTATACACATACATAATTGCTCATTACGAACCCTTCCGTTAAGATTACGACCCAGTTTCTCAAACCACTTACGTTGTGTTAATTTTGTACATGAGTGAAGGGACTTACAGTTTTAAGTCGACTCTGAAAAACAGATTTTCTTAGAAACTTTCATGAACATTTTTGTTTATTTATTCTCAGAGTTTTTGCCAAAAATCTACTGAGAGGAAGTCGTCGAAGTCATATTTCGTTTTGTTGGAGATGTCTGACCTGGGGTTTGAACCGAGGCATCACGTCTAATAAGCCAACACACTACCTACTAAACTATGGCGACTTCTCTCTTTCTACTCCTTATTTCGCTCTTCAAAGACAACCACAATATGCGCCATGACTTATCGGTGTTTTTGTATAAGCCATTATGGCCGCACATGTCTTATGCAAGCCAATTAATCCAGGCCTTGCCATCTGTGTGGCAATATTCTAAAAAAAAATTAAATACAACTTCGAGTATTATGCCGACTTATAGTAGAGAGTATTACTGATGAAGCAAAAAAATTACTTCTTTTTGGCGGTAGATAATCAGTTGATTCATTAAGACAATGCAACAGTTCATGTATTCATTATTCTAGTGAACAAAATCGCTTAAAAAAATGTTGAATTACTTCATCATGCATCTTTTTTTTGAAATATTTACCTCTCTTGGATTGATTTGTACAACCAGACTTAAAAAAGGGTTTTAATGGTGAAAACTTTACCACCCATAGAGAGGTAAAGTGCTTGGCTAATGTCCATTTTAAGAAGTTCGACAGTTCCTTCTATAAAACTAAGAATTTTAAAGGGTTTCCTCGATCATTTCTTTGTTTATCTCGTTCCTTTGATACGGCTTTATTTCTTTTACAAGCTTATAAAAACAAATGTTTCAACATTAAATTATTAATTTATTAATTAAATTAAATTTAAAAATAAAATTCATTTGCATAGTCGCTCCTAACAAACGACATTCCCTGTTTTCAATTCAATAGGGAATTAACAAAAATACGGCTAATAGAACCCTCAACTACAATATATTCCAACAATTGCAAGAAATTTAACCAAAAAAAAAAACAACAAAAAATTGTGTGTTCAAAAGGAATTGAAAACTTTGCCGCGTTACAAACTAATATTGGCCTGCTAGAGGCACCAAAAAAAGGCAATACAATACATAAACAACAAGAAGCAAAAAAATGCTTTAAGGTATGGCATGAATTCTTTTTACCCTTCAATTCTATTAAAACAAAAAAAAACAACAACAACAGAAAAATAACTTCAATAACAACATTTTTTCATTAAAGTTGCTCAATTCCCTCTTTCGGGCTTGTTTTGTATTGTTTTTTGGCAAAAAAAAAAAAAAAGAAAAACAACAAACAATCAACAAATAAACGAAATGCTAAAAGCAAGAACAACAACAACCAAGAAATATTGTTAATGCTGTGTCGTTGTTGTTGTCGTGCAACAGCAACAACAAACATTTGTAAACATGGCTTGTATTACTCCATTACAAAAAGCGGATTGTTGTTAAAGACGGAAACGGAAATGCATTGAAGTTATATATGGCGCGCATTTTGGTATCATTTTATGGTTTTACGTTTGTCATCAGCATTCAGCCTCTCCCTTACAATACCACTCCCTTGCTTACGTTACAGTATGCAGCCTATAAAGTCTCCAATGGCAATAGCGCATTACATTTCATGTTCGTTTATATTTCGGTTTTTATTTGTCCCTGTGGTAACATTTTTTATTTTTATTTTTAATTTTTTCCTTTTTTCTCTCCCCTCCCCTCCACTCTTTTTTTTCATTTTTTTTCATTGATGTCTTATCCAATATCAGTGGCTTAATGCTGTGGCAAAAGTGAAAAAGAAACCACAAATGCAGCTGCCATCAGCTAATTGCGGGAATAGTTTGAAACTTCGTTTCGTTTTGTGTTACGAAAGAAAGAAAAGGAAAAACAAAAAAAAGAAACAACGTTACAGCCAAAGGATAATTGACTGTTTGTCAGGGATAAGGAATAAGTGGAATAAAATGTTGCTTTTTATGTTGTTTAAGAGGATTCAATGAAACAAATCTTGTTTGGTGGTTTCTTTTGTCTGCATTTTAGTCGTAGAAACTGTCGTGGTGTTGTGGTTAAATGAAGCGAAGAAATCCATACATTAATTCGAAAAACAAAATTAAGAAATTAAGAGGCACAAACTTAAGCCAAAGATGCCTAAGAAACTTGTAATGAGCATTTGGAGCAACCTATATGGTAACATAAAAGGTTTACAGAGAACACTTTCTCGGCGGAAGAAAAGGCAAGCAAGCATATGGAACTCCCAACAAATTTTAAAGATTACCACGCATACTAAGAAAAGAAATAAGTCGCCGTGGTCTAGTAGGTAGTGTGTTGGCTTATTAGACGTGAGGCCTTGGTTCAAACCCCTAGTCAAGCATTTAAACGGTAGGTTCCGCCACTCATGTATAAAAAATAACGCACACAATATAAGTGGTAAGTTCGTAATCCTGCCTAAAGGGTTGTAATGAACAATTATGTATGTATGTATGTATGTATGTATGTATGTATGTATGTATGTATGTATGTATGTATGTATGTATGTATGTATGTATGTATGTATGTATGTATGTATGTATGTATGTACTAAGGAGAGATAAAGTTCCTACAAGCCTTTATACCATAGTCAGAAGACCTAGCCAGGCACCACATATAAAATTACACTGAAAGTGATTAGAAAGCTGGTTAACATAGGCTACATAATCTTTAATATATCGGGTCCGGTTTTTACATATAACGATCATATTGATTAAGTTTGTAGTAGAGGAAGAAGAGAAGAAGTCGCTGAGGTCTAGTAGGTAGTGTGTTGGCTTATTAGACGAAAAGCCAGGGTTCGAGCCCCAGGCCAGAAATCAAGACAAAATACAAAAAGTATTTCTTCGGCGGCTTCCTCTCAGTAGATTTCTGGCAAAAACTCTGAGAATAAAATAAAATTTCCATGAAAGGTTTCTCAAAAAAATCCGTCGTTAGGAGTCGACTTTAAACTGTAGGTCCCGCCGCTCATGTATAAAATTAACACTCACAACATAAGTGGTGTGAGAAACTAGGTCGTAATCCTGATTGAAGGGTTGTACTGACTAATTAGACTTATTAGACTTTTCGTCTAATAAGCCAACACACTACCTACTAGACCACATTGACTTCGACTTGTGAGCAATATCCTCCTCTAATCTAGCATTTATATAAAATAATCGTCTTACCTAGATCTGATGATTCAAATCATTTTCCGGTGCTACAGCGTTCCTTTACCATGCTTTCCTTGTAACACTGCACAGGATGATATCGAATGCTTTCTTCCCTTGTGACTTCTAATTACCTTTCATAAGCTGTTGGTTTGCTTGATTTACCGTTATATTCCTGTTAATATGATTTTATTTCAATTTTTCTGTTTTCTTTCTGTTTTTTTTTCTGTTTTTTATTTTTGTTCAACTATTTTTCATGCATTTTCATGTGTTGCCTGCCTCTTCCACATATGCTTGTAGACATAGTCGAACATAAATTCCTTCAAATAAATTCATGTGGCAAGTTACAATCGTCATTTTGTTAGTTGGCTTTGTTTGTAAAACTCCATTTTCCCCTTGTATGTTTTAAAAGCAGAAAAAAGAACAGGCCATGAAAAAGGAATCGTTTTAACAAGTACAAGTGCTTGTTATTTAAAGTCAAAAGGTTATTGCAGGTGTTTAAACTTAAACGTCTTTGAAAAGGATAGAAGCAGAAGCAGCAGGAAACTAAGGATTTGATGGAGTCGTTTGCAACATAATGCTATAGAGTTGATAATGATTTTGGTTGATTAAAATGGGAAAAATGTTGCTTTAAACTCTGCAACTCCGTATGGCTTTGCAAGGAATACAACGTTTGCTTGATTTTTCTAGACTTTGATGTCTTTTAAGTAAGTTTTTATTTTCAAATTGAAATCAAATCAGAATAAATGTCCCTACATGGTACGAACTTCTAGCTTTTGATGAGTTGTGTATTTAACTAAGGCGCCGCCGAAATTGCATAGGTATAGTAAGGCCTAAGGAACACTCAATTCATAGCACTTTAACTACTTTAAAAGAATTTCTTCAGGACATTTTAATCATAAAACAGGAGAATACCTAGAGTCTAGTTAGGGTTATGCCTGTACAAAGTTAATTGTTAGAAACTCTTAAGATAACCGGGATTTTGGAAAATGCTTTGCAACGAGACTTAGTAACAATAGTGAATGGAGACATCTAAAAGCTACATACTCTTTTAAAAGAGGGACTGTTTTGTGTTATACCAGTGGATCAAGTAAGGATTTTGGACAGAAGCAGAAGTTTTTGGTGCCAAAATGAAATACTTCCAGCCAATGGGCAAATTCATGGGTATCTCCCAAGCGGAAGTTTATGCCATCGAACGTTGTAATCAATTCAACTTGAATGGGAGGTGCAAGACCTAGCAAAACTATCTGAGAGCCAGGATGCCATTAAAATACACGGCTACTATGATGTTAAACCGAACATAGTATGGGACTGTCTGGAGAAGCTGAATCCACAAGACGGGAAAAATTAGATTACCCCCTGCAGGATCCTAGAGTATGTGTAAATTCTCGACAGCATCTATGCCATTTATGGGAATAGAACCTTTCTGTGGAGTGGAAGTGAATGTTTGAAAACTTATGCTCAAGCACTAGGCTCCTATGAGGTTAAACCGAAGATAGAACTGTCGGGAGAAACTGAATCCACAAGACAGGAAAAATTAGGTTACCCCCTACAGGGTCCTAAATTATGTGGGAATCTTTGGCAATCAGACGATCGTGCGATGTGGACTTCCATGCCGCTGTTGGCAACAGAATCTTTCTATGGAGTGTTGACTTATGTTTGGAAAGTTATGCTCTACAAAAGGGAGGATAAAGAGAGACAAACATTTCTCTGAAAGTGGATATGAGGCAAACAAAACTTTTTTCAGGAAAGTGCAATAAGAGAAGAACTGAGCCATGCATTAAACTATCCAAAAAAAATCTGAGGTTGGTAGCCGGCCTTTTGAAGTCGCCGTAGTCGAGTAGGTAGTGTATTGGCTTATTATACGTAAAGCCAGGGTTCGAGCCCCAGGCCAGACATCAAGACAAAATACAAAAATATTTATTCGGCGACTTCCTCTCAGCAGGTCTCTGGCAAAAACTCTGAGAGTAAATAAAATTGCCATGAAAAATGTTTCTCAAAAATCTGTCTTTCGGAGTCGGCTTTAAACCGTAGGTCCCACCACTTATGTATAAAAACTAACACACACAACATAAGTGATGTGAGAAACTAGGACGTTGTACAATGGGTCAATTCGGACCTGTACTTGTCTTAATTGACAAGTACATGTCCTCTAACCTAACCTAACCGGCCTTTTAACAGGGCTCTGTAAACTCAGAGTACACTTATTCAGTATGGGGGATAGTTTCGAGCCCAACATGTACATTCTGTGACAATGAGAAAAATCCTCGTACAATACTGATGTCAATCTACATATATATTGGGTCTGCCAATAATATTTCCCCCAATAATATTCAGAAACCTGATCGCTGCTTAATGCCTGATTTGCACGCAATTTTTAATTTTATTTATTTTTTATTATCTTATGCCTTAACTACGAAGAGATTCCAAGTATATATTCGCATATTTTATTCTCCTGATTACAAAACCAATGTATTGTGCTCAATATAGGGATCATATCTGAATAAATTTGTTTATGTCTACATACGTACATTTATAATTGGTCATTACAACCCTTCAGTCAGGATTGCCACCTAGCGTTGTGTCTAAAGTGTTTGGATAAAAGCAGGATATTAACCTTAGGCATCTTCCTCCATGAATGTATGTATGCATGTAGTGAACTCCTTAATCGTTTAAGTTTTTAAATTTTCGGAAAAAAATCCTTTTTTGCATTATTATCATGCCCCTAATCCTTGTTTAAATTAATCAAATCATCAAATTACTCCTTTGCCATTATTTAATCATATTAAACTTATTTCCTAATCTCCATAACCCATGGCCACCTTGACTCCTTAACGATTGGTTTCATTTGTAAAATATTCAAATCATGTGTAGAAGGGGAATTCAAAATAAAATTACAGGCGTTGCAATAATTCTTACATTTGCAAGTGCAAAGAGCAACAACAAAAAAAAGAGCCTTTTTATCTGCTGAAAATATAAACTCCATTGAACTGAACTTAACTAGACAGTAGACTAGTAAATTCCCCGTTGGAGTGGTATTACTTTAGTTGCCATTAACGCAGACACATTGAAAAGATAAACTCGATGAATGAAATTTATTTTACTGACGCAGACACACAGAACAGCACAGCACATATGCTTTTGGTATTTGTATAGTGTAGAGGCATACATATGTATATGCGTTTGTATTTGTATTTGTGATTGTATTTATAGATGTACATATATAGGGGGTATTTGTATTGCTAGTTTGCACTTCAAATGCTCTGAAATTAAAATATTTTTCAAACGAAACGAAGGAGATTTATAATACTTTGGGAAAATTTTAGGAAGAAAAATCGTTTAAATATTGAAGAAAGGGGCCTATTTTTTAAAGCAGAAATTGTATAGAAATCTGTATATGAGTGCTGGTTAAAAAGATATACTGGGGTATGCCAGCAACATAGTCCCATCACATAGCTTTGCTGGGATACCTAAGGCATACCAAGAAGACACAATTTAAATCCCCTTTTTGTTTTATTTGTACAATTTTCTTTTTGAATTTTTCCTCTGCAATAAATATAAAATGACCCACATTTTAAAACTTTTCTTTACACCAAATAAGTTGGTGTTAAGTTGCATCAGCATTAACAAAGACGGCGGCATTAAAAGAATTCCCTCTGTAGGTTGTTGTCTCTTCGACGTCATCAATGTCTAAAGCTGAACAGCTGCATAATTGTCAGTGTGTAAGTGTAGACGTTAAGTAAACTGCAGTAAATAAAAGTCACTTATTTTTTACTACTTAACGCCTTAGGTTGTTGAAAAATGTTTCAATTTCAAAAAGGATTGAAATGTTTCACTGATTGACAGGATAAATTCGTCATTTATTAAGGAGTGCATACAATCTGCTACAGGATGTAAAACATTTACAAAATGGCTTGAAAGTTTTATCGTTTTTTAGTCATTCAGGTTGATAAATCATAAGAAAATACAAGATTTCATACAAGTTTTGATTTATTCCAAAAGAAAGTCTATGCAAATAAAGATGTAATCACTTCAATTTGAATAGGTGGTACAAAAGGCAAACATAGCAACACAATCTAACAGTCAGGTCCCCAATTCGAACACTCGGCCTCTTATGAGGTTAAATCGAAGATAGTGAGGAACTGTTTGGAGAAGCTGAATCGGCCAGATAGGAAAAATTGGGTTACCCCTACTGGGTGTCAGATGATGTAGGCGTTCTTGGCAATGAGCAAACAGACGAGCTGTGCACTGCACTTTAGAAGGGTATACTCAATCATGAAGAGAAACAAAGGCTATCTGCAAGCCAAGTTAGTTTGCGATCAAACAAAATTTTTGCTGGGAAATTACCATAAAAGAAGAAATCATTTTTCTGACAGGGCACTGTACACTCAGAGTACACTTATTCAGAATAATAGTGTCTCGAGCCCAACATGTAGATCTTGGAAGAGGAACACATTCTTGAAGACTATAGAGCGTTAACTCATCCCAAAAAAGGAACACCACGGTTTAAATAAGGTTCTAAGCAGGAAATTGTCATCATTGACACCGTGCAACATTCCAAAAAATTGTTAAGGACGAGGTACACTACAAAATTTGAGAGGAGTACTCTAGATCGTATGCTTATAATACTAATACAGCTCTTCACAACAATAAAAAACGAACCCCCTTATATTCTCACATTCTTCTGATCGTTGGTGAATATTTCCAAAAGAGTTTAACATCTTGTTTAACATACCTTAGTACTGGCATCCTCCAGCTAAATAAGTTCTCATCTTAATATAGACTTGCATGAGTTTTACTAATTCTTCAGAAATGCCTTTGTACTCCAAAGTGAGCCGCAGTCCTTGGTTAAAACCTCAGTAAAGACTAAAAAAATATGAAACCATATTTCTTCGGTAGACTTCTGGCAAAAACTCTGAAAGTAAATGAAATAATTTTCATGAAAATTTTCAGAAAAATCTGTCGTTCAAAGTCGTCTTAAAACTTTAGATCCCGGCACTCATGGATAAAATTAACATACACAACATGGGTGGTGTGAGAAACTAGGTTGTAATCTTGACTAAAGGATTGTAAAGACCAATTAAGTACGTAAGGAAGAAATAAATAAATTCGAGTGTATATTGTATGCTTTTTTGAAATCAATAGCGGCGATCAGCTTTCCTCAGATGGATGTGCAATAATCCTGATACTATTAGTGCATGGTGCCATGGTCAAAAATTCATTTACTTTGCTCTCACGTCTGGTGATAGTTCACCTGTGGCATCACAACGGGCCGCTATGCGTACTCAAGTGTGCTTTTGGTATGAAGCTACCACACTAACCTAACCTAACCTGGTGATAGTTTGTACGATATTCGTATTGAGATCAAGTGGGCGATATTCCTTGATAGTTACGCTTAGCAGAGTTATTCCAATTGCAATTACTTCGGAGCGTCAAAATTATTTTCTTTAACAGTTTAATAATGATATGTCCTTTAACGACTTCTATTTGCTTTGGAGTATAACTTCACAATCATTTAACGTGTTATCCTTTAGGAACTTCATCAACTTGACCAACTTTCTTTCCCCAATCTTTAGACATATTTTTAGTAACATTTCTTAAATCGCTTTTGAAAACTGTTTGCGTACTTGTTATCATATTCAATTATAATTAAACTTTATCTCAAGGAAGATCTGATTAAAATGCCAATGTTGGCAAGACAACCACAGGCATAGTGATTGTGACCCCAATTTCAATAACAATTTCACATAAAAAAAATAATTAATAATTACGACAGCACATAAAAACAGCAAAAACTTCTTAGTATTCTACTCATAAGCAGGTTAAGAAGGGGAAAAAGGCAACCAAACAGTACCTTTAAAAAATAAGAAAAAAGGAGAGAGCCGTACACTTCACTTGTTAATGAAGGAAGTTCCACTAACCTAGTGCTGGCTGATGTTTAAAATAAGTGTATTGTTTAGTTGTATGTGTTGTGTGATTTTGTTTGCTTTTGATTTATTAAGGAAATCTTATAAAAAAAGAAGAAGAAAACACAGCAACTACAGCAACAATATCTGTAGTAAACATCTCTCTCGTAACTGAATTGCTAAAAATTGTTGCTTATTTTTGTTCCTCTCTGCACTACTCTACTCTTGCATTGCTTTCAACTCGTTTTTATGTCAAGTGTGTTTCGTAAAGAGGCAAAGGACATGCTTTCAACATTATTTTTTGTTTTCAGTGTTGTTGTAGTTTTCTTTTCTGTGGATAAACTACATTTATTGTTCTTTATTGATGTTGCCGTTGTAGATTTTGTTGTTTTTGTTGTTAATGTTGCTTTTAATATTAACGTTATATTTATTTATATACTTTTATATGTATATATGTATGTACGTATGTATGCAAGCAATTGAGTGCGAGTTCCTTCTTTTAATTTTGACTACTCCGTACATGTATGAGGACAGGCAAGCAAACAAACAAAAAAAATTGCCAGAGAGAGAGAACGCAACACTTTAGTATGTGTTGACCCACATTTTGTGTGCAAACAAATGAACATTAAAATCTTTTTATTGTATATGTTTAATGAATGTATGTGTATGTGTCTATACATAGCATATGTGTAAGTTCACATATGACCTATATTAGGGTATTGTGTGTATGTGTTAGTAAATGTTGTTGAACTTTGCTGTTGGTTGGTTTCTTTCTTTCTTATTTTCTGTTGTTTGTTTTTTTTTTGCCTCTTTCGCTATATAAAAATAGGAAACAATTTAGTGTGCATGTTTGTTTTTTGCTTTCGTTCTATACAGATTACTCTCATTGTTACAAAACACATACGCTCTCTTACTACACTTAGACACACACACACATACACATTTTTATAGCGCCCAGCATCTGTTGGGTTAGTGAAAGTGTAATTTCCGATGCAAATATTTTTTTTTTTTTGTTTTATTTTTAATGTTTTTTGTTGACGGAAATTTCTTTACAATTTCGCTGTTTTAATAACGCATTGGTGTTACCTAAAATACTGTTTCAATAGGTGTGAAATATATCCGGCATTCGCTAGCAATATTAACACAAAAATTGGTTTCAATATTACAGAATTTAAAAGTTTAATTTGTATCGTTTTATTAAAAGAAGTCTTTCACAATAAAGGATGTGAAATAGTGAAATGCTTAACTACAAACACGATCAATTCATAAGTAAAATACATACATAATTGGTCATTACAACCCTTCAGTCAGGATTACGACTTAGTTTCTCACACCTCTTATGATGTGAGTGTTAATTTTATACATGAGTGGTGGGACCTACAGTTTAAAGTTGACTCTGAGCGACAGATTTTTGAGAAACTTTTCATGGCAATTTTATTTACTCTCAGAGTTTTTGCCAGAAATCTGCTGAGAGGAAGTCGCCGAAGAAATACTTTTCGTATTTTGTTTTGATGTCTGGCCTGGGGCTCGAACCCTGGCTTTACGTCTAATAAGACTACGGCGACTGCCTAAAAAATAAAAAGTTAAAATAATCTTGATAGACTAACACATGCTTCCATAGGACAGGAGATACAAAAGACACACATAGCAACACTATCTAACAGTCAAGCAGCCATTCGTACACTCGTCTCTTATGAGGTTAAACCGAAAATACAATGGAACTGTCTGGAAAAGCTAAAACTGCCAGTTAAAAAAAATATGTTTATCCTCTGCTAAGTCCCAGATTATATAGAAATTCTCTGTAATGAATGATTAAACAAACAAGCTTGCGAAAAAGAGAAGCTTCAACTCCGCTAACGGGACAAAAACCCTTCAGTGGAGTTTCGAATTGTATGCTGAAGCATAAAGAGATACAAAGACTCTCCTAAAGCTAAGTGAGTTTGCGGCAAATTTAGCTTTTGTAGCTCAGCCATGTATAAGGCTATCAGGAATAACCTGAGGTTAATAATCCTTCTTCTAACGCGCTACTGTGCACTCAGAGTACACTTATTCAGAATATAGATTCTGTAACAATGAGCATGTATCATAGGAACACATTCTTAGAAACTATGGAGCGTTAAGTCCTCCCAAGAAGAAACACTTGGATGCATATCTGGGTGCTGACAAGGAAATTGTCGTCCTTGACACCGAGCAGCATCTTGAAATTTGTCAAAGAGGAGATATTATAGGAATACCCTATAAAATTTACGGGGAGTACAACAGATCGTATGGTTCTAGTACTAACACAGCTCTTCACAACAATAATAAACGGAATCCTATACAATTTTTCGATCTTCCTATCCGTGTAAAACATCCCTTAGTAGTGGAATCCTCCAGCTAAAGAAAAAAAATTTCATCATGGTTTTTGAATTCTAAAAAATTTAAAAATTTTAAAGTAGTCCTTTTGAGAAATGGCAGTTCTCAGTGAGCAAAATTTCTTGCCATTACACCTCAATGCAAAAATCTACCCAAATTCCAAAAGAACACAGTCAACATAGTGCCTACCATGCATTGCATTCGAGGAATTCATGTGAGTTGCTAGGTTAAAGGATGAATGATATGTAAACGAGTTGCAGAAATGAGCAGAAGAAGGAAACTGTCCTTCATTTATTGTGTGCTTGGCCAGTCTTACATCCAGAATATGTGTTGGGAGTCTCAGCGTCTTTAAAACACAATGGGCCCTATGTGATCCAAATGTGTACAGCCGACTCTCTTAGATTAGCTGTCCATCTAAGCGTCTCTAATAAGCATCTAAGAGACGATTTAATCAAAGATTCGAATGATTCTAGGACCAGGAGATTAATCTCTGACTCATTTTTTTCATTCAACAGCCATTTGTAGTCATAAGCTATAAGAAACACATTTCATTATGACTTTATTGTCACAGTGTTTATTGAAGATGCTTTGACCTTGGGTTTCATATTTTATTTAAAAAAGGACGGTTGAATGTGTTGCAATTTATTTTGGAAGCATACCACATTGATACAATCATTCTTAAAAGGTTTTAAAGCCGCTTTATTTTTAAAAAAGAAATGAAATATCGTTACCTGATACACCATGCATTACACTATTTGAAATCCCAACACCCATGTTGTTTGCCTTAATTTTATTCATGAGTTATTCACAGTTTAAAATGCAATCTGAAGAATTTGAAAAGCAATTTCGTGACAATTAGTTTTATTTCAAACTTCTTGCCAGAAGACGGCAGAAAGAGACCCCTTTATAGTATTCATATTTTTTTGTTTTCTATGGAGATGTTCAAGCTGAAGTTTAAGCTTTCGAGCTTTCGTTTAGGAAGCCAACACTCTACTTACTAGATTACAGTGACTGAATACGTCTTCATAATAAATTTGCTTAAAACCGTTTTTTCGGCCCGGATAAACTCTGCTACTTGATATCTCTGGCTGCTCTGTCACTAAGCGAAAATTCTAGCCAGTAGGACTTTGACATCGAGCTAGGTGGACTTGGATGGAAGCAATGTTAAAATACATAATATTTCGTATTTTTCTTATCTGCTAAATTTAAAATTAGAATTGTTCCATTAGAGACCTTAGTTGGTTGATTTCGTATTAATAAATCTACACCAAAAGCAATTTAAGGCAATTCAAATTAAATTCGATGAAACTTTTTTCCCTTCACCTATAAATTCCTTAAAGTATGCTATGCAAACCGTCATTATATTTATGATCGACCCAATCCCTTGCAATCATCAATCCTTCTAAGCAAATAAAAAATATCTCCTAGCATACGATTTTTATTTAAAAATCATCATATTTTAAGTAAATACAGACCCTATCGTTATCGTTTGTATAAATGTTTGTGGTTTTATATTTATTTTAAGAATCATATTCTTATTGAAGTATGCACATACATATACGAGTATATGAGCTTAACAATATATTGGTTTTCTTGCATTTGTTTTTTTATAAACCTGAAAACAAATAAGGAAACAATTTATCAGGAATACGAAATGAAAGTTCATTCAATGGTATCAGCATCTGTCATGCTGGTAAATAGCTTCCAATGTAAGTGTTGTAAGGAAAACATATGAAAGAAAGAAAGAAGATTTTTGTTATGTGTTGTTGTCTGTCAGTCATAAATATTGTATTACCTGGCAATACATAAAATATTTATAATAATTGTAGGTTTCCATTACCGGATGTTGAAAAAATAAATATTATTTTAAGAAATATGTATGCATGTGGCAAACATACATACATACATCTCTTTTAATTTTAATTCTTTATTTTTTAATTCTTTTATTTAAATTTATTGGTAATAAAAGGTAAAACATCAATTGGAGTTGTACTCTACCACAAAAAGGAAATGATAATCGATATTCTTAATTATTAAAATATTCTTTAAAATTTATACCAATGTACACTCCCTTAGGCGTATGAATAATATTTATATTCGATTACAATTAAATAATACGCATACTCACCGTATAACTAAAATAATTACTTTATTGCCACATACAATTGGTTGGTTGATTGGAGTGGTAGCTTTGATACCAAAGCTCTCTTGAGCACGTATAGGGGCCCGCTGTAACGTCTACGGGTACTGACCAAATTCCACCGAACTTATAGAAGAAATTGGTCAGCGTAGGGGCTGCACATTGCAATATACAGTACAGCTTGTAAATATTGAGAATATAGTGTAGTTTGCAATCGTATTACAACACCCAATAAAAATTTCCCCTATGCTTTAAATCTACTGGATGAAGTAAAATAACTTATTTAGATCATGGAATGTAACTCAGTCTGTCAGTGGACAATTTTATTGTCTGTAGCTATCATAGGATAGCTTCTACTAACAAGTCCATTTAACAGCATTACAGAACCATTTATGTATTTACAAAACCCAGTGATTATCTGTATCAGCTTCTAGCTCAGACTCAAACTTAACATGGACTCATGGCAACAAGATCACATCCACCAGTTAGAAGGGTGATTAAACAATGTTTTCAGAGGTAAACATTATCTTCCGTTTGAATAAAAAACTTAATAGTGCCTTTAGTCGCATGGAAAATAACTGGCGTAAGTCTTGGCAAATATCGGAATTGAAAATTTCATGCATTGAAGTCTTTGAATAGACCGAAACTGAGATTGAGAATTCGAAAATATTGAAAATACTTCTTCTATTCACTTAATTAAACAAGATCGTAATACTTTGGGCTACCATTGGACTTTAAAAAAGCGGAATCTCAATGTAAAAGCAGTTTGGTCTTCTTGAAAAGTGATGAGAAGAATTTTTCAAAATTAGGTATACAACTACGTTCTCTATTCAAGCTATTTTATATTGAAGTTTGAGAAGTACTTAATTTAAAAGTTTTTTAAAAACATTATGTGAAAAGCTTAACATTATAATCGAGTCTAAATTATTGACTTATAAAACTACTTGTAATATAGGGTTTCGATATGTGGCACCTGCACAATTGTTAATGCCTTAATGGTGTTTGTAATTATAAAACAAACATTTTTAGCTAATCATGCTGACATTTAAATATTGATTTTCATATTCCATAGAATATTAATCCACACAAATGGTTTGGATTAAAAATATTATCGTTTATAAATAACAAAAAAAAATATGATGAAATATAATTACATTAAAAACACAATAATTTTACACAAAATAACACACGTTCAATACACAACCTAAGGCGTATGATTGATATGTATTTTTAAATTTCTAAACAAATATCACTCATACGACACGGATGATTGAATAATAAAATTCATACAAAAAAAATACTCGCACAGGAAATGAATTGAATACTACCTTGCAAAAAAAATATTTAATTAAGGAAACAGTGCTATTAGTAATTCGTTTAATTAATATCACAACATCTGTCTTGGGAATGTATTGATAATATTTTTAATGAGAGCTTACAAAATATTGTTTAGAATGAAAAAGCGTAAGTTTTAAATCGGAAATAAAGAAAATAAATTTCAAGAAACTGGTGCTAATAAAGTAATGAAAAACCTTAAAAGCTTTTCGCCTCATTCGTGAGGTACTTACAGTATTACTAGCTCCTTATAAATCTTAATCTTTTCAAATCGTACTTAGTAGGTACTGCCGTTCAGCCACAACATTTCTTTATTCATCCTTGCATAGGAAAATATCTATTCAACCCATATGTAACGATTCACTTGATTTTCCGTGCCTTTCTTTGTGTGTTTAAAAACAAAACTCGCCTAAAAAGTAGTTCACAATGGAGTGGGAATACCTGATTACAGTAACCATAATCTACAAATGTAATTTTGGTCATTATCGATCTTATGCCATCCTGTTCAAAGCCGACAGATATGGAGAAGAGGTATTTTCACAAATACAGATCCAAGACACATGAGGGTGTAGGTATTGGAATATACTGAAAGCATCTTTCGATGGACATATTAAGAAAGCACCCACGTAATTGTAACGTTTATCTGGTAAGAATACTTGCTATGAAGAACACTGTGAACTTGCTGAGATAGCTGTCATTTTCAGGAAATATTCATTGGGATAGGCTTTCTGCAGTTGTGGCCTTGAAATATTCGTTTCTGATATCCAAAATTATTTTTGACTGCCGCTCGACTCTTAGTGAAATGGCTCAACAATTAATTATTTGAAATCAATGGATCCTGGAACATGGTAATGTACACAGGAATATAAGGACAGATTAGCTTACCCAACCTGGGTTCACCTTACGTATTCCAACGAACTTAGGAGGCACGACTAACTTTGGCTAATTGCTATGGGCATTCAAATAGTAAATCGTGTTTTGATAAAAATGGAAATGTTCGGTAGAACATAAATTCCGTCTATGATTACCAAATATTATCTCATAGAGAGTCATTTCTAGCAGGATGCTATGAATAATGCAGCAGTTGTTAAGATAAAACAAAGAATATAGACTTGAAAATTACTAACAAGTAGTGGATACACTTTCTTCGATGAACTGGAGAGCACTTGAAAAGTTTGAACTGCAGTAAATATACTCTCTCTAATAAGGATTTTGTGGTTATTGAAATAAACCTGGAAGTCTAAGTAGAATTAGATCAGCTATCACTGTCGCCGTAGTCTAATAGGTAGCGTGTTGGCTTATTCGACGTGAGGCTGTGGTTCAAACCCCATCTGAGACATTTCGACAGCTTCTTCCGAACAGTCTTCTCGCAAAAACTTTGAGAGTAAATAAAATAATCATGAAAGTTTCTAAAAAATCTGTCGTTCGTAGTCGACTTTAAACTGTAGATCCCGCCACTCATGTATAAAATCAACACCTACAACATAAGTGGTGTGAGAAGCTAGGTTGTAATCCAGACTGAAGGGTTGAAACGATCAATTATGTGTGTATGTATGTCACTATTATCTAATCCAACCTCTTTTTCTCCACATACTCTTCGCACATAACCTGAGTTGCTTCATAACTGCGCCGTTTTTTTACGATTGCCTAGTCAATTACCTGATCGTAATATGGTTCCCTCAAAAGAGGATTCTAAAACCCAAATGAGATTCTTGTTGAATTCTCGAGGGAGAAAGGAATATTCCTCTAGCAGTTGAATCAGTCATATGTTATAACCAGTAGCAGTCCATTGTATGCGTAGCTTGGTTGAACATTGCTTATAACCATGTCGCATTGGTGGATATTTCTTTGCGGAAATTGATTGCTGCTGATACCATTATTGTTAGCCACCTTACTGGCCTCAAAGCTTTTTCTAAAAATGTATTCTATACGTGAAAAAAATTCTTTTAAATGCAAATGTCTTTCGCAAGGTTATTGTATTTTTTTGTTTTTCGAAGTACTATCCTGCGTATAGTTTGTGGAAAAGCAAATAAGCCCTACAGGCTACATGAGTTCTATAAAACCTTTATTTCAACTATGTACTACCTACCCATCCTTCACATATTCCCTACCATATGGAGTCAATAACAAAAAATCGAATGTTAATCAAGAAAAATTCCTTAGAATTTTTATTTACCAACTGCGGTTACCCTCATGCCATCACACACCATCATTATTTACCTTTTTTTCCAATTTCTATTTCCTTACATTGCAGCCAAGATTGCATGTTGGCAAGCAGGCAGGCAGTGAGGCATGCAGGCAGTGAGGATTAAACCAGCATATGAGTATCATCTTAAATATATTCAAGATAAAGCACACACATATGTATGTATATACACTTACACACTCATTGAATCAATATCTTGTGCATCTAGAATACACTATTGGAAGACCCTTTAATACAATAGAATACAAGATAAAAAAAGAAGGAAGAAAAACATATTCAAGCTATTGTTGTTGATTGAATTTTATATGTTGCACGAACATCTGCAATAGAAAATTGAAAAAATGTGGATCAAAGTAGAAAAAAACACAATAAAATTTCATATTTATTTAGGAAGTAAAGAAAAGCAAAACAACAACAGTAGCAATAACAAGAACAAAATTTCAAGATGTTTTCTTAGTATTTCAGAGTCATGTTCATTTATATGCTATTACCGGACCTAACAAAATATGCAGTTTCAGAATAACAAAAGGAAACAACACGAAATTAAATTTCATTCTTTTGTACAGCAGGAACCAACAAAATAAAATTGGACAATCACTGTTAGGTTTACTTGCATATTTTAGGAAGGAAATATAAAATTTGCAAAAATTTTCAAGGATTTTGATAGTTTCCACACAATAATTGCTAAGTCAAGAGAGAAAAAAATTACAGTACATAGTACACGGGCAGACATTTAAAGTTTTTAAAAGTTTAGAAACTGATGGACAATGGCGAGGACTAGGAATTTTGATTAATAATATCGTTCAGGGGTCCGATACGTCTTTTCTGGATGAAGAGCATCCGGAAAGTCTAATTTTCCATGGCTACGACTGAATTTGAACGATGACACAGATTATGTTGTATGTATGTACCATGTCGATGGGCCAGTTTACATCACTTCCAAAAGCAATGACTATGCCTTGGAACAGCTTGTGTTGAATATACAATTAGCTGTGTGGCTCTCAGCACCGTAAAGTCGGCAATCATCGACCAATAGTGCTGGTGACAGGCCTGGCCAACGTTGTCCTTAAAGAAACATGAATTGATGACACTATCAGCTCAAAATTCACAGCAAACAGTGGCTTTTTCACGATGCATTAGAAACTCTGGGATCTCAGGTGTATTGTTATGGACAATTTCAAGTGTTCACACCTCCATTTATTCAAAAAGGAGCCTCATAATTGAAGATGATTTTTCGATGAAAATTAGGATACGAAGGCCATTTAGCAAACACAGGTCGTTCTCTATGGCCATCCATTATGATTTGGCAGAACAGACTGAATAAATGACAACTAATTTGATTAATGTAGCTTCAACAAGACAGCCTGAGATTCAAAAATTCCTGTTGGAAGTCCCCATACTCATCATTTCTTTGCTTTTTTCCAGTTTCACTAAAAAAAATTTCCAGCCAAACGGGTGTTTCCCTTACCGTAACAGATTCTAGAATGATAGGGTTGCCAACTAACTTTCAAAGAAACAATGCTTTCTGTGAAAATGTATAGAGTTTTGTGATCATGAGGAACTTTGCTGAATGAGCACTACTCTTGCTCAAGGAGTAATGCTGCCTGGTATTCCTGTGATGTTATCTTCTCTAGCCATAGATCAGGGTTTTAGAGTTAGACTTAAACTTTTACTTTAGGTGAGATTAGGTTAGATTAGGTTAGATTTCTTGGGTTTCTACGAATTTTTTTCGTATTTCTGCATTTTTAATCCAGTTACACGTGCAACCCAGTTCTCTTAAGGACCAACCAGTACTATTCACAAATCCAAACAAAAATCGACAATAAAAAGTTTCTGAGGCAGACCAGGGTACGTCATTGCAGTTTCCCATAGAGCTGGACATTCAAATGCAGAACACAAATGCAGTACCGCATACACTTCCTGCAGCAATAAATTTAATATTTTTAGCAATTGTATTAAGACGGTTTCTTTGCCCTTAAGACAATCCAGATTACTCTTAACCGATGATTGCGGCAAATCCAAAGGATACTGTGGCCAAGAAGTATCAGCAATACTCAATTTTAGACACAAACCGGGGAGAACCCAATGGAAATCAAGATTCGTAGACGGAATGCGATGACCACAATTGACAGGAATACCCAATCGTGGAAAGAAGTGAAGACATTTGCAGCGATAGAAGGAAATGTAGCTGTTGCTCCTGAAAGCAACAAGAATTTGCCTTTATTTGTAAACATAAAGCCGCATCAAATGGATTGTAATACGAATACCTAACTTAATACCTAACAACCCATTAGCCAGAATTACAACCTAGCTTCGCACAAAACCCCTATAGTGTGTGTTAATTAGTGACGAGACCTACAACTTAATGTCCTCAGATTTTGAGAAACTTTTCATGGCTATTTTATATGCTATTTTAACAGAAGATTACTAAGAGGAGATTGCCGCCAAAAAAAAAAATTTTCATATTTCGTTCTGTTCGAAATCAATAAGCTGGAGTTTGAACTACGGTCTCCGGCCTAGTAATTTAACACACTACCTACTAGACTATGGCAAATAACAGTGCATATATTTGTTTTTCTTCTCCATTTCGTTTGAATAATCAATTCAAACAAATTATTTTCATTCATTTGAAGAGAAATTATTTTATTTTGTCCCTTAAAGTGATAAAAAAAACAAATGAAAAAGAAAAAAGGTGGAAAGGTAATGGAATTTTCGCTTTAATCGAATGATAAAAAATGGCATTTATTTGTTCTTGTTTTTATTCTTAAACAGAAAAATCCTTTTACATGCTCTAGTAAAAGCTTTTATGTGCCACTACTGATTGCATCACTAAAGAATAATTATTCGTAATGAGGAAAAAAACAGAAAACAAGACATTAATTAAAATGCATTCAAGGAAAAGCAACTCAACTCAATTCAATTCATTTATAATTTAATGAAGCCTTGCATTACTTACTATTCCACCTGCTTTTTTTACATGAGTAACTGCGTGAGCAATGATTAGTAAAGTACGATGTTTTCATTTAAAAATATTCAATAGGATGTGATTACAAATTGCTGTAACAAAAAAGAAAGAAGCATTTTTCTATGGCAAGAGCTGAGTGAGATATAAAAAGAAAAATCTTTTCAAATATGATGATGAGCATAAGATTCTTTACATTTTTATGAATAAAAAAACAAATGGAAAATTAATTAACACAGTAAACAAACAAACAAACAAACAAACAGTTGAGGTAATTACTTTCCATATTTTTTTTTTTACTTTGAGAAAGAAAAACAATTTTCTCGTTGCCTCTTTCTCATGCAACATAATTTTTGCATTTGCAAGCATGACATGTCAAGCGAAGTTGGTGTACAAACCAATATCTCCTTACACAACATAGTATTTCTTGTACATATGTATGTGTGATTGTGTTTGGTTGAGTTCAAGCCTTTATAGTATGTGTCACACTTGACATTTCATTATTTAGACTTCTTAGAAATACTCTTATACTTGCACTCTGTTAAACTAAAACATTCTTTTATTCTTTCATTTTCTTTCTTCTGCTTCTTTCTACCTCATTTTTTATTTTTTTGTCAGCCATTAAGGGATGAATGAAAAATAAGGAAGAGGAAAATAAAGGAAAAAGGATGACAAAATAGTTCAGCTCAAGTGGCTTCTTCATTTACAATGTGTTTTTAGTTTATTTCTTCATTTTATTTTTTAATCTTTTTTTTTTTGTTTCTTTTATAAAACGAAATGCATTCATAATTTGAGTTTCTTTTTAGTTGTAAAGTAGTTGTGTAATATAAAAACACATGTTTTGTTAATACAAATACAGGGTATACACACACACAGCTACATATTGCTTTTAACCCTCAAACGGTTTAGAGTTCGAACAAGAGGCGAGAGTATTAAATCAAATCTTTGTTCTTTGGACCATGTTTACACAAAATTGGATGCATTAAGGTTTTAATAGGAATGTCATGGAAAAAATTTAACTTCAAATGAATGTTCATTTATTGATTAAAAAAATATGAAAGTAGTTGACTACAAGACCTAGCAAGCAGCTTGGTGCCCTATCCATTAATTTAAAAACAAATGTGTGGCAACCATTACAAATCCAAATATTTCCTCATAGGAAGCATTAAGTCCACCCAGATTTTCGTAAGTATTCGGATGATTTATTTTCCCCATCACAGATAAAGATTCTCTTATGATGTCACCTCCATTCAGAACAAATACTTTTCTCCTCAGGTTGCTCTTGAATAGTCTGGTGCATGAGTCAAATCTCCTTCTATAGTAATTGCCCAACAATTGTTTGGATTTTCTTAAGCCAATTTGGTTTAAGAAGAGTATCAGCTGCTCTCTATTTTTCTTTTCGTTTAGTATACCATTTAAATTAGCTCTTTCAAATCAGATCTCCTTCTATTGTAATTGCCCAACAATAGTTTAGATTTCGTCAAACCAATTTGGTTTAAGAAGAGTCTACTTTCCTTTCCGTTCGGTATGCCCTTTCAAACATCTCTTCACATTCCACAGAAAGGCTGTGGCCTCACCATAGACGTGAAAGCTCCGCTCTTCGCAAATTTATCTGCCTTCTTACTTTACATGAATGCCCACATGATCATGAAACCAGCGGAGGGCGGTCATATTTCCCCTACATAGTCGTTTCAGGTCACTCCGACAGTCCCATATAGTTTTTGAGTTAACATAGCACAGGGAGGACTATCAGCAGTATTGCTACTGCCCTCCTTTGTACCTCCTCTGTACAAGTTGAACTGAGCATATCTTTAAATAGACTGTACTTTCGCTTTGAAGATACACGCATGGTTTTCCCCATGTTCTCGTATTACTTCACTCTGGGAGCAAATGATCTTGTTTCAATTAGCTTCAATATCTGACCTTATCATGGTATCTCTTTTTAACCGTAGATCGAACTTTGTATCAAAAATAATACATTTCAATTTTTTAGACTACATAACTATAATTCAGAAAAAGTTAGATGTCTGATATTTTTATAACTCGTTAGTATTGTTATAGCCATTATTTTAAACCAAATAAAAAAAAGAAAATTTCAAACAGGACTTAAAAAATTCAAAAACTTCATTAATCTGGCTTATGTATCATTTTTGATACATACGACTTTCCTAGGAATTCTTTGGTGTTGTGTATGTAATTTTTTTAAGATTTCAAAGATTTTGTGAAGTTTTATCGTAAATAATACAATATTTATGGTTTTTGATAAAGAATTGAAAGTTAAATGTGGAACGAAAGTAAAAAGGTTGAAGTTTCTATTATTGATATGTTCTTGATATTGGTTGAAGTAGTCGTAGTCTAGTATGTAGCGTGTTACCTTATTAGACGTCAGACCAAAGTGCAAACCTAAGGTCAGACATTTCCAATTTATAACGAAAGGTTGTAATGACCGATTATATATTAATTATATATGTAATATTCCTACTGCTAAAGACTTTGAAGAAGAAAATAGAAGCTCGTCTTATGACAGGATGTTTATCGCCAAAGACGGTACTACTTGGAACAGAACAAACTGCCTTTAGTAGTTTAGTATGAAAAAATATTCCCAATTTTCACGCAGATTGCTAGCAGCTGTTTCCTGAAATGTTGTAGAGTCTTTCTTACTGCTGTTCTCATATTTATCCCACGTGACAAACAAACATTAGAAATGTGCTTCGTCCCATGTTTTATTACAGGTTATATTTCGGTCAACTACGTACGTATGAGATAATAGAATCATTCGCTGTGATAATGATATATTTAAAGTCTTGCAGGCTTTAATAATCATGCTTAAAGCCTTTTTTTGAAATTCGAATGAAAAGGATGTATTTTTTTTTTTTTTAAATACATATATATCTTAATTTTTTGTAAGAAAATGTTAACCATTTTTATAAAACTTTTATCAAACAACTTGTAGTTTTATGTAAGAAATAATACTGTATAAATAGTTTGGCATTAGCTATCACACTTTCAGAACAGCCCATATATCCTTTTTTTAAGATTCTTAAAAATTTAATTTCTTGTTCGCCTAAAAGGTAAGAAAATTAAAGAAAATATATTTAAATAATGATGCATGCTACGTGCGTAGCATCTACTTGTAATAATAGTAAAAAAAATAGTTTTATTAAAATGAATAAAAATATTTAAATTTTTTAACAAAATCTATCAATAATCGTGTCAATTCCATGTACTACACGTATGTATCAAAGGTGATACATAAGCTAGAATTATGAAGTTTTTTTAAGGCTCGATCTACGGTTAAAGAGTATGTAGCCTCCAGATTATTTCATTCATGTTTAGTTCCAAAGCATTTCCTAAACCACAGAGTTTACAAGTTCTATCCAGGTGGGTATTAAGGAGGCTACTGTCAGCCACTTGATTTATCACATTGCGACGCCCAATGATGAATTTATATTGCACTGGTCTTCCATTTTTCTAAGCACACTCCGCATAATTTTGATCATCGCTTTCATAGGCGACTGACTTATCGAATCGAGAAGAACCTCCAACAATCGTTGCCTTCTGGCAAGCATAGTCCATGTGTCCATGTATTATTCTCAGCGGTCTCATCGTAGCCTAGTATTTGTCCAAAAAAAATCTCTTTAGGGTTAAACATTATCATTCTGCCGACTTTTGAGGTTACTCACCCACATCCATAGTTCTGTAAGAAGCACAAATAGCATGACTGTTGCAAAAACAAGTTTTCCTTTCATAGATTTTTACTTTAGTTTTCTTACTTCTACTCTTTGTTTGTAACTTTCATACCCTTCCCCCTGTTTTTACTCACTTCAAATAAAATGTATTTTCTATAGTGCGTTAAACTGTAACGAAAAGTACCGTTTTTTTTGTATATGGAACACCTTGATAGTACTTGAAAGGAAATATGATGCTGTGCGATGCCATGCAATGCAATGAGTATGAAATGTTTTTTTTACCCAACAAAAAATCAAAATGAATTGAAATACTTTCGATATAAAAGCACTTCAAATATTAAGATTTCAGAAAAATTGTAAAGAAGGAAATGAAACAACAACAACAACAACAATTTTTGGTAATATTCAAATTGACTTCTTACTGTGGCATACAATTTTTTTGTATTGGGCGTAGGCATTAATTTTCAAAAATTTTTAAGCTGTCGTTTCCAGACCTCTAATAAATTGTATTCCAAAAAGGGGAAGGCAATGAATAATTCGATTATTTTCCATGATCAAGTAAGAAAAAAATACATTCCATATGACACATTGATGTGGGGTATCAAACGACTTTTTAAACTCCATGTATGTTAGATACAAGGGAAATTCTATTTAACCGCCTGTTCCATTTGCATTCCCAGGCTATTGATATTATTAACAAACTATTTGTCCCCTGTGAGCTGGGGAAGTCGTGGGCAGCTCCAAAATTCTTCTGCAATCAGACGTATGAGTTCAGTAGTTGAATACGTTGGTAGTGGCTTTTAACAGCTCAGGAGATATGCTATCAGTGCCAAGCGCGTAGCTTGGAGGATTTTGATCGCATTTTCTATTTCCGATAGTTCTGGACTATCGATAACTATATTATGATTTGAAGACTTCTAGGTTTATTTCATGTTAAGTCAGAATTTCGGAATTACACCAAACGTGGTGATTTCATCATGGCTTAGTGTATAGTTTAAAGAGGAACCAATGTTTTTCCAATCGCAAACTTATGCATCCACAAATTTTGCAAATTTCTGTGTGTATCAATTGTGCTTTCTCCACAGCTAGAAGCCATCCTTCTTTGTCCACATTTATATGAAGTTTAAAAGGATTCCGAGCGTCTTTAGAGAGCCAGAATGCAACTTCAATTGATCAAAGTTCTCTGAATAATTAATTGCAACAGGAAATGTTCTTCGTTGTCATATGTAATATTTTGATTGGCGCAGAGCATTGAACGTGCCACTTCTACGCGCTACCCTTGCCAGGTTTCCAGTCAAAAAAAGAGTTTTGAACGTTTTTAAAGAGAAGAAATACAACTCCACTTGATCGTGATTGGTTAGAAGATTGATTCTAAAGTATATTTGGGGCATCTTTAAAGGAACGGAATACAAATCCAGTTAATAGAGTCTGGCTTTATGGTTTTCCGAAATCAGTGAGAGTTGACCATCTCATTACAACCCTTTAGTAAGATTTACAATCAAGCTTTTCGGACTAACATACGACCATACGATCAATTATACTCTTCTCTAACGCTATAGAGTATTGATATCAAAAACACCCAAGTGTTTCCTTTTAGGATACATTAAGGCCCCATATGTTCTCCGAGTGTTTTCTCATGATTCATTCTCATTATCGCAGAATTTACGTGTTGGACCACTTCATCCATGTTGTGTGTGTTAATTTTACTCACAATTGGCGGGACCTACAGTTTGAACTCAACTCCGGAAGCAGATTTGATAAACTTTTCATAGCAATTGTATTTACCAGAAATCTGCAAACAGGAAGATGCCGAACGCGATTTTCTTTCATATTTCGTTTTGTTGGAGATGTCTGAACTGTGGTTTAAACCGTAGACTCTCCTCTCATAAGCCAACACACTACCAGCTAGAATACAGCAAGTTTTTCTGACCATATAGTTTCGTTAAATGCAATGAAAAGCAGGATATTATCTCTATTGAGCCATTTAAGTCAGTTCAAATAGTATTCTTATGTTCTAAAAGCCAAATCCAGATTGGTTTTCATCCATTTCTGTTCAAGTAATCGGTTTATTTAGGAATAGTAGCCAATTGGGCTTCTGCATTTGATCTTGAATCTGAGTCCAGTAGAGAGCTTTCAGTAAGACAGGTTACTGAAAGGATTATGCTATCAATGGCTGGTCATTTTAGCTTCGTTGGTTGGCGAATTTAACAGTATAGGAGAATGGGAGAGACTTTGCCAATCGCTACCCTAACAGGTTATACCAACTCGCCGGTAGTTTATAAACTCAGACTGTCTTTCAATAACGAATAAAATTTCTTTTAAATTGTGACCATTAAACAAAATGGTGGTCCTGAATAAAAATTCTTACAATTATCCATTCACTGTGATATGTAATCAAGACATTGTGATAAATGCCTTGACAACCCAAATACATACAAAATGTCCTGCTGTGACAAAGATTAAGTCAACTGACTGAAGCCATAGCAAAATATCTATTCAAACATCAACAACAAAAGAAATGTAAAGAGAGAGAGAGAGAGAAAACTGATATTCCATTTCCAAAAAAAAACTCTTAAAAAAAGAAAAAAAATAGAGAAGAGAAAAACGTCATGGATTAAAAGATTTTTGACATTCACGCTGGCAACAATAGTTTACTTACGTTTTCGTTTTTGTTGAGATACACAACCATGTATTGTTTGTTAGTTTGTTGTTGGTGTTGTTGTTGCCGGTTAATTTATGTCAAAAAGTTGCAAGTTTATATGAAAACGTATATCTAACTGTCTTAAGACTTTTCATACACATTTAAATAAAATGAATAGAATTAAATAAAACACACATACACATACACATACAAGGAAATGTTGAATAACGCTGTTACTTTATATGTTTTCGCTTCCATTTAAGTTCAAATGTAAATGCTATTCTGCTTTTATTTGTACCTTTAGTATGACGGCTAATTTATTTCTATTCTTATCATACGTTTCGTTTCTTTTTTCTCTCTGTTTTCTTTCTCTTCTGGCACTTTTCAACATTTTTTTCTAGGCAACCTTATTTTTGTATGTTTGCTTGGTATGATGTCAAGTGTAGGTTAATTGCGAGGGGCCCTAACCGCTTACCTTAATAAATAAGTATGAAACTAAAAAACTCATACACTTTACTTTGGAAAGTTCTATTAAACAGAAACACTAATACCCTCATACACAAAGAAAGAAAGAAAAAAAACACATTTTACCACTTACACACACGCACACACACGCTGACTGGCTCTCTCTCTCTCTTTCTTATATTCTGGCATGTGTTGTGCTACCATGTTGAATACATCACATTATAACAACGTCATCAGAATAACGGTAATGGCATCCATTGTTAAGGCATACTAAAGAGCACAATTGAGAAATGAGAAGTTGCCGAAAGAGGAGTATAAGTGTGTGTGCGTAACTATTTTATATTGTCTCCCAGGCAATGGATTTTCAACCAAAGTGTAGGTATTACAGTGAATGCAAGTAATGTGGCTGCATTAAGAATATTGTTTATTTGCCATGTTCTTTCGCTTACGAACTTAGAGAAAACTTTGTTGAGCTGCATTTTTAAATACCTTATAAAACCATCCACGTACAGAAAAACATCAATTTATTTGTGGTATATTTTGCATAAAATTAAAAAGCATGAGAAACATAAAAAAGGGAGTAAAAATGTTAAATGTTAAAAGATTGTTTGATTGATTAAATTACCCAGGAAATGATATAATATAATTTGACAGACAACGCAAACTAACAATACGTTAGTTGAAGAGCGTTTGTATTAAATTAAATTAAAAATTAATTTTCTTTTTCTTTCTTCGTTTTCCTTTTGTGCCATTTGCTGTTTTGAAAAGATAAGCCACATGTTCAAAGCCAAAAGCAAGGAAATTTTTTAATTAATTATGCTTTCTTTCAATTCCACACAGAATAATTTTAAAGATTGCCAAATGAAACCTAACACCATAACTTTTTGTGAATAGACATGCTTGTTAAAATTTCATACTTTTTTTTAAAGAATTTAAAGCCAGGTTTTCTTTATTTCTGCTGTCATGGCACACAAACAGCTTCTCATCATTTATTCATTTGTTAAAAGACCAACAACAACAACGACAGAAAAAAGAAACGAAAGAAAAAGAGTTTTTAAAATGATGGATGGCTTATAGAGATTTATCTGGTGCTGCTTGTGTTCTGTCGTACATACTTAAGTGTCAGTAAAGGTCTAGGTGTAGCAGTAGCAGTACTCGCAGTTGATCTGTACAAATGTATGTGCATTTAAGCTGGTGATTAACATTTTTAAAGTGAAGTATTCTCTAAAAAAGAAAATATTTGACAAATGAAAGTTTGAAAAAAAAACAAAAGAGAAAAAGATTTCAGATTAAATTCTCAGGATGACGTTTTAAGATTAAAATGTTTGCAATGATTGCATAAAAGTAATGTTCATGCAAAACCATGTAAAAGATAAATTATTTTAAAAGTAATTTGAAAATCTTTTGGACTAATTTAATGCATACTCTTTATGAATTTTATATTTCTACTTGAGTGAGAGTCAATAGAAAATTATGGTTTCAAGCAATGAAAACTAAATTTATGGTCAAAGCATTCCAAATTCGAATATGGGCGGCGAAAAACAATATTTAATCAGAATTTCTAGCTAATTTATCCAGAAACTAATTCCCCGAGCAGTCAAGAAAAATAACATTAACTACGAGCACAGCTGGTAGGATAAGCCACCTAATGCACACGTGCATACACATAATTGATCATATCAATCCATCGGTTAGGATAACAACATTTATACATGAGTGGTCGACTATGAACGATAGATTTTCGAGAGTTTTTGTCAGAAATCTGCTGAGAGGAGTTGCCGCAGAAATATTCTTTTCATATTTAGTTTTTTTTGTTATGGCGATGTCTGACCTGGGATTTGAACCGTGGCCTCATGTCTACATACATACATAATTGGTCATTACAACCCTTCAGTTAGGATTACGACCTAGTTTCTTACACCACTTATGTTGTGTGGGTTAATTTTATACATGAGTGGCGGTTCCACAGTTTAAAGTCGACTCCGAACGACAGATTATCCTCAGAGTTTTTGCCAAAAATCAGCTGAGAGGAATTCGCCGCAGAAATACTTTTTTTTTATTTCGTTTTGATGTCTGACCTGGGGGTTTGAACCCAGGCTTTACGTCTAATAAGCCAACACACTACCTAATAGACTACGGTAACTTCTGCTGTTGTACGTTGCACGTTAATGTTAATTTGCTGTTAAATGTCGTAAATGATGATACAAGATTAATTATCTAATTGCTACATCGTATCACATCCATACCACTGCAACAGGTCCTTCGCAACTATATTCCACAGTGTTGTTGAGGAAACTCCACCTTGTAGTGTGTATGAATAGCGGAAGACTATATTAATTAAAACGAAGCCTAAGAAACGAAACTAATAACAATATTCTTATCATCAATTTGGCTTTAGGATGGGACACATAAGTTAGGGTACTTAGTAACATATCTAATAAGCCAATACACTACCTACTAGAGTACGGCGTTTGCTAAAATACGTAAATCTTACTCCTTTGACATAATTCCAAGGGCATGTTTCCAGTAGGTGAAGAACAGTTTCATGCTTTTGTAAGGTGCCCTAGACGCCTCGCGTGCGTACTCATAATGCAACGACCCATTACAACTCCGACAACTACACTGCCAATGCTTTTCTGGAGTTTACGGCGACGGCTGTAGTCTAGTAGGCAATGTGTTGGCTTATAGACGTAAAGCCAAGGTTCGAGCCCCAGGCTAGACATCGAAACAAAATCCAAAAAGTATATTTTCGGCGACTTCCTCTCGGCAGATTTGTAGCAAAAATAAAAAAAAAAAAATAAAATTGCCATGAAAAGTTTCTGAAAAATCTGTCGTTCGGAGTCGACTTTAAACTGTAGGTCCCACCACTCATGTATAAAATTAACACACACAACATGGGTGGTGTAAGGAACTAGGCCGTAATCCTAACTGAAGGGTTGTAATGACCAATTTTGTATGTTGTATGCCTTTCAGCTAGCCTTGGCCAGATTTTCTGCACCGTTCTGACCGTAACCGTCGCCCATCTGCGTTTGACGGAATCTGTAACCACGTTGTCCATCAGGAGCTTACAGGTTCCCAGAGGAACTCCAATAGTTGATGGTCGTGCTGTGCCTAAGCAATTCATCCGCTTTGCAGTTACCCGGGATATCATTGCTAAACATTGTGTACATCTTTCTGCCACACTCTTTAGGTGCCTAATGCACACGTATAAAAGAGCACATAAGCGCACATAGGTGGTGTCCTCTTTATTGTTAAACTGCCAATATTTTTTGCTGAAAAGTTCAAACTCCTAGAGATTTTATAGGGTTTTTAGTGTTAATAAAAATTGTTTTTATACTGCCTTAATAAAACTGACTTTATTTATGTTTATTTCTATACAACAGCTGCTCATAATTAATGTGGGGGGCTATTAAAATTCAAATAAATTTTAAATTCATAATTTACACTCTTATTAAATAGAATCTTGAATATCATAAGCAAATTAAGGACATATGTGGTGGTATTTTCTCAAAAAAAAAATAAAACAATTCACAGGGTAATTTTGCCAAAAAAAAATTGCATGAGTACTGGTATTACAAAGTTAATAAACTCTTTAACAATATTTTATACAAAAACAAGTCATGTTTTTATTTAACAAAAAAAAACAACAACAACAATTGCCAACTCAGCACATTTCTATAAAATATAATTAAAACTTAAAAAAAATAAAAGAAAATAAAAATAAAATGTAAAACAAATTATTCGCAGCCCTTAAATAGTAAAACTAGGAAAAGTTTGCATTTCCATGTAAAAGAAAAAAATAATACAACCTGAAGCGTAAAATTGTAACAGAATGTTATAAGACTGGCAGACTGCTGGTGTACAGAATAAAATTGTTTTTCATCATTATTTTCATGTTTATTTTAAATGGCAGTTATAGTGGTAAAACTCTTATAAACGTTATGCTATAAATGGCGATGATGACCATGGTGATGATGGTGATGATGATGATGTACTTGCACAGTGTTTAACAGAATGTCTTTTCATACATGCCATATGCAACACCATCACTCATATACATTTACACACAGAGAGAGAGAGAGGGAGAGAGAGAGTAAAACTTCCAATTACATTTGTTATTGCACGTACAGGCAAACATAATTTCAGATTTCAGGAGGGTTTCTCGAAATGATTTATTAAAACTAAACACAGAAAACTTCATAATCGAAAAGTTTTAACCATTTATGGGGAAAAGTGTCATGACCAAAAATTCATTTCTATTTTGGTACTCTATTTCATGCAATTTGTCTTCTTTCTTCGCCTCCCCTTCTGCAGGAAATAATTTTTGCTAAAATATTCTGTGCATTTTGCAATTTGCCATGTGTGGTGGTATATTGTGGTTACTGGGGCAAGAGTACGAGCTTCATAGAATTCAATGCAAAAATAATTTCCTCTTTTACGTGCTGCAATGTTTTGAAATTATTTTCATTTCTTTTTTATTTTATTTTCATTTCATACAGAATATAGAATAAAAACTTAAATGTAAACTCTCCTTGTAGCATATTATGGAATTCATAAATCCATTATAATTGGACACAGCAAAGTAATTAAAAAAAAATTTTTTTTTTTTCTATTTTTCAAAATCATATTTTTAACTGAAATTGAAAACACCACATCAAAATGGTTTAATTTTCCGTTTAAAATATTTTCATTTTGTGGATAGATTTATTAAAAAAAAACCATTTTTGATTAACTATTTTGATAAAGCGGAGTGCTAATAAATGTTGCTATTAGTCAAGTCCGACCATATAAACCCCTACAGCTTATGTGTAGGCTTCCACAAAACCTTTCCAACTTACATGGAATGCCTTGTCAGAAAGTAATTTTAGAACGCTTGTACGTTATTTCACTATGACTTTAGAATTTTCTACTCTCTCTTGGCAGCTGCATGACATCCGATTCCTCAAGGAAGGAAATATGTCACCAAAAACACTTCTCTTCAGAAATAATCTGGTAATGGCCTCTTGGCATTAATCAACTTCTAGTGCCATAGGTTAGGTTAGGTTAGAGAACGTGTACTTGTCAATTAAGACAAGTACAGTACCCTGAGTTCGAATTGACCCATTGTACAACGTCCTAGTTTCTCACACCACTTATGTTGAATGTGTTAATTTTATACATGAGTGGTGGGACCTACAGTTTTAAAGTCGACTCCGAACGACAGATTTTTTGAGAAGCTTTTCATGGCAATTTTATTTACTCTCAGAGTTTTTGCGAGAAGTCTGCTGAGAGGAAATCGTCGAAAGAAATACTTTTTGTATTTCGTCTTGCTCTCTGGCCTGGGACTCGAACCCTGGCTTTGCGTCTAATAAGCCAACACACTACCTACTAGACTACGGTGACTTCAAAATAGTGCCATAATATTAAAAAATATTTCTGAACTGGAAAGTGGAAATATGCTTACAAATCGCAGTATTCATGCTGTCCCTCATAGTAGTTAAAATACTCTGGAGTCTTATATTCAACCAAGGGGTATGGTTTGAAGATCGCTATTGTGTGAAGATCTACCGAAGAGTTGTTAGTGATTGCGCGGGCAGAAGTGTGAACTGGTGAAGTGAATAAAGCAATTATTGCTGTGTTCAAGTTGTATACGGTGGCACACAAAACTAATGTAAACAATAAAGTGAGTTTAACACGTTCATCGCCATGTCAGTTATATGTGTCTGACGCTAAGAAGTTCTACAGGAGCCATGTCAGTCATATGTGTCTGACGCTAAGAAGTTCTACATGAGCCATGTCACACATATATGTCTGATTTGTAGTCCACACTATTATTTTTGTAAAATACGCATTTTAAATAAATAAATAAATAAAAAAAGTTTTAATATAGGGCCATGTCAGTCAAATATGTGTGACATAAAAAATATTGTTTTTCCGGGAATTTTGGCAAAAAAAAATTTTCTGTGATACATTAAGTTTCCTTGATACATTTTTAACTAAATTATCTAATAAAGTTACCGTCGCCCATTTGAAAATTTTTCTGATATTATCGTGGCGATGAACGTGTTAAGAGAAACTAAACACATATTTGTTTTTACTTGGTTTGCAATTAACGAACTCATATTCTAAACGTTTTTAAAAAGGTAAAAACGTAACAATATAATATCCTCTGCGGGGAACTTTTAAAAAGAAATGGAATTTATTCTCAAAAATATTCTTAATTATCATGACCATGAAACAATAATTATTAATTCGAACATTTTTTTCAATTTATTTTCAGTTAAATTAATAAAAGGATGAAGATCAATGAAAAAATGGCGACTCCGATAGAGGAAAAAGTTGATCAAAATTTAAAGGTAAGTAAACACTTCTAAATAAATCTTCAAGAGTAATTCTATCCTATAAACACTGCGAGTTGAATACATTTTTTTAAAATTCGAAACGGTATCTCATGACTCTACTTAGCGCTTGTAGAAGTTGGAAGCGATCTCGTAAATGAACCAAGCGACCAACCAATGCATAATTTGTCGTGAATTATTTCAATCTCAACACCATGTAGAACCGAATACTTCATTATTGTTAGCCCTGAAAGCAGGTTTTCATAACATTTTTCCTGTTGATGTTTCGGATTCCTTAGTTGGAATCCGATCGTTATATTTGGAACACCACCTTAATTCTTGCATTCTCAGAACAGACTTATATTGGGGCATTTCATAGCATTATCAAGAGCATCTACTCGTAGTTCAACTTAGGTTACGATTTTGCTCGCTTTGAAGGCTAACATCTTATGCATACTAACCCAGAGTCCATGTTTCACGGACTATATGGTTAAAAAATGCGACTTCAACAAGCTGCTTTTATGGTTTTCAAAACAGGAAGAAGTAACTTGACGCAGAGTATAATTGGCGTTCATGCGATTTTTATGAAAGCTTCGAAGACCTTGATGAGTGTAGTGTATTCCAAACAGAAGTATTTGCGTTTTCTAAGACAGATGGAGATAGTCTGGGATACGGTAGCTCGCTATATAAATAGTCAAGTTGCCTTAAAGGCACTGTCTGTGGATTTTATTAGCTCCAGCTACTTATTCAATTAATTGGCCATTACAGCCTTTTAGTCAGGATTACAACTTAGCTTTTTACACCACCCATATTATGTGCGTTAATTTTACCTATGACTAGCAGAGCCTATAGTTTAACGGCGAGTCCAAACGACAGCTTATCATGGTAATATTATTTACTGTCAGAATGAATTCACGAGTTTTCTTTTAGTAGACCTAAACGTCAAATTTGGCCGTAGTCTAGTAGGTAAAGCCAGGGTTCGAGCCCCAGGCCAGACATCAAAACAAAATACAAAAAATATTTCTTCGGCGATTTCCTCTCAGCAGATTTCTGGCAAAAACTCTGAGAGTGAAATAAAATTGCCACGAAAAGTTTCTCAAAAATCTGTCGTTCGGAGTCGACATTAAACTGTAGGTTCCGGCACTCATATATAAAAATTAACGCACGCAACATAAGTGGTGTGAGGAACCAGGTCGTAATTCTGACTGAAGGGTTGTAATGACCAATTATGTACGTTATGTATGTAAACGTCAAATTTCAGTCTGTAAAAACTTCCTCTGGGACAGTTCGCACTCCACTATGGTACTCCTTAGGGATTATTGACAGGTTATCGTAGTGGAATAGAGGATATTGCGAATCTCCAGGCTACTTAAGCCGAATTTCGATCATTTTAGAACGCAATGTGTCATATTTTTGGTGAGGAAACTTGTTAAAGTCTTGATAGGTTTTTAACGCAACATTGCGCCTTGAAGGATAGAATTAGAATGTAAGAAAGAAACAGTCTTTCTTGTATAGCATTTAGGGTTATGTGAGGGATCAGGATTTTGTTGCCGTGGCTTGCGTAAAGATCCTGTTTTTCCTTCTTTTGGTTGCACTTTCGTCTTCCCTTTATCTTCTCTATCGCTACTTGCTTACTCGTCTCTCTTTCGGAACGTAATTAAAAAGGGCCGTTTCTGTTCATAGCCTAATCTGCCTGTACTATACCCACCATATCTACCGCTATCCTCTGCAGACGAATTTTTGTTGATGACGTGTAAGACCGGGTATGCCAGAGAGTAGAGATAAGTTGTATACTATCCGCTCGGTTTCAAACGATAGTATGGTTTTTAAACTGAGGATTTCAGAACAGAAAAAATATAAGCGTATGTATTCAAAACTAATCAATATTGGAGACTAACATTATGGCAAGAAAATAGGGTCTGTAATTCCCTAAGGGCCTTTAGCGCCATGACTTTTAAACTAAAATTATTAAAGAAAAGCATAAATAATAAGGGCTTAACTTACTTATCCCCATAGTAACAATGTTGAATTCTATTACGTACCATATATTGTACCATTTAAGTTAATAAACAATTTTAAAATGTAATAAATTTAACTGGTTGTACAGTAAATGGCATAATTCGACAGGGTACTGAATATTTAATATCTGTAGTGCTGGAGCTTACAACCAAACAATCCCTTATCTCTTACATATACAGTCTTATTGACAGTCTTTAGTGCAGCAGACAATCATTAGTCCTTTGCAGCAGGATGCAGCAGCTCATTAAGTATCCCCATGCATATCAATAACAATTAATTACTGGCTTAACTGTCTGTATATAATAATAACAGAACAAACAAAGGGGGCGTTTGTTAAGTTCTTTGAAAACGAAATAATTTTTAAGTGAAAACTTTAGAAGAACTTTAGCATGGGATTTTTAACATATTTTAGAACTTATCAAGAAGGCCTCGTATATTTTTATTTACTATTCATAAATCAAATTGGCTTCACTTGTATAGTGTATGCCGTTTGCCGTTTGCCAAATGACAAATTTAAATTGTAATTATTTTTCAGAAAATATCATACATTTCCAAATAATGTAAATTGATACCCTCCATGTACTATAATTGATTAATTACAATACATACAATACTTATTATGGTGCTGTATTTAATATTTCATTGTGTTTGTTTGCATTTTATTTTTTATAGATTCGTACTGGCATGGTAAATGTCAGCGATGGCAAATCGAAACCCGAACCACTTAGACTGAATTTAACCATGGAACTGGTGACATTACAAAGATTAGAAATTGTAACGCCTACAAATCTACAAAATGGTCCACCCAGTGAATCAAAAGTAAGTATACGAACCTAAAGATAAAATCAAAATACTATGTACTATGAAGAGTTGATTGTAAGGGTGGCCTTAGAAATGAAACACAAAACGAAAAAAGAAATCAAAATAGATTTTTAAGTTCTACCATTCGTTCTTTTGTTCGTTTATCTTTCCACTATTAACACACGACTTTATTCATATAAGCCTCAACACACTAAACATTGAAACTTGACATCCAAAGGGCTTTGCTACTTGCTGTTCCACAGCTACCTGCAAGACTTTTTGATAAAACTTAATCCCGGCATAATCGTCTAAGTATTTAATGCACTATGATGACATAATCACTAACACCAATCCGCTAAGTATTGGCCGAAACTACGCTTAGAAAGACCACACATATTTGAGATAAATTGCATAAAACCCTCTATGTTGGCAACACCAGGATAAGGGGGCCTTTTCGAGTTTAGTATGAGTTTAGCCTTCAAACCGCCTTCGTTAAAGATCGAGAACGTCTTCATAATGTGTGCCCTGAAATTAAAGTATTTTTCTAAACCGGAGAGTGAAAAAGACATTGAAGGACTCTAGATGGTCTTAAGAGACTTCTATGACATTAGATTCTTCATAATGGTGGAATATGTCACCCAGAACATTTCTCTTCAAAAATTATCTGGTAATGGCCTCTGAGCTTTAATCAACTTCTGGTGCCACAAGATTAAAACATATTTCTGAACCGGAAAGTGTGGACTTTTCGATTTCCCTAAACGCCTTAAAGGCATTGACTGGGCATTATGTCAGGCTTCTTACTTAATTAATTGGCCTTTACAGCCCTTTAGCCTTTGATGTGAAGTCGCCAAAAAGATTTTTCATCAGAAACTTCCTTTGAAGACTCCGAACACATTCATTGTGAATGTTATGGAACGAAAAACCATAGTTCCTAGTGCTCTAATTTCTTAAAGGATCTAGATTGGAAGAGGATAGAGACGGTATAAGCGCCTCTACAGGAATACTTAACCAAATTGGAAAGAACAGCAAGGAATTCAACAAGCTGTAGGTGGTCCGACATACCAGGTTCTCGAATTTCAAAACGCCTGTACCCAGCATTTGAAAGAGAGGAGAACCAGAGAACTACTTGAGTTCGACAAAAAATCCGTTCGCATTCTAACGAGAATTCTAACGGGACACTGTGCAATTGGTAGTTTTGCTGACAAGCTCATTCTGCTTCACCAGGATTACTGCAGAAGCTACCATTATGTGAAGGAAGCAGGATCGCTGCAACTCGTTTTATGCGAGTGGCATGCGCTTCAGGACTGACTTCATCGGTTTTTTGATGACAGAACGTGATGGCGAACGTGCCACTAAGGGAAATGGCCGGTTTCATCCAGAGCTCGGGGTTGTTCAAACCCACCCCTAACGGATCATAACATGGGGGCTTACCTTACACTGGGAACCATAATGGGCAATATGGACCATCGAGTGAATTCGCCTCTGAATGGCAAGCTACCCGCTAACCTAACCTAACCTAGATTGGTAGTTAATTACAATGGACTTTACACAATATATCCCCTTGAGACGCAATGCTTTCTGTCCTTGCATACATACATAATTGTTCATTACAACCCTTCAGTCAGGATTACGACCTAGTTTCTCACACCACTTATGTTGTGTGTGTTAATTTTATAAATGAGTGGCGGAAACTACAGTTTAAAGTCGACTCCGAACGACAGATTTTTGAGAAACTTTTTCATGGCAATTTTATTTACTCTCAGAGTTTTTGACAGAAATATGCTGAGAGGAAGTCGCCGAAGAAATACTTTTTTGTATTTTATCTTGATGTCTGGCCTGGGGCTCGAACCCTGGCTTTACGTCTAATAAGCCAACACACTACCTACTAGACCACGGCGATACCGTCTGTCCTTGCATAATTATAATAATTCCAGCGACGCAGAAATTCATATCCATAGTTCAGCTTTCCAGCTCCAGCTCCATAGTTAAGCTTCCAGTTAGTGTGGTTTCTACAACAGAGCAGTGAGAGATACGATAAGTTTGAGACTGAGGATCTATTAAAATTTTGGTTTGTTTTATCCAAACCAATCCTATTTGTAGGGTTGGCTAATAATTCCAGTAATGTTCTTAAACTTACAGATGTTCAGTGGCTATGAAGGCCTTAAATGGAATTGAAAATGCCTGCTTAACCGCTTCTGCTTTCGCTTTAAAAATTCAATAGTAAAACCAATTTGATTTAAATCAAATCAAAGTAATTTTCTATGCTTTTAGATCACACACAATAATTGTTTGGAATTCCCTTGATTATCAGGAAAATCAAATTTCATGTAAATTGTGATTTAATTACTCAGATACTCTCAGTATTAAATTTTAAAAATATTTGTAAAGTATTACAATGAATTCCCACCTCTGGGTAATAATAACAGACAAACAGTGTAAGCAAGTCTGAGTTATTTTTTAATTTTTTTCCTTATTTTTCTGGTGAATTAAATTTCAACTACAGTATGTTATTAACATGCATGTAATTTGCAATAAATTACAATTAAATGTGAATAATTAAAATATTTAAATTATTTTTTTTTTGAAAGCTTTAAATAAATAATAAAGAAAATAAAGTGAATAAATGATGTTGAAAAGATTCAACAAAGATTTCCACTTGATTTAAAAACTATTAAACAATGCTTTAATCCTTTAATTATTCAAAACGTTTTGCTTATAAACGCCCAACCACTTACACACATACACATAGATATACATACATACATACACTTACATCTTATGAAGCTAATTTATCCTTAAACCAATTTGTTCAAGTTGTGTGAGTATATGTAGGTGCGTGCGTTTTGCTTAAAGGCAGACTCTTTGACCCGTGATACGCGTTAATTCTCTCTCTTTCTCTCTGTTCTTTGTTTTCGTTTCAGGAACGAATGGTGCAAATTACACGTCAAAAACAGGGTGGCCTTGGTTTGAGTATAAAAGGTGGTGCTGAACACAAGCTGCCCATATTAATCTCACGCATATATAAGGATCAGGCAGCTGATATAACGGGACAATTGTTTGTGGGTGATGCCATAATTAAAGTTAATGGTGAATACATAACGGCCTGCCCTCACGATGATGCTGTAAATATTTTACGAAATGCTGGCGATATTGTTGTGCTAACGGTTAAACATTATCGTGCCGCAACGCCATTTCTACAAAAACAATGTAAGTGTCGCACACTCTTTCATTCTTTCTCTATTTCTTTCTCTTTCTATCTTTATACATACTATTGCATGGCTTTGTTAGAGTGTCTGTGTAAATAATTGAATAAATTTAATAAAACATTAATGCCAAGCTATTAACAGTGATTTAAAAGAATGTAAACATAATAATTTAAAGTGGCTACAAATAATGGAAAATGTTATGAAAAATAATCCTTCGTTAGGTTCCTAGACTTCGGTTCTATTTTTCTATTTCTTAAACTAAGCCAAGTGCCTAAGGAATGCATTCTTTTACAAACCATCTCATATACATATTGTGTGTTACGTGTGTTATTTTGCATTTGATTAAAAATTTTAGTCTCCCATTTGTGTAACAATTTAGTCTTTAATGAAAACTTTCATTATTTTGACTGGAAAATGTTTAAGTCTTGAGTAAAAATGTGAAAGAAAATTAAAATAAAATGAAAGCAATAAAAAAATTCAAGGCCATAATGAAGAAGGCGAGAAAATGAAAGTGATTTGGTAGAATATTTAAATGGAATTTAATTGTGAGTAAATTCACAATTTAAAATAATTTCTGCTTAACGGGTAATGTTGGTTTTTGCCACAGGCAAGCGAATGGAGAAGTTTCATTAAAAATTCTAAGAATTTTTTACGAATTTAAAATGAATTAGTGAAAAAGTGGAATTTAAAGCAACAATATACTTGAAATATTGTGAATGGCAAATGGTGAACTCAGTTTAAGTGACAAAACCATGGGTATGAATCAAAAACCATAGAAACCCCACGTGTCTTTAGTGCATTGCCCTCCTTGGATGCCTCAGATAACTTAGATACAAGAAAATTTTTATTTTGATAACAAAATTGTATTCAGTACCAAACAATCTTTCTTTGCAAAATGTTTCAATCAGCATAACCTTTAAGGTAACTAGAGTTACCTCCCGCTGTTAGGTTTCCATGGCATTAAACAATAATTTTTTACTTCTCCAAAAAGAAAAGAACCAATGTAAAGTCCTGTTTATAGTCCTGTGCATATTTTTCAAATAAAACCAGCATAATTAACCCATTATCAATGGCTATGGCGTGTACCATAATGGTCACTTATAAAAAAAGAAACACAGAACAAAAGAACTTTTTATTAAGCCATTAAAATGTCAATCGCAATTGTTTGTCCAGCCATTAACTTATGCAAATTGTACAGGACATGTAAGAGAAAGGAAAAAAACAACAATGACCTCACAAAGTCCTTTAATAAATTTACATTTTTAAAGGATTACTTTGTTAAAGCATAGCTTACTTGCTGGTGTTTTAAAGTTGTTCACTCTTATTTACATGAACAGGAACAAATAGCCCTTCTTATGCTCTTAATTATGTTGTAAAAAATTATATAAATGCATGAGTAAATGCTTAAGGAGGTTCAAAATATACAAAGTAAAGTTTAACAGCTTATAATGGGTCCGCCATCTAACGTTTTTTTTTTTCAACTAGTGCTTATTTCGTGAATGGTAACACTGAGCTCATATCTGATTTGACAGATAATTAGTTTTATCCTTCCGCTGAACGAATATGGTTGTGTATAGGCTTGAACAACGCTGAGAAATATTGCGACATTACTTTGAAAATCATGGTAATGTTACAGAATGTGTGCGAAAATTGCGTACGGATTTTGGAAGAAGAGAAGCACCGTCCGTATGTTCGTTATCTTGTGAAAAAAGTGAAAGAAACTGGTATCCTCATCGATAAACCAAAGCGTGAAAAGCCAAAAACAGTGCATACACCCGAGAATATTGCTGCTGTGGCAGAAAGTGTGCGTGAAGCGCCATCAACATCAATTCACCGTCGTTCTCAACAATTGAACATTTCGGAGACATCATTGAGACGAATTTTGCATAAAGACCTTGGTATGACGCCATACAAAGTCTAATTGGTTCAGGAGTTGAAGCCAATTGACCATCCAATGCGTTTTCGCTTCGCTAAGTGGGCCTGCGATCGACTTACAGAAGATGCCGATTTTGGCAAAAAAAAAATCATCTTTTCAGATGAAGCTAATTTTGATCTTGGCGGGTATGTAAACAAGCAAAATTGTCGCATTTGGGGCACAGAAAACTCGCATGCATACATTAAAAAGCCGACGCACCCAAAACGAGTCACTGTTTGGTGCGGATTTTGGTCCAGAGGCATAATTGGGCCATTCTTCTTCGAAAATGAACAAGGAGTGGCCGTTACAGTCAATGGCGATCGTTATCGGGCCAGGTTGAACGAATTTTTGTTCACAAAAATTGAAGAGGAGAATATTGGCAACATTTGGTTTCAACAGGACGGCGCTACGTGCCACAAAGCCGAAGCTACACTCGATGTTTTGCGCCCTGTTTTTAAAGATCGCATTATCAGCCGCAGAGCTGATGTCGTTTGGCCATCTCGGAGCTGCGATTTGACGCCGTTGGACTATTATTTGGGGGGTGCCGTCAAAGATAAGTGTTACGCCAGAGACAATTGTTGCTTTAAAGGACAATATTCGTGAAGCCATTGGTGAAATACAGCTGCACACAATCGATAATGTGCTTAAAAATTGAACCGATCGTGGAGGCTACTGCATGGCCAGCTGAGGCAGCCATTTGAATGAAATTATTACCCATTATTAACCGGAAGGATTGTACTTTCCAATAAAAAAAAGAATTTTGAGAAAATATTCAGTAGTTTTTTTAAAGCCTTTAAAAAAAAGTTGTTTGGCGGACCCTTTACATGAGATTTATATTGCAGTTTCATTCAGATGTAGCTGAAGTCTGAGTAAGGAAAGGAAAATGTAAAGAATTATTTCTCACACTATTTTATGAAATTAAAGAACTTGATTGATCTTATCGTCAACTGAAAAATAACCAGCTAACATTGCATATGATTTTCAATAGAACATATCCACAATCTAGCTGAAGATTGGTGCAGATCAGGAAGCCAGTGATTGCCTTGCTGATGAATTTTTGCCACATAAATTTACTTTGTGTACCCTTGTACTGTTCTAGAGCAAAATAACTTCTATCGTTTCAAATCCTAATTGAATGGGCCCAAGTACAATAGCACAGTATTGTTTTAGTCTTTTGAATGCAGTACAAATGAATTGTACTGTGCAGCATTCAGAAAAACCATCAGCTTGGCCTTCTCTGACACCGATCCGGCCTAAGAAGTTCATTGTTTTAGCTGCTGTTTGATCTCTAGTGTGTTGTGATACATCCAGGTTTACAAAACAGCACAAAAGCTCGTTTATATTGCAATAGAACAATGCCAAGGACTTCGATGAATGATGAAACATGTTTTTGTGGCCGATTTTAAATAAACATGACACTCATATCACGGAAAGCTTTCCACATGCTTCAGAAACCATTTCATACTTGACAACATCACTTAGTCAAGTGAGTTGCCTTTGGTTTTCACAATTTCAATCGCTTGGCAGTCTATTATAAATTTTTGTTTCAGTCGTTTCGGGTGCAGTTAAGGCTGTCGGGGACATAGACTATATGATACCACGATATAACTTCTCGATTAAATACATGACGACCATCCCGGATAAAGAGGTATGGAGAAATGGTGCTGGGCACCTCGTCAATGACTCCGTCCAAATCTTCACTGATGGATCGAAGCTGGGAGTAACCGTTGGTGGTGGAATTTTCTCGGAGTCAATAGGTATAGCCGAATCTATATGGCTACCCGATTACTGCAGCGTTTTCCAAGCGGAGGTGTTGGCGATACAGGCTGCGGTAAAGATTATTTGGGATTCGAATATCCCCAGTGGAAACATCACCATACACTCCGATAGCCAGGTGGTTATCAGGGCTCTGGGCTCCAATGTAATGAACTCCAGGACGGTCTACGGCTGTCGAAAACACCTGAACAGGGTAGCGAAGAGGTATAATGTGCATATCGTTTGGGTTCCGAGACACAATGATATCTCGGGAAACTGCAGAACGGTTGAATTGGCCAGAAGCGGCATTACCATCGAGCTCTCCGAGGAATTCTTACGTATTGGGGTCCCTTTAGGGACCTCAAAGCTCATGATTGATGAGATAACGGACTCTGTCAAACGCAGGTGGGCAGCTTCGGATAAGGGCAGGGTGGCGTTCATGATCTGACTGCGGCTGGATAGAAGACGCACTGCAAGGCTGCTAAAACTCCAAAGAGTCGTGCTCAGTGCGGTTGTTGGAGTCGTGACAGGACATTGCATTATGGGTGCCCATGCGAGGCTCATTAGTCTGGGACACCTTCCGAACGATTTCTGTAGAAGCTGCAGGGACAAAGAGAAGGAAGAGACGGTTCTTCATCTACTGGGAACATGCCCGGCACTTTGTCAGAAAAGGAAGAGACATCTTGTGATTTGTCGAACATTGACGTCGGCAGTTTTAGTCGCTTCATTGTAAGCTCTGGATGATTCCATGACTAGGGGATGGTAGACGCGAACTGTGGTATCACAATGCCCCCCCCCCCAATTCATTTGGGGGGCGGCCACTTATACCTACCTAACTACCTTCGGACCTTAACTGAGAATCCAAAGTATTCGATATCATCAGTGCTTCATTATCTTGCCATGACTGAGTGGAGCTCAAAGCCGTGGTTTTTTCTTAAAAAAAATATACTTCATGAGAACAAATCGTGCTGTAGACTGCTATGAAATTAAATGACACATTTTGACAGCAGTAAACTTACACATATCCGTTGATAGATACAGTATATCTCTTCTATATACCAGTTTATATCTATGTTGCACGTTGATTGTACTGTTTTGTACGCCGTAGTCTAGTAGGTAGTGTGTTGGCTTACTAGACGTGAGGCCACGGTTCAAACCCCAGGTCAGACATATTTCTTCGGCGGCTTCCTCTCACTAGATTTCTGGCAAAAACCCTGAGAGTAAATAAAAAATGGCATGAGAAAGTTTCTCCAAAATCTGTCGTTCGTGTTGACTTTAAAGTGTAGGCCTGGCCTCTCATGTATAAAATTAGCAAACCCAACATAAGTGGTCTGAGAAACTAGGTTGTGATCCTAACTGAAGGGGTCAGATGACTAATTATGTATGTACGTATGTACAGTTGGTGATACAGACTGACTTCCAAAATGTTAGTTACTTTGTGTGTGAACAAAGTATAGTGTTTCATAAAGCCGCTATACAAAATGTTTACAATGTAAACTATTTCAAAACGTCGTCAATGTATATTTTTAACGCAGTCAAAAAGCAATCAGGCATCGGATTTAAAGTTAATGTATAACTTTACATATGTACATAATTTATATACCATAGTAGAACTGCATACAAACTTTGTATTGATACATTTTGAAAGTCAGCCACAATGTTCGTAAGTTTAGTGTGTCATCACAGGATTTTGCCCGCGCTAGCCTAAATGCGTTGTCTTTCATCGATAGTTCTGCAAATTATTTTCGGCAATCAATTACTTTCTAGCCAATTTATTTCGATATTGCGATCAATGAATGGTGACTTTGCTTCGTCCCGTGTATAATGAACACTCTTTAATTTAAATTTTTTTGTGAACAAATTTTTAGTTTTCTTTGCCACAGGGAACCAAACGACCCTAATGTCCATGTAGCCACGCACATTTCCATTTTTTCTGTGCTTATTTTTTATAAAACAAAAACAAATTTAATTCTTAATTATTATGAAAAAGGGCAGAAACACTTAAGAGTACGTTTACATGTGACTATATTGTGTCTGTCGTTTTTCTCCGTTTCATTCATCATACGTTTACATGTGTACACAACTTATTTATGTATTACACACATGCAAAATGTAACACAGAGTAAATAAGTATATATTTAACCATGCGTGTATTAATATACCTTTGCACCCCCTCTTTTATATCCTTATTTACTTAAATATATATTTCCTGATTTTATTCAGGTATTTCTTTCACATTATATTTCTCGTTTTATAAAGTTCACATTGTGGTCTTATTTTTATTCATAAATAATGATTCTTTTCTTCTTTTCTGTATTTCTTCTTCTTTTACTTTCTGTTTTCCTTAATAAAGTGGCAAAAGATACACCAGACTCGGATAATGATACAACATGTGCTGAACTAAAGGCTGACGAAGGATACAAATCCTCAGTAAATAATGGTACCATAAGTCGCAGTTGTAGTAGACCAATGTCAATTTGTTCAGAGCCAGAAAAGAAATGGGTTGACGTAGTGGCAGGTAAGTAAGACATACAAAAAGGAAATAAAATAAAAACCGAAAACAACTACAACTACAAAGAACAACATCAACAAGATTTCAACATGTGTTGAAATCAAAAACAGAAAAAGAAAAACAAGAAAAAACAGAAATAAAGACAGGAAGTTACAAAAAAAGTGAAATAAAAATTTAAAACATTTACAATTTTTATAATGAATACACCAGCGATGATGATTATAATGATGACGTACATACATATATGATGTATAAAAAGTATAACTTTAATTCGCGTACATTAATGAGAAGGAGGCAGTTCTTTGTTCTTGTAGTGATGAAAGGATGTTTTTAAAGTATTTTTAATAAAACAGTAAAACTGAGGACCTAGTAACGTTACTTTAAAAAAATTACAAAACATTTCTTAATCTAGATAAGATTATTAGAACAAAGAAAATAACGTAGTTAAGTGCTCTATAGGAATTCAGGTTCGTATCAAAGAGAGTGCGAAAAAATTTTTATTATGGCAATTGGAGTTTAAAATTCAAGAGCCTTTTAAACCCCTTCAAATAATGTATCCAAAAAAATTGTCTGTTCTCTGAAAACGAGTGGCAATACCTCTTGAAAAATAGATTCAAAATAGTATTCAATGTGGAAAGTTACCCATCACTACACCCAATTAACAGCAGGACAGTAGTGAATCGCAGTTAATGCTAAATCAAGGCTTACATAAGCATACATCTTTCGAAACCACTTGAAGAACTTTAGTAGATGCCTCAGAAATAACTGATAAATTCTGACTAACCAACTCCGACATTCAACATCAGGGTTTTGACTTTAAAGACCGGCTCTCTTAGAACCAAGCTGATCGATCCGCTATCAAAATGATAGCTTCGTTGGATTATCAAGAACCAAGATGAGGGGAGCCTAGTGCAAAAAAGTGCAAACAACACTTTAAGCAAAGTAACGCCGCATGCTTATCCATTACGCAATAACTTGTAAGAATAGATATCACGACAGAGAGTTCCCTATGATCAAATATACGTAATTAATGGGTATGCTTGAAGTCGCTGTAGTCTAGTAGATAGTGGCTTACGTAAAGCCCAGGTTCCTATCCCAGGTCAGACATCAAAACGAAATATGAAAAAAAATATTTCTTCGGCGATTTCCTCTCAGCAGATATCTGGCAAAAACTCTGAGAGTAAATAAATCTGCCATGAAAAAGTTTCTCAAAAATTAGTCGCTCGGTGTCAACGTTAAACTGTAGGTCCCGCCACTCACATATAAAATTAACCCACACAACATGAGTGGTTCGAGAAGCTAGGCCGTAATCCTGACTGAAGGGTTGTAATGGCCAACTATGTATGTATGTATGTATGTATGTATGTATGTATGTATGAATGTACTGGGTATGCTTTCAATTCAATTTGGACCAGGTGAGACTGGTCACAATACAAGATTTTTCTCAAGCTCAGAATTTGTTAGCGGCCAATAATACGTCTGCTTAATACACTATTTATCAGAGGCACGGCTGTTTGTAAGTATATTCATGAGAGCATTGGTATTTTGTAGGAAATTGCCTGTTCTAGCAATTCCATCAGAACCATAATAACACGCAATATATAGAATCGAAGTTAGATAAAGTCTTCTATGAAAAACAGGTTCAGATATGATATATTAAATTAGGTTTGAAGTCTATTGATCCCCAAATAGATTAGAAAAGCATCAAGAGTTAATAATATGCCAGCGTTCATTCGAGTGCCTTTAAGAGTGTAAGACTTGGCCCTCCTTATGTCGATCAATAAGGATTCTTGTTTCATTATTTTTCTGAGTACAAGATTGAAAAAATGTTCGCCATATATTACTTACGATTCTATGAAGACAACACAATACGGAGACTTGCATTTGTTTCAAACCAATGTGTCACAATCATACAAATGGATGCACGCCAATTAAAATAATAAATGGTTCCCTTGTAGGGAAAGTGGACTTGTAATCCCAACAGTTTTCCTCGTTGTAGTAAAAATGCTCACATTGCGAAATTTATTGGCGGTAGTCCATAACGAACACTAGGTTCGATAGTCATCAAATAAATCAAGCGAATTTCATCTGAACGAAGTTCACAAGTGCCATTCCGTAGCAGTGTGTGGCGCTAGTTGTTTTACAAGTCCTCACAGCTAAGTTATCCCGGACTTGACAAGAATCTGACCAAAATATTTAAACCTGGAAACCAAACTAAATCTAGAGTCAAACTATTCTAAATTAACGTATTTTTTATCTCCTTGAACAAACCACTATATTATCCTTGCGCGATTGATATACATACTTAATTGGTCATTGCAACCCTGCAGTCAGGATCAAAACCTAGTTTCTCATACCACTACTCTTATGTGTGTTAATATTACCAATCAGTGACGAGAACTATAGTTTAAAGTCGAATCTGAACGATTGATTTTGAAGCAATTTTTCATGGCAATTTAATATTATTTTCAGACTTTTTGCTAGAAGACTACCGAACTGGCTGTTACCGAAAGAAATATTTTTTCATATCTCGTTTGGTTTGAGATTTGATAGCCAGGTTTTGAACCACGAGCTCTTATTGATTTGCAAGATTGATATGAAGTCCAAATTCGTTACACCATCTAAATACAGTGCTGAAAGAAAGAATTTGAGTTTGTCGAATAGAGTATATAGGCACGTACGTGACACAGCAATAATCTGCCCTTAAATTAGCATTGCAGTCACGTATAAAACTTAACAAAAATAAACTTTCTTTTGAAACATCGTGTAGAGTATATGGTCTGAATAATAAAACTTATTGAAATTCCTTTTCCAGGAATTGTCCTTAAGACCAAAAATAAAACTAATAACTCCTTAACCGAATCAATATTATTTTACGCTTTTGTATCAGGTTTAAAACCATGCTACGAAAAATATTTCAATCCCACATTCAATGCTTTTAATTTAAAATATTTTACTTAAAAGCAGAAACAATATTTTTCCCTGTGTTTTTCTCTTTTTAAACATTTCATTTCCTTAATTCCCTAAGGGAACAACCTTTCATAACTTTATAATTTGTTAATACAATATTTTATTATAAATTATTATACCCGGGTATGTTTTTGCATTACAGTACCCCTGATGATGGCCTACGTAACACGCTATATTTATGGCACGGATAAATTAAGACAAAATGCTTTTGAAGTGCGCGGCATTAATGGCACATCGACGGGTATAATACACTGTGATGATTTGGCCATTTTAAGTCAATGGCTGAAATTAATCAACGACAATGTCGTGGGCTTGACACATTTACAGGTGAGTTGGAAAAACACATTTTTTTTAAATTTATGTTGTCACAGGGAAAACATTTTAAAATGGGAATTTATTATTTTAAATTTATTTTGTTTTGTTGCCACACAAAAATGATTGAAAAAAGAAGGATAACAGAAAGCTGTGAATATTATCAACACTTTTATTTAAAAAAAATGAAAACACAGCCGAGTTTAATCAACAAAATTTTATTTTAAAAACAAAAACAGAAATGTGTGTCCGTTTTTTTGTTTTTTTTTTTTTGTTTAATAAATAAACAAACCGGACAACATTAATTTACATATTCGATGTTACTATTATTGTTGTTGGTATTGCTAAAAAAATATATCTCATATTTATTGTTTGTTTTTGTTTTTGCATTGCAATAAAGCAATTTGTTCTGAAATAACACAGCATAAATGCAAATAAACTCTGCTCATCTCACAAAACACAACACCACACACAACACATAGATACACTCTCGCACACTCTTTCCGTATCTGGAAATGGACGATGATAAATGGACGTCGACCACTATTTCACTATTTGTATGGCTTGTATGGGCATACGTACATTTTTCTTCCATATACACTCACGTTGTAGACGGAAACGAAGATAAAAATACAAATTAAAAGCCAACAGAGGTAGTAGTGAGTTTCGAGTTGTATGGTTTGTTGTAAGGAAGTAAAAAAATTTACCACGATAATGTCCGACAACGTGTTATCCTACAACATAAAGTTATTATAACAGCTCTCAGAAAGATAGAAGAAAGTTCATACAAAGTTTCGATGAGAGTATGATTGGTGTCTTAGATATGCTGTGCCTTAGGTATACCGTGTAGTTTTTTATTCCTTTTAATTAACTTAAGCAGCATAGGGATGACACAAAATATCCGCCATATTTTTTTGTTTTTGCTTTCTGCAAGTTCCATTAATTGTGTTTTTTAGTTTAATAGCCGACTGATCCATTATGACAAGTTCTAGAAGGCTAGAGTTGCCAAGTGACTTTGCTCATTAGCAACACATTCGCTGCGAAATTATATAGAACAGATTGGGACAAAAACTATGGGTGCAGGCATGTTTTCGGAATCGCAATCTGACTCCAACTGATTACCAATTATTGCAGAGTTTTCTAAACGGTATCGAGAGACTGTGAAGTCTCGAAGGAAGTTCTTAATATGCTTTCTAACAAACAGTGCTCTTTGTTTTCTTATAATGACCTCGAAGACGGTTTTAAGTTCTCAACAATACAACATTCAGCTCACACATCATTCTGGAAAACTGAAGTGGAATTCAATTCGCCAGACACGGCACAACCGCTGAACTTAAGCGCGAATTACAAAGAGAATCCTAATGAAACATGATCATCTGTATAGCATAGGCGTGATAGATAATAATGAATGCAGGGCATGTGGAGTAAACATGGGAACGATGGAACACTTCTTATGTCATTGCCCAGCCTTTGTATACTCAAGTTCCTAGCATTTGAGTGATGATACTATAACAGACGTAACTCATTTCAGAGGGGTAGACTGAAGGAAGTTAAAGAAGTTTGTACATGATACGGATTGCATGTAGGAAATATTTTAAGCCATCGACATGATGGTTTAGATTTATGCTTATAGGGATGAGATCTTGTATTTTGGTCTCCTAACCTTCAATCTACCTGCTTACATACCATAAGCTTAGGATTAACAGGTTAATGACAGATTTCGTTAACGTTGCTTGGGCAGCTGGAATGAGAGCAAGATATCGCACACAATCCCACCGAAGACACATGGAAAGTCGACTCAAACTCGAAGGAACAACACTTAGGATTTATTAAAGGACATTGAATACCTCCCACTCATACGAGACTTCTGCAGTAGTTGCAAAGACGAAGCCGGGGAAGAAATGATTCTGCACATACTGGATAAATGCTCAATGTTGTCATAGAAGGAGCATCTGCGCTTCTATCAAGAAAAATTATTCTTTAGACGTCCTATCTATATGGACATCTTTTACAGGCAAAGTGTTTCCTATTACCTATGGCCTCGATAGATTCAAATCCAAAACCAATAAGTTCTCTTTACACTCCATCACAGCCTTTTTGTGTAAATTTAAAACAATTTACTGCGTGAGTAAGGAGGGGCCATCCCCTAAAAGTTAATAGAAGAACAATCAAGAAAGAAACATGATTTCTTTGTAATGACAGTGTGAGGGAATTTTGTCGCAAATAGATGAAGTTAGTAATACGCACAAGCACTTTTTTGAACCATATGAGACCGCCTGATGTGCCTAGATGCCTAGATTTTCTAGATTGTCATACCGCATAATGTGGTACCAGACAACGATGGATAATGTTCCTCAAAATTTATTGTAAGACAGATCGTCTTCTTTTTCTCGAATCCCTTTCCTTCTAAGATGACACCAGACAACGTTGGATAATGTTCAGCAAAATTTATTATAAGAAAATCCCTTTCCTTTCTCTGGAACCTCTTCAGTTATAAGCACTAGACCCCAAATCAATTTTCCCTAGAAAGCTGAAACGTTTTTCTTTGGCAGTAGCACGATAATAATATGACAGTAACCAGTTATCACCAGTTATAGAATAATCCTCCGTTGTATTCCAGTTTATGTAATATAGTCGAGACATCAACCAATATGCTTAAAACAATACAAATACTAATTACCTGCCTAAAAGACTATTTAGTGCTTTCTAAGTTCATATATGACGCATACTTCAATCGGGTATTTAGCAGCCATTAAACCAATGGAAACACTGACAGTTCAAAAGGGAATAAAAGAAGTTTGCAAAACATGAACGTGAGAAACCCAGCCAAAAACAAGGCTTTTAAAGGAATAGAAACTGACAAGCAAGAACTGCAGTTAAAGAACAAAGAAAACCAAACAGAAACAGTTACAGTTACAGTAACCGTAACAGGAAAATATGAAATGTGAAACGTTAAATACGAAAGTTTCTCTTCAAACAACAAGGAAACGTATACAAAAAAATACAAAAAAAAACAAGACACACTCTCTCCTGACCAGCCATCATTAACAAGTGTTGGCTTTTTATTAAGAGCCTTCAAAATGACTTTTGGAATGTGAGTATTGGTATATGTGTGAGTGTATATGAGTGTATGTGTGTGTTATAGTGTGTATTTAAGAGTTTTCAGTTTCAATTTTCTTTCAGTGGCTGGCTTAATAAAACTCTTACATACAGGCACACGTACACATTTGTGCACACAAAAGTTGAGCTGAAAAACAAACACAACACCTGGCATGTTATTCTGTGCACAGAGAAAAAAGCGAAATAAAAGCCATAAATTTTGTTGGTTTTAAATTGAAGCCTTAAATCAAATGAAAGTTTTTTTCCACTTTCTTTTTTTTAACGGGAAATGTTAGCAAATCGCTAAGCAATACTGAATTTTTGTACGACAGACGTCTGGGTGGGTGACATGAAATTCAGTTTTGTTTTGTTTAACAATTTTATGTTTTCTTTTCAAAAAAATATAAAATAAGAAAACCAAATAAAAATAAAATGAAAATATTTTCTCTTTTGTTTATGTATGTATTTATGGCAGATGAAACTTTACAATCGTAATTTTGCTGTTGGCGAACGCATCGAATACATGGGCTGGGTGAATGAGGGTGTCATCAATAACAATATTTCATGGCAGAGCTATAAGCCACGCTTTTTAGTATTAAAGGGCACCGAAGTGATGCTATTTGAAACACCACCGGTAAGTCAAATATTTAGAATTTTAAATAAAAAAAAATCCAGAGCAAAATAAAGCACTCTTGAGTGTTAAGTTGAAATGTAAATTGTTTTTGGAGATATTTTTTCGATTGTTAAAATAAATATTAAATACCTGGAGTATTTGTGCGAATTGGTTGAAGTAATTAATAAAACAGAATTGCAATAAAAGCAAAAATATTGTTAAAAAAATATGTTGAAAATAAGGAAATTAAAATATTGTTAAAAAACTTCTGCTACTACGTATTTAAGCAAACTTTATGGTACTCGTAGCCTCGAAATTGGCAAAATTGTGTCACTTTTCTTTAATACAATCTCGACATGGAAAGGTAACTATATAAGGAACCATGCGCGTGTTGCTGCGCCACCAACCAAAATAAATTTGAAGGAAAGACATTACACAAATGTCCAATTAGTTTTGAACCATTTTATTGATTTTGTTTCCCGTTGTCCTGATGATTCAGATGAACGGGCCTGAGTAGTATGCATTCGATCAGTTTCTAATCTCACTTCTCGTTGTTCAAGTGGTTCAAGCGAACGGGTCTCAGCGGCATATACTCGAAGAATTTCCAGTCTCAATGCTCGCCTTATTCTGAGGCTCGTAATGCTCTTTTCTTCCGTGCTTGAGGTGTACGTCGACCAAATGCTTGTCATTCATTTTGAATAATTTTTAGTGACGAAATCCATCGGAAATTAATATCACCAACCTCCGTCGACTCATGCTTAACAACTTTGTTAAAGAATGCACATTTACGATTTAATTAATTTTGAGTAATTTTCAGTGGCACCACCTGTCGGAAATTGGTCATACCAACTTAGAAATCTTCGTCGGCTCATGCGCAACAACTTTGCTAAAGATCATAACATGATCAAATGCACAGTTTACGATTTAATTAATTTTAAGTAATTTTCAGTGGCGCCACCTATCGGATATTGGTCATACCAATTTAGAAACCTTCCCCGGCTCATGCGCAACAACTTTGCTTAAGATCATAACATGATCAAATGCACAGTTTACGAATTAATTGATTTTAAGTCTTTTTCAGTGGCGCCACCTGCCGGAAATTACCTTTGCAGGCTCATGCGCAACAACTTTGTTAAAGATCATAACATGATCAAATGCATAGTTTACGATTTTATGAGGTACATACAAACAAACATTCATTTTTATATATATAGACTATGGGAGGTGGCACGCCCACTATAGCCAATCCGCCCATTTTGTTCATATATACGTCAAAGTCGTCCATACAAAATTTGAAGACTCTAGCTGCTGCGGTTTATGAGATATGCGACATTAAATACTTATTGGGTATGTGGGCGTGGCACCTCGCCTATAGTTCCTTCCAGACATACAGGAAGGTACTGTTAAAATTTCAAGAAAATCGGTCCAGCCGTTTAGCCGTCTATAGACTTCAAACAAACAAACAAACCCACAAACAAATAAACACACATCCATTATTATATATAAGATGTAAACTCACCTTAACAATCCTAGTAAAGTAGGTATCATTTCTCTTTTAGTCTACAGCTTCTCAGCCTGAAAGAGGAATTGTTGCAGGAGGCTTAACATAAACAGCTTGAATATCAAAACCCTTCGATTAATGAGTGTTTTCTCTGAAGCTCCCGTAGTTTAGTAGGCAGTGTGTTGGCTTATTGGACGTAAAGCCACGGTTCAATCCCCATGTCAGATATCTTCAACAAAACGAAATATGAAAAAATATATTTTCGTCGACTTCTGCATTAAATGAGAGTCTCTATTGTGTCCGACTTCTAGAATAATTTTTCACAATAAAATTTGTTGAAATTTAAATCTATTTTATCATTAAAATATTACACAATAGTTTGTATATACATATCATTGACAAAATTAATTAAATTCCTTCTTTTTTTAAATTTGCCAATTTGAACTCATATTTATGGCCACAAATTCTGTCATATTGTCAGATGGTTTCGTAAAATATTCACATGAAATACAAAAATATTTACAACCAAAATACGGTATTTATTGAATAAAAATAATAATAAAATACCGCAGAATGCACAGACAAAACTAATAAATTTATTTATTTGTTTATTATACCGTTATGACAATTATTTTTGTATATGAAATTGGAAATTTAGCGCAAAATGTTTTAAAGTTTAATTAAAATTTGTAAAATGGTGGCGTATACTTTATATTTAATCAGGCTAAACATGTAATGCTAAACACGTATACGCATAGGTGGTCGGCCATTTGTAATGTGTGGAGGCATTTTAGCAGTGAGTAGTGGTAGTAGTAAACAATAATCAATTGTAGGGAATATTAATTTATTTTTCTGTTAAATATTATTTATTTAAACGATAGTTTCTAATTAAATAACATTATTTTATAGTATTAAAACTATACAGTATCGGCCAAAACCTAAGCACCCCCTCAGTACATATTTTTTAAATGATAATTTTTTTACGAAAACAAAGTTATTAAAATTGTTTTTTTAATTTTTTTATTTATTTATATCCTTATTATTGTAGAACACAAATTTAAGGAATTCAGAATTTAATAAAAAAAAAGTTAAAATTCAAAAAACATTTTATGTCGCAAATATAAGCACCCCCAATTTAAGGAACAGAAAAAAAATATTGAAATCAATATTTCGTTGGGAATCCTTTATCCTAGGCATAGAGGATATTAAATTATTAATTATTTCAGGTGATATTGCTTCTCAGGCTATTTTTGCGGCTTCAAATAAATCTTTTTTAGTTTTCCAATTTTCTCGGCTGATTTTTAAGTTAATGATGTCCCACAAGTTCTCGATTGGCTTAAGATCAATTGAGTGCAAGATATTCCATCAACAGATCAATTATTTCTAGGCTAATTAAAGTTTTTGCAGACTGGCCGCACATCTCCTACTCATTCTGGAGGTAAGCCACGTGAAACTTCGCGACATGAAGACTCCTTAAGTAAAAGGGCAATCCAAAATGATCCTACAGCATCTTCTAGTCACAAACGAAACCGCTTAGATTTAAAAATTAGCGACAGAACGATTCGCAGAAGTGCGGTAGAGGCCGGATTATTCAGTCGACGACCAGTAAAAAACCTTTTATATCGTCAAACGTTTCATATCGTCTGCGTACACGCCTTATGCCATCTGAATCCTTTAAATTAAACTTAGATTCGTCAGGAAACAGCACAGTCCTCAATTTTTGGACTCTCTAGTTGAGATTGGCCTTGCCGATTTCAAGTCTCCCTTTTTTATTTTTTGACGATATGGTCGTCGACTGAATAATGCAGCCTCTACCGCCCTTCTGCGAATCGTTCTTTCGATTTAAAAATTAGAAAAATTTGAACCGAGACCTCACGTCTAATAAGCCAACACACCACCTACTAGACTACAAAGTGATGTTATCTATACAGACTTCAGTAAAGCATTTGATAGACTCAACAATAATATTTTGCTTTATAAACTATCTTGTATGGGTTTTAGTAACAATGCAGTACGTTGGCTGAAATCTTATCTTTCTAGTAGAACTCAACAAGTGAAATTTGAAAATCCTCTATCTAAAGTCATCGATGTTCCCTCCGGAGCGCCTCAGGAAAGCCATCTTGGTCCAGTACTATTCATATTATTTATAAACGGTTTGCCATCTGTTATTATTCATTCTAATATACTCATGTATGCTGATGATGTTAAAATTTTTAATTCGCTTGATGGCATATCTGGTCGATCAACTCTTCAAAAGGATATTGATTATTTTTGTCAATGGTGTGAAGTCAACTTGTTGGAGTTAAACTTTAATAAATGCAAACACATGACATTTCATCGTTCATTTAAACTTGATACCTTTTATCATTTTAAAGACAACATTTTGGAAAAGGTTTTAAATATACTTGATCTTGGAATCTTGTTAGATCATAAGCTTACGTTTTCTGAACATATATCAATGATGGTGAACAAAGCAAATGGTGTTTTAGGATTTATAAAACGCTGGTCAAAGGAATTTACTGATCTCTACGTAACAAAACAATTATATATATCTTTGGTGCGCCCTTTTCTTGAGTATGGATCTATTATATGGGATCCACATTTTCTCATTTACGTTAACTTAATTGAATCTGTACAGAAGCGCTTTCTGTTATTTTGAGAGGACTTGGATGGAACTCGTTTGTTCTCCCTTCGTATGAAAGTAGACTCGCTCTTATAAAGCTACCTACACTGAAAAGTCGTAGAATAATGCTAAGTGTCTCTTTTCTTCTGGGTTTAATACGTGGAGATGTCTATTCTGATTATTTGTTACGTAAAATTAATTTCAATGTTCCAATTAGACCTTCTCGTAATTTTAATTTATTAAATTTACAATTTCACCGCTCAGTCTATGCCAACAACGACTCTTTTCGTCAAATATGTCTAAAGTTTAATAATCTTTATCATTTAATTGATCTTTCTAAAATCAATTATTCTTTAAAAATAAAAATTATATTGTACTTAAATCATTAAATATTAATTATATATATTGTTTGTAAATTTAAATTTAGTCTGTAAGGGACTAGTATCCACAGACATAAAATAAATAAATAAATAAATAGTATGTGTGAACCAACAAAATTCATAGTGATAGTTAACAAACTAATATACGTTGATTCTTAATCTATAATTAACTTAAATTACATCACTAAATTGAGCATTAATTGAACTAGATTGTGCCTATGTGTTGAAACTTGTGCTGTACCCTTTACTGCTTTGTGTTACAAAAAAACATTCAAAACATTTCGACTCATCTTAAGCAACATGCTTTCAAAATTCCATTTACATTTAACCACAATACCTTTCGCACGGCAGAAACAAACCCAATTAGTAAGTCAATCCCTTTCGGTGTCATGACCACTAACGTATCCTTTTGTGCGTTACTTATACCGGCAATTACTTTCAGCTGATATGAGATGAATTTTCCATACGAAATCACTCCGGCAATTAATATGCCCAAAAAAGGTGAAATGAAAATAATTAAAAAACGTGTGAGTTTAAATGCCTATTTAAGGCTTAATTATGATATGTTTATGGTATTGGAGAATTATTGAAGCGCAAAATTATTGTATTGTATTGTATTGTATTGTATTGAGTCATCTTACAATATGTTGCTCTTAACGAGCCTTTCATATAATTTTAATGCAAACGTTTGCAATGGAAAAAACGTTTTTCGAAAATTTTATTTTTTTCTTCCTGTATATGCATTGGTGTATGAATTGGAAATTGAACTGCTTATGGAGTTTGTCAGAGACAGAGCAAAAGGTAATTTCCAGGCAATTTTCTGTAACTGCAATATACACATGTAAAGTGTACACTAACATTTAAGTGCAAGTGTCTGTGTCAGTGTCAGCGCGTATGTAGTAAATGTAGTTACGCAAAAAAGATACATTTACTTACACAAACGTACAAAAATACAGTTGCAATTTCCTGTTTGAGTGTACAAAATGGCAAATGAATATATGACAACCATTTCCGCCAATGTTATGGCAATTAAACCAAACGAACGCAAATACAGTTACACATATACTTACAAGTGTACGCTGTACACTAGTACACACATATATTTACATACGCCATTACAATTTCATGGGTAAATGAGCATATGAAGCACTAACATGATGCTGTCCTCCATTTACATTTCGTGTTAATGCAGTGGATAACTGATTAGAACTGATGTTTCTTTTGAACTAAAATAAAGAAGTTTGGTTTAATGAGCTACGTAAAGAGGCAATAAGACACAAAATAACTAAAGCTTTAAGGAATTTTATTCGGTTTTAAACAAAATTTTCTGTAAAATCATATTAAAAATGCCTAACTATTTGGGAATCTATTTTGATGCAATTCTACAGGTCCCAATATTAAAATTGTTCGTAGCCGATGTCTCACAAGAATTTTTTTAATATTCTGGCCATGCGAAATCAGCAGCAAACTACTTTGGATGATTGCAGATATTGGAAGATATTAATTTAGAGATTCACAGAAAAACATTTTCGAGCACACACTTAGTAAACCATTTACTCTTGTTTTCAATCCTGAATAACGTAAAAAAGAGGAAGAGGCCTCATGGCTACAGTCCACGTTATAGAAAGTAACACAAAAAATAGTTTTGATTAATTTGAGCTTTAACATCATCGTAGAACTTAGAAAATTATACGCTTATCAACAAAGATAGCTTATGGAAAATCATGTCCAGTATAAAGGCAGCTGATAATCATTTGAAGACATGCAACACTGGTTTAAACAGCTCACGCACGTTTCGTGTTTTGTTTCACTGTCAAACATCTTCAGTTTGGTCTATAATTTAACAATGAATCGTCTTACAAACGAACAACGCTTGCAAATCATTGAATTTTATTATCAAAATGCGTGCTCTGTTAAGAAAGTTCATCGCGCGCTTCTTCCATTTTATGGTCAGTTTAATCGACCCACTGAAGCGGCTATTCGGGCTATTGTGACTAAATTTCGCACCAAATTTACATTGTTGGACATTAAACCATCAACACGCTTACGTAGAGTGCGAACTGAAGAAAATATTGCAGCTGTATCGGCCAGTGTTAATGATGACCATCAATAATCGATTCGTCGCCGTTCGCAGCAATTGGGCCTCTGTTACTCAACAACGTGGAAAATTTTGCGGAAGGACTTAGGTGTGAAGCCTTTCAAAATACAGCTGGTGCAACGCAGAATTTTTGGTGAATGGGCTCTTGAAAAGTTGGCCGAAGATCCACTTCTTTCTTTGTTCAGCGACGAAGCTCATTTTTGGCTCAATGCATACGTAAATAAGCAGAATTGTCGATTTTGGAGTGAAGATCAGCCAAAAGCATTGCAAAAGCTACCAATGCATCCAGAAAAAGTCACAGTTTGGTGCGGTTTATGGGCTGGTGGCATTATTGGACCGTACTTCTTCAAAGATGCTGCGAATCGTAACGTAACTGTGAATGGTAAGCGCTACTGTGAGATGATATCCAACTTTTTTTGCCCAAAATGCTTGACTTGCATGACATGTGGTTTCAACAAGACGGTGCCACATGCCACACAGCACGCGTAACAATGGACTTATTGAGAGGCGAGTTCGGTGAACATTTTATTTCACGTTCGGGACCTGTCAATTGGCCGCCTAGATCGTGCGATTTAACGGCCTTAGACTATTTTTTGTGGGGCTATGTTAAAGCTCATGTCTATACAGACAAGCCCGCTTTAATTGAAGCATTTATTGGCGAGATACCGGCCGAAATGTTGGAAAGAGTATGCCAAAATGGGACTAAGCGGATGGACCATTTGAGGCGCAGTCGCGGTCAACATTTGCATGAACTAATCTTCAAACATTAAATTATATGGACCGTACTATCGATTCAAATAAAGATTTCATGCATTTTTCTGAATTTTGTGTTTTTTTTTTGAAAAATTTTCCTATATATCTTTAAAAAATCACCCATTATTTTCAGGCTACAATAGAAGAGTGAACGTTCAAGTCACCAGCATCGTTATCAAGATTTCTATGTAATGCTTGGGTCTTATAAGCTGATACATAGTAGGGAAGGATGCAATTTAGTCTGTTATGAATATGGTCATTCATGTCATGTGTTAATTTTATCCATGAGTGGTTTGTAATGTCGATGAAAAACTTTTCATGGCAATTTTATTTACTCTGAGGAATCTTGACAGAAAATTAAGGAGAGGAAGTTATTAACCTAAATGATAGCAAATGTAGAAAGACCTAAGCATAGTAAAGAATTGTTGCTATCAAGAGAAATAACTCTGCGTTACTGAATGCCTCACAAGTATAGAAAGATACCATGTTATCCAGTTTTAGAAGGTGCTGCTTAAGGATGTCTATTGAATACCTTAGTGGTGGCTTGTATAATAGCAGAAATTATCACTTCTGATACATAGAGAGAGATTGAGAAGAAGTGTCCGTATTCCTTACTATCCAGTTTTAGAAGAAGCCGCATAAGGATGTCTGATGAATATCTTAGGAGTGGCTTGTATAAAAGCAGAAATTATCACTACTGATACATAGAGAGAGATTGAGATGAAGCGCCCGTATTCTTTACTAATTAGCTCACAATAGCAGCAGGCAATTGTTGGCTAATATGCGACTGTAAAATATGCAAAAGTTTGTCAATGTTTCAGTGACTTAAATGCCAAATTGAAATTTTTAAATAATAACAACGTCAAGCAGTTAATGTTGAAATCAAAATCTTATGCTTAAACAAACAGAAAAATATTTCTTTTTTAACAAAGAGATGAGCTAACCAGGATTACTTTTGAAATTTTAAACAGGCATTAAAGATTCAGGTACTAAAAATTACAATTCTTAAGTAGAGGAGAATTACATTTATTGCTTATCATCTTAATCGTTAAATTTTATTTAAAAGATGGTTATTAATGGATGTCCAGTTGGTTAATAAATAATGTAGAAAAAATAGGAACCAATACTTCAACTTAAAGGGATAGCATCTGGATAGGACAGATGGTTCTGCCTGTATTATGATTTTGCCCCACTTCATGTAATCATACGTGACCTACAACACTTACTAGTATTCATAGATAGCGGCTACATATTGAATTTCGATAAACGATTTCTATTGTCTTTAACTTTTTTTTTAATTATATATGAATTGTATGTAACTTTAAAATTTAAAATCCTTAAATAATAATTATTATTCAATATTCAGTCGTTGTTGTTATTTGTTTACATAATTTTAATTCCATGAATTACTTGCTTAATGTCAAATAACCCACAGATGACAATATCAAAAAAAAAAATATATAACACCGTGTAATTGCATGCATAAACCATAATTTTTAATCCGATTATTTAATTTGTTAACGGTAAAATATAATACATACATATATTAAAATTAAATATTATGATTATCAATTAAAAATTATTTCCAATTTCAATACGTCAATATTGGCTTAATTTTGAACACAATAAGTGTAAAAAAATTACACTGTTTAACATTAAAAATATTTGTAGGGGTTGCCATCATAAATGAAAATTATTTTCTATATTGTAACGTAAGTAGAGGGAGGGAGATTGAAAATTGAAAAAGGAAAGAAAATTTAAAAAACTAAATGAAATATTTATTTGTGGCGACAAGGGAATGCCTGTCCTTTATTTTTTAAATAAAAGGAGAAGAATCGATATGCCGTGGAATGAGTTAAGATCAACTGCATAAAATCTTTTCTGCAGGCGAACGGTTCTGATTAGCATCCACGCTATAATGGTAGTTAAATAAAATCAACCGGCCTATTCAGCACGTCCGGAAATATGAGTCAGCACCAAAACAATTCTTAAATGTTGTAGAGTTAAGCCACAAGAAAGGGAAACCATCGTTCGTCTACCAATGCCAATGCCACAAGTAGTATTCTAACATACTTGTCAAAGAGTTTAGTATTCGCGACATGCATAGTTCAATGAGTAGCTAAACCCAACGGAATCAACGTATTGACTTTTTAGGGAGCTGTTTCAATAAGAAACCAGAGAAGATTTATGCGACTTTAAGAATTGTTTGTTTCAGGCAAGAGATACTTTAGAATCTAGATTAGCTGCGCAAGCTGTGGATTACAATATTGTGGAGGAGAAAGAACTAAGAGACTTGGCAAATAGCATACGATACTGCAAGTGCAAATGGGTAGTTTATACTATATGAACAAATGGCTGAGCTCATGGACTCTAATTCCGAGTATAATGAACTTTTCCAGCTTATTATTCTGTGTATAAACAACAAATAGGGAATTCTATCCTAACTTAATGCAAGACAGCACATTTGGTAGCCTACAGGGACCTACCATTTAAAGCCGACTTTGAACCACAAATTTTTGATAAACTTTTCATGCCAAATACCACCCTTTAGTCAGGATTACAACCTAGTTTCTCACACCACTTATGTTGTGTGTGTTAATTTTATACATGAGTGGGGGGACCTACAGTTTAAAGTCGACTCCGAACGACAGATTTTTGAGAAATTTTTCATGGCAATTTTATTTACTCTCAGAGTTTTTGCCAGAAATCTGCTGAGAGGAAGTTGCCGAAGAAATACTTTTTGGAATTTGTTTTGATGTCTGGCCTGGTGCTCGAACCCTGGCTTTACGTCTAATGAGCCAACACACTACCTACTAGACTACGCCGACTACGGGAATTCTATGCTAACTTAATGCAAGACAGCACATTTGGTCCCCTACAGGGTCCTACCATTTAAAGCCGACTTTGAACCACAAATTTTTGAGAAAGTTTTCATTCCAATTTTATTTGTGCTCTCAGAGTTTTTGCCAGAAATCTGCTGAGAGGAAGCCACCGAAGTAATATATCTTTATATTTCATTTTGTTCGAAATGTCTGACCTGGAGTTTGAACCACAACCTCGCGTCTAATAAGCCAACACACTAGGCTACGGCGATAAATGCTTTATCAAGCAACTTATTTCCCTGATTAAACATTTTCAGAAGGAAAAATCGTTTAATGATAAAGGAATTGCTAACAACGAAAACGTAAAATCTACAGTTGATGAATATTTTCATAAACCAGACAGTTTAACATGTAAAACTCTGAATTTTTGAATACTACTGGCAAAATAGTATTGAACTATCTGAAATAAACAAACATTTTTCCAAAATTTTTCGGTTGGATTTAGATGTGGTGTTGTATAAGTCCATGGAATTGAACCTGGATTCTTTTTAATCGATTAGAATCTAAATATCTCAGTGCCTTGTTCTAAAGCGCTATCAATATCACCAAAAGTTTAATTTCAACCACCTTAACAAATTTCTTATTATTTAAACATTAATTACTGTGACCTTTAAATTATTTAATATCCAATAACTTTCTTAAATTACCTGCAAACGCTTGTCCTTTAAAAACATTTATTAGTTCTTGCTTGTCCTTCGCTTCCACCAAAAATTTTAACATCAAATGCAAACAGTTTGTGTATTTATTTAATTTCGCTTGGATGTCAGCATCACGTACACATAAGCTTTCAATGCAAACCATAAAGATTGATAGAGAAATGACAGTTTCCAGACAGGTTACAACAACTGAAATGGATGGAATGAAACATCATATTATTAGTAATGTAGACGGAAATGTGTTGTACATAGATGTGTTGTTTATAAAAGGTAAAAGATCAAATCAATAAGTAAATAATAAAATAAATAAAATATTATTTATTATTTATTTAATACTTTAGTTTGTTTTTATTCTTCTACTTCTCCCAATACAAAGCGTTTACGTTTATTTCAACTGTCTGTAGTCATCGTCATTGGTTTTGAATGACTGGCTGACTGGTTGACTGACTGACATTTATATTTATTACCATGAATAGAAAAAAATCGCAATCGAAATGCCTGACATTTATGAAATTTTAGTAGAATCCATAACCAACATTTTATGATCAACAAAACTCAACTTCAATTGGACGGGAGGTAATAATATTTTTTTATTTTATTTTATGAAGCATGTCAGAAGTAAAACATTTGAATAGCAAATGCCAATAGGAATTGATATTTTTATGGCAGAATAATGTAAATTTGAAATGTTTGTTTATATAGAAAACATTTCCAGAGAGATGGCATTTAAATTAAATATGAAATGGAAATGGATATTCAAAGGATAGGTTAGGTTAGGTTAGGGTGAAGTGGTAGCTTTGATTACCAAAGCACACTTGAGGACATATAGTGTTCCGTTGGGAAGCCACAGTCCCTGTGCTGAACGAATTCCACCAATCCCATTGAAAAAGTTAGTCAAGGGGCTACAAAATTAAATGAACTACTGGCTTCCAAACCGCTACTTCCTTAACTATGTAATTCTGTTTTCACCTCTTGTTTCCATATCTAATTCGATTTTTAAAGATCTTAACAGTGATTCAACCCAAAATTTTTTTATTCTTTGCATTTTTCAAAAACAATGCAACCTTAAACATAAGGAAATGAATAACTACAGCTCTGAAGAAAGTTATGCAGCCACCCTCAGTGTAACTAAGACAAAAAAATTAAATTAAGGAACAACAGCTAAATTCTATGAACAGTCATCGTAATTATATCTTAACTGCTTCAACATCACATTAAATCAGTGTAGAAGGTAGACAAGATGTTTGAAAAGAAAAACATCAATGTGTAGTTAACGAAAGGTCGGAACTCGAAAGATTACAACAACTAGAAAGGAATTACAAACTACGCCTTATACTCGATATTAGGAAGCATAATACAGAGAAGACTTTAAAGTAAAATACAGTCAAAAGCAAACAGTATCGATTAAGACATAATCTACACACTATAACCATGCAGTCTCATAATCTCCTGATATCTATGACTCATGGCTTTCAAGCAAACCTGCGACACTATTCGATGAAATGTTATATGGAAAGTGTAACCCAGAAAATAATTCAAATCCTCAGAGCTTTGCACATGGATGCAGAATTCTTATTTGTACACAATAGTACCTACAGTCAACAAATACATAGCGACGATGGAGTAGAACAAGGATGCTCTCTATCATCTCAACAATTCACCATAGTAGTGGATGATATAAGTAAGAAAAGTAAGAGTTAAGTGAGAAGAGTAATTATATGGTGTCTCCTACTTCTACTCGAGGATTTCGATTATACGTATGGTATATACACCAGTATTCCTCTCTCCCACAAGTTCCATACGATGCAAGCAAAACTAGAAGGTGGAGAAGGCTTAAGGAGAAGGGTGAATGAACAAACATGTGAATGAGCAAAGCTAATACCGTGTACATCATGTTGCAAGGCTAACTAATCGAATATATAAATTGTATAAAGGCATTAATTGGCGTTATAAATATATACTCAAACAGCAGGTCCAACAAATCAAGAGAAATATGCTTAGAATATTTAACGCATCCGTAAGGTATACTCTACTGTCTTCTTCAGCAAGTGCCTTAAAATCATATGCAGAAAATTCTGACACACCAAATGATAAATTAAAACAAATTAAGTTTGTTGTTCATTACAACTCTTTAGCCAGGACTGCAACCTATCTTCTCACATCACTCATACATACACAATTGGTCATTACAACCCTTCAGTCAGGATTACGAATTAGTTTCTCACACCACTTATGTTGTGTATGTTAATTTTATACATGAGTGGCGGGACCTACAGTTTAAAGTCGACTCCGAACGACAGATTTTTGAGAAACTTTTCATGGCAATTTTATTAACTCTCAGAGTTTTTGCCAGAAATCTGCTGAGAGGAAGTCGGCGAAGAAATACTTTTTGTATTTGGTTTTGATGTCTGGCCTGGGGCTCGAACCCTGGCTTTACGTCTAATAAGCCAACACACTACCTACTAGACTACGGCGACTTCTAAATTATTATATATTACGGTAATAAAAACAATTTTTGTTTTGCATACAAAATTTTAATTTTCATTGACCTTAAAATGAATGTCAATAAATTAAGAAAAAAACATTTTCCCCTTACCCAATATGCTCTGTCTGCCATACACTACTGTCCTAGTTGTTATGTATTGTTGTAATATATTTGAACTACAAGGTTCATTTGTATTATAGTCTGTTTACGCTTGGGTAGCATATCTCCCACCTGTGCAGTAACCCTTAAATATGGGTGTTAGACAACGCACGTACAAATGGCAAAAAATCATTGACATTTTTCTCAATGAAAGGACAAGAGATTATCTTTTATGGATCGGTTTTTTCGTTGTCTGTTTTTGTTTTCTTTAATGATACGGAAAATATTGTTTGATTGTTATCCTTTATTTCAATGCATTGTTTTGTGTTGTTTTTGTTTTGTTTTTTTTTTTTTTGTGGGAAAACTATTGTACGACAATATGAAAGGAATTGATTTTCCTTTTTTGTGGTTATAGGCTGACATAACTGGTCGATCAATATTTGCTTTACAAAATTGTATTGTATATTTAAACACGTACGAATAAATATAAATCCAGTGAAAGAAAAAAAATATTTTTTCAATATTTTATGATTTCATATTTCTAAGTACACTGAGTATCATAACTATAGTTAGAGGAGTTAGTATGTCCGGTAGCTAGTTAGAGATTTTGTTTAACTTTAAGTAACTGCAACTGTAATTATAATACGCAGTGTAGTCTTATTGTATTTTGTTTGTTTGATTAAATATGCCACCAATACAATCATATTTAATTTTTTGTTGTTGTTTATTAGAAATAATCATTTGTAAATATTGTTTTGGTAATGGTTTATCATTAAAATAAAAATTTATTTGTTTTGTAATATGGTTTAAAGATAATCGTAATATAATTAATGCACAACTGAATAAATAGTTATTGATAGTTTTATTTCAATAAATTTAATTATTTTAACATAATAGACAATTAAAAACACAAACAATGTGTTGAAAAAGGGGGAAAAATATTGACTTTAAGGACAGTCAAATGTTGTTTCTTTAGGGCATGAAAATCTAAAATGTCCTGTAATATTACAGACATCTTATCAAATAGAAATTTAAACTGCATGATAGGTTATCGGATCTTCCAGCATGGACTTACGTCTTATATCTGTTAAATTATGTGTCGTTTATTCAGTCTGTTGTGCCAAATCACTATTGACGGATATGGTATTCAACAACACGAGCAAATAATGCAAAAGGAGTGTTCTTTTGGGGACCGTAAAGTGCACTTGTGCACGTGCGTTGTCTAACGTAAAGTGCACTTCGTCGTGCTTTGTCTGACGTTAAGTGCACTTCGTCGTGATTTGTTTAACGTAAAGTGCACTTCGTCGTGCTTTGTCTAACGTTAAGTGCACTTCGTCGTGCTTTGTCTAACGTAAAGTGCACTTCGTCGTGCGTTGTCTAACGTAAAGTGCACTTCATCGTGCTTTGTCTAACGTAAAGTACCTTCAGACAGGATTAGTGCACTTCGTCGTGCTTTGTTTAACGTAAAGTGCACTTCGTCGTGCTTTGTGTAACGTAAAGTACCCTTCGTCGTGCTTTGTTTAACGTCAACTGTACTTCGTGGTGCTTTGATTAACGTAAAGTGCACTTCGTCGTGCTTTAATTAACGTAAAGTGCACTTCATCGTGCTTTGTCTAACGGAAAGTACAGTTCATCGTGTTTTGATTAACGTTGAGTGCACTCCGTCGTGCGTTGTCTAACATAAAGTGTACGTCGTCCATTTTACGATCGACAAAGTCATCTAACTGACAGGATTATCCACATTGTGGTGTATAAATAAAAACTACTGTAATGGTCACAGCAATTGCCCGACGAACATCAATTGATGTCACCGTAGTCTAGTAGGTAGTATGTTGGCTTATTAGACGTAAGGTCACGGTTCAAACCGCAGGTCAGACATTTCCAGCTAAACGAAATATGAAAAAAATTTCGGTGACTTCCTTTCAACAGAGTTTATCCTGACTATCTGATAGTTCGGTCATTATTCGACTTGTATGTGGTTAACTCGAAAATACATACATACATACATAATTGGCCATCACAACCCTTCAGTCAGTATTACGGCCTAGCTTCTCACACCACTATTGTAATGTGTGTTAATTTTATACATGACTGGTGGGACCTACAGTTTAAAGTCGATTCCGAACAACATATTTTTTGAGAAACTTTTCAGGGCAATTTTATTTGCTCTCAGAGTTTTTACCAGTAATCTGCTGAGAGGAAGTCGCCGAAGAATTATTTTTTCATATTTTCGTTTTGATATTTGACCTGGATTTTGAACTCGGGCCTTACGTCTAATAAGCCAACACACTACCTACTATACTATACTATACTATACTACGACGAACTTCAAACAGAATAACGCGAGGAACTCGAAAATAGCTGAGGTTATCTGGGAAAACTAAATCTACTAGACAGGGGAAATATTGTCACCCTTTGCTGGTTTCCAAATAATATGAGAATTCATGGCAAGAAACATGCAGATGAGACTGTGTGGAGGTGCTAGAAACTTTCTGGTGATATTTGTCGTAGTATACACGATAAAAGGGTAAACAAAGTGACTGCATAGACTCTCCTAAAGTTAACTGAGTTTCAGACACTCTAAACTTTTGTTGTTTAATTAAAATGAGGGGAGATATGAGTCATACATCGGAGTGTCCAGAAGCAAACTGTAATAATTAATCTGCCCTTTGACACTGTAGACTCAATGAGCAGTTATTCAGAATAGGGATCGTATCGAGCCTAACATATAGATTGAGTGATTAGGAGAACCAATCATTAGAACTCATACTTGGAACCTGTGCATCTAAGAAATTAATACTTCAGTACGTATAGTGCTAGGCAAAAAGTTGTCCTTGCTATAAAGTTTGTCGTAAAATATTACGACGTAAAACGACTGTAAAGGATATATAATTTTTAAGAATTTTAAACATTCTAAGCGAAATAAAAATAATGATTATTTCTTAACTTTCACAAACATTAAATCACTTGACTTATCAGCATTAAAGAACAATTAAATTTTTACATGCCACAGCATATAATGAATATTAAACCGGAATTAAAATTAATTTCTTATTAAAAAAATTTTAATTTTCTTAATGTGTTAAGCAGAATAAACATTCATTTCTTTTTATTTTATTTCAAGCATTTTAACTTCTTTGTGGTGTTAAGTTTGAAATTTTAAAAGCAACTGAAACAAAGAATTTCTTCTTGGGCTGTGTTAATAAAACCAAGCGTTGGTTGATGTTATTAAATTGGCTTAAAAATATTTTTTACTACGCCACAACGATAACGAGAACGAGAACAGCAAACGAGCGTTTTAATTTGCATTTAAAATTTAACAAAGTTGTTAAGAATTTCATTTAATAGACACGAGTTTATATGGGAGGAATTATAATATCACGCGTAATAAGTCTTTGAAAGCCTTGTTTTTATGGTTTCACATTAAATTTGTGTTTAAATAACAATTTTTCTCTGTTCGTTTGAATTTTTTAATGTTTTTAATGCAATTAACAGCTCTTTGAGGTCTTTTAGCAATTAAATAAACAGAGAGCTATAAACGAATTATGAGAGCTTATTAAACATAAAATTATATTTAATTCAACCACGAAAAATGAAAGAAATTACGAATGTAAACTTCAAATTTCTATACAATTCTAACAGTCCTAGCCAATTAGGTGTCATACATACTTAATGTTTCTCACACCACTTATGTTGTGTGTGTTAGTTTTATATATGAGTGGCAGGACCAACAGCTTAAAGTCGATTTGAAACGTCAGATTTTTGAGAAATTTTTCATGACAATTTTTTATTTACTCTCTAAGATATATTTTTTTCATATATTTCGTTTTGATGTCGACTACTAGACTACGGCGACTTAGGTCTCATCCCTGTTACAATAACCCGTCAGGATACCATGTGACTCCGAATTTTACTTCATTCTTACCACGCCACCCAATACAATATCGAAATACATTTTCTCGGCAATCCTATCATTCTATGACCGAATGCAGTAGATCAATAGCCAGTTTGAGTGGAAAACTTTCAGCTTAAAATGTTGGACAGAATAAGCTGTGGTCTTTAGTAATGGTTCTCTTATAAAACTCTCTTATAATCCGCCTAGCCACTGCAGTGTTTTCCAGGCGGTTGTTATTGAAGTCGCCGTAGTCTAAGTACTGTGGTATTGTGTTGGCTTATTAGACGTGTAGCCACGGTTCAAACAGACATCTCGATCAAAACGAAATATGAAGAAAATATTTTTTCGACAACTGCCTCTCAGCAAATTTTTGTCAAAAACTCTGCGAATAAATAAAATTGCCATGAAAAGCTTCTCAAAAATCGCTCGTTCAGAGTTGACTTTAAACTGAAGGTTCTGCCACTCATGTATAAAACGCACACACACAACATAAGTGATGTGAGAAACTGGGTCGTAATCCTGACTAAAGGGTTGTAATGACCAATTATGTATGCATAATCCTGACCACTGCCGAGTTTGTCAGGCAGTTATTATGGCCATTTGGAAAGTGAAGCAAGGCTTGTTGGGTGGTGGAATTTTTCATGAAAATGTTAAGATTTATTCGCACAGCTAGACTGTGATTGCGCCCCTAACGAACGTCTTTCCGTCGTCCGTTTTTATTCATGAATTCCGAGGATTTCTCAGGAATTGCGTATCATACAAAGCTAACTCTTACATAGGTTTCGTGGATATCTTCAGGAATTCCATTGCAGATGAACTGGTCAGGACCGGTACGAAGCTTAAAATCTTTGACGTCTTACGGGATATACTATAGAAAATGCATGCCATCGATAAATTTTTCAGGGCCGATACGAAGCACACAATCTCTGATGTCTTACAGCACATCCTATAGAAAATGCAAGTCATCGATAAATTTGCTATAAAAAGTGCAAGTTATCGACAAATTTTCGATTATCAAGGCTTAATCACATGCACGACAGAAACATACGTGCAATATTACAAGACTCTGCTGACCCATGTGGCATTCATGCCCTTCTATCCTTAAATTTCATGGCCATTCCACGCACAATATTGTTTCTCACGGGCCACTATCCGCCTGGAAGACATGCCGATTGACTTGGCATTTCATCGAATGACGTCTGCAGGAGCTGTGGAACTGTAGAGGAGGATGAAACTATATTTCGCTTCATGTACCAATACCCCGCACTGGCAAAGAGATGGAAGTCATTTGTCTATCATTTTCTGAGATCATTGACTAGATCAGGATGATTTCCGCTAGGGAATCTTTAATTCCGGGGTTGGACATTAACTGACATAGCATATTGGTCCTAAACGCGAAAGAAGAACGGTTCGCCATCTAATCTTTACAATGAACAATTAGATCTCAATAAATTACATTCTTTGAAAGAAGATTTGAAGATTTGCAACGATACCTGAAGAAGATTGTGATTTATTCACTGGCAAGAAAAATATTTGCATGCCTATCAAAATCCTTTTAAAAGAAATAAATTTCAAATTAAAAGTTTTAAAGTACTCCCTACAATAGATTTAATTAATGCGACCGCATTTCTCTTTCTTTTTTTTCTTTTTTCAGCTAAACGTAGCCGGTCTAACGAAGGCACTGGTCGTTTATAAAGTCTATCAGACAATGTTTCGTGTTGTCAAGGAATCGGAAACTGTTGACAGCCGTCAACATTGTTTTTTACTGCAGAGTGCTGGACATGAGCCACGTTACCTGAGTGTGGAAACACGACAGGAATTATTGCGCATTGAAAACAGTTGGAATGCAGCCATAGTAACAAGTGTTATTAAATTAGGGGTAAGAGTTTGTGTACAAATTTAACAACAGCAATAACACACACACACACTCACAGGTGGATTGACAAACCACTAAGCCATTGATACTGTCCATCAACAACAACAACAAAAAATAACAGTTAATCACACAGTCATATAATGGCTATACATTGTATGTACAGGCAGATATATGATTGTATTTGTTAAGGCTTTAAAGGGTTTAACGTTTTAATTTTTGTCCTTTTTTTAACGTATTCACTTTGATTTGTTTGTTTATTTCGCATTGATGGCCTGATTGATTGTATAAATGGCTTTTTATCATTTCAAATAAGCACAGTTCGTTGAAATTTTAAAATTTTTTAAAACATTTCGAGGGGATTATGATTTAAAGGTCAAGTAATATCGATAAAGAAACAAAAAGTTTATGATGTATAAAACGTTTGAAGAGAATGGAAACGCTTTTCAAAGCTTATTTTGTTGCAGTCAGTCTGTTTTATCAAATCACCACGTACGGGTATAACAATCAACATCACCTGTGAATGATAAAATCGTTCTAGCAAAATAGGTGTTCTGTTCGGACAATATACCGTGCGCTTCGCCATTTTATATCGTCATAATCGTCCTACCGAAGAAGTCGCCGTAGTCTAGTATAGTGTGTTGGCTTATTAGACAAAAAGCCAGGGTTCCAGCCCCAGGCCAGACATCAAGACAAAATACAAAAAGTATTTCTTCGGCGACTTCCGCTCAGCAGATTTCTGGCAAAAACTCTGAGAGTAAATAAAAATTGTCCGTGAAAAAGTTTCTCAAAAATCTGTCGTTCGGAGTCGACTTTAAACTGTAGGTCCCACCACTCATGCATAAAATCAACACACGCAACATAAATGGTGTGAGAAACTAGGACGTTGTACAATGGGTCAATTCGACCTCCGGGTACTGTACTTGTCTTAATTGACAAGTACACGTCCTCTAACCTAACCTAACCTATCATCCTACCGAAGGGACTATTCGCAATGTGGTGGATAATTTCGACGCCACTGGTTCAGTACACGATCAACTAATACCTATACGTCGACTAAACGACCCAACATCTGCCGAATTCATTACCACTGTTCGTAGGCAAATTTTACGTCCCAACTATAACTACAGCCATAAAAAATTCAACTGACCTCTTAACTGAAGGTAGTCGATATAGACACTGACGTGTGTTGGCTAAATTTGCTCTGAAGCATTTGATTTCTGGCACATTCCTGAATGAAAGGCTACGTGAACACACAAATTGTCAAATTTGGAACGACACCCATCCACATCAAATCCAAAAGCATCCACAGGTTGTGTGCGTTAATTTTTATACATGAGTGGCAGGATCTACAGTTTAAAGTCGACTCCGAACGACAGATTTTTGAGAACCTTTTCAGAGCAATTTTATTTCAATCTCACAGTTTTTGCAAGAAATCTGCTGAGAGAAGTCGCCGAAGAAATATTTTTTCATATTTCGTTCAGATGGAGATGCCTGACCTGGGGTTTGAACCGAGGCCTCACGTCTAAAAGCCAACACACTATCCACTAGACCCCGGCGACTTCCGATTTATTATGGTTTCTCTTATTAGACTCTTTTATAGTCCGACCTCTGACCACTGCACTGTTTTACAGGCGGTTGTTTTGGGCATTTGGAAAGTAGCGCAAAGCTTGTCATGATTTATTCAGGCGGCCAGGCTATGATTGGCTAGACCATCACTGTCTACGATGAGCACTATAGGGAGATAATTACCACTTCTTTTCGTGAATTGAATGATGTGGGCACCAACTATATATGGTATCAACAGGACGATGTTATGCCAAGGCAGATTTGAGGACATGGTATTTAACATAGAAGTGATTTGAACTGGCAACCGAGATAATGAGGTTTTGTCTCTTTAAACTTTTTTTGTAACGTCGCAGGTGTATGTGAATAAGTCACAAACCACAGCGGTTCTCAAAGCCAACATAACCCATGTCACCGATTAAATTCTGCTTGATTTATGAGCCGGAATCATGGAAATTTCTATGTTCTCAATTGGTTCCACCCAAAGAAGGCGTGGCGGACATTTGAATAGCTTTTTATGTCTCCGAGGGACAACTGAAAATCTGTACTTATCTTGAAAAACTATAAAAAAATTTTGTTTTAATTTTTTTTTTTTTGTTACTAAAAACTCAAAGCGATGATTATGCACGATTTTTTCTTTCCAACTTTTTATTTCAAACCAATCCAACATGCAATCGTGGCAAAGCAATAATAAAAGAAAGGCTTTTTTCCGTTAGTTTTATGAGCCAAATTTCTTCTCAATCATAATGCATTAAGTTTTAACCATAAATGAGCATGTATTTGAAAGAAGAAAAAAGAAAATTTTACCAAGAAAAAAACCAAACAAAAAAAGTTCAAACAAAGTTTAAACGGAAATGCAGGCCTAACAAAAAATTAATGGAAAAATTTGCCACACTTTATTTTTTATATTGGAACATGGTAACAAATTTGGCTTCCATTCTACTCACAGGCCACAGAATAAAAAGAATAAAAGAATGAAAACGGAAGGAAAAAAATTCGAAAAAAGTTCAATGACTGTGTTAGATGCTCTAAATATATGCCACTGGGTATAAGAGGCCCTGCAATATTTTCATACATACATTGTGCAGAAGCAACTCACTCCTCGGACCACCAATAGTGAATACTGGCCATGGCATAACATGCTCAATGTAACAAAAAAAGTTTTTTTTTTTTTGAAATTTCATTGTAAATCGTTAAAGATTTCGTGTTGAAGACCAACATCACGCAACGCCTGACGACATGAATAATAATCAAGAAATAATTCTTGAAATAACTTCGAGACATACTACATGCAGGCAGTATACATTAAAGCGCTTTCCAAACCCTTATATTATTGGTCTGGCCAGGAAATAAAATGAAAATTTATTGCAATTCTTATAAAGTGTGGTGTTACTTTTTTGATTGCACAAATTTTACTAATTTTTATGGATATATTCGTAGAAACTTTTTTCTCCCTTATTCGCTCTTTTATCAAGTACGTGTATGATTGATTTTGTGTCATTTTTCTTTTCTCTTTGTTTCTTCTGATACTTTGAGTTCATTGACCGGCATGCTTTAACAAAGAAAGAAAATTAAACGTGTTTCCCATCTTCTTATTACTTTTTTTTTTGCTTTGCTTCAGTCTCATCATTATCAAACCCTAGAATGACAGATACATTGTCTGTTGTTGTCTAGAAAGTACTCCATCTTTAAACCTTCATAGAGTGTAGAGGTGTGGAATACACACTTTGTTCGCTTTTTTGTTATTTGACCCCCTTTTGGATGGTGCCAGTGGATACCACTATGAACATTTCATTCCCCGAGGTCTAAACCTGAACTGATAGGGCTTGTAGAAAATTCCAAGATCATCACTTATTACGATTCAAATTTCCGGACACTGGAAAAATACAACCTCTGTCGTAGTCCAGAAACTACGCCATCTTTAAACCTTCATAGAGTGTAGAGGTGTGGAATACACACTTTGTTCGCTGTTTATTTGACCCCCTTTTGGAAGGGGGCAGTGGCTACTACGATGAACATTTCATTCCCCGAGGTTTAAAGCTGAACTGATAGGGCTTGTAGACAATCCCAAGACCGTCGCTTATTACGATTCAAATTTCCGGACACTGAAAAAATTCCCGTATATTACTGGCTTATTCAGTGTTTGAGTAAGCAGTGTGAGTCGAAAATGTAAATCTAATGCAGAGATTAGAAAGTCCTTAAAACTTTACCTGGTCGGTTCTAGCTCCCTTATCACCAGTATCCATAGGCTACATATTTCTTATTCTTGACATCCTCCAAGCCTGTTCAAACGCTGTTCCATTATCAATGATGTCTTTGTGTACTGCGGGCCAGATTAAAGATATTAAAGACTCTTAAAGTCATCTGTCAATGTCCAGTTGGTTGACTACCCCAGAAAATTTTTAATCTACCAACTGCACTTCAACTTCTTAGCATTCTTCTTACCCGTAAGATAGGAATGTCTTTCGAATGGTAAATTCAAGGGATCTCCGGTAGTTCAAAGGATGCTACCAAGTTATGAAATGTCAGGAAAACACTACTCTTCAAAACGGATACCATCTAATACAGGACTAGCATCTCTTCTCCATGATTCTCTTCCAAGGAAATAGCAAAATCCAGTTTCTGGGCAGGTGGCTTTCAAGTTACAAACAGCGATATATGATGCCTTAAAGTGCTAAGATGACTACTGCGAGTACACTCAGCCTGAATGCGTCTGATTGAAAAAGAAAATTAATGTGATTAGTAGTAACAACACGGTACATGAACAAAGCACCGCGTTAAGTCAGCTCTTCAAACAGGGACCTCAATTACTATCTGATATATTGTTGAACTTATATCTGTGAAATTAGTTAACATTTATTCAGTCTGTCTTGCCAATTCACCATGGAGGAGCAAAGATACTGACGTGTATTTGCTGAAAGGATTCTTGAGCTGTTGGTAACTGACAATAATTTTCATCGAAAAATCATCTTCAACCCATTTCTTGATGGATGAGTACGTGAACAAACGAATACCATTCCACATGAGATCCACATACATACATAATTGGCCATTACAACCCTTCAGTCAGGATTACGGCCTAGCTTCTCACACCACTCATGTTGTGTGTGTTAATTTTTATACGTGAGTGGCTGAACCTACGGTTTAACGTCGACTCCGAACGATAGATTTTTGAGAAACTTTTCATGGCAATTTTATTTACTCTCAGAGTTTTTGCCAGAAATCTGCTGAGAGGAAGTCGCCAAAGAAATACTTTTTTTGTATTTTATTTTGATGTCTGGCCTGGGGCTTGAACCCTGGCTTTTCGTCTAATAAGCCAGCACACTACCTACTAGACCACGGCGACATGAGATCCAAGAGCTTCCAATTTTCATCCTAAGAAGACACTGTTAGTAAGGATTTTGGATTGGCGTCTTTTCAGTCTGTTTTTCTTTTTACTTTGATTAGATTATCTGGACACCAACGACATGTGGAGTCAGTAGGACGGCGATAAGTTCCATACAACTCATGCCATATTTGATGGATATTCTGTATAAAGATTTGAGGCATGATCATATCACGTGGAGGTGGCATGAACTGGCCATGGATATCGTGCGATTTAACCTCATTATACTTTTTCCTGTAAGGTTTCCTTATTTCGCAGGTCAATGCGAATAAGTCACAAACTACAACGATCGTCAAAGGAAACATAACCCATGCCATCAGTCAAATTCAGCCTGATATATATGTATGTGCCAGAGACATGGAAAATTTAACATTTTGGATGAGCTGTACCCAGAGAACGGAAATTTGAATGATATTATTTTTCAAACATAATAGCATCATAAGTCCTTTCAAACTAACAATTATCCACTTATTTTATAAAAAGCCTCGAATGAATCAATGTTCCATATCGTGTCTTATGGCTGATAACAATTTAAAATTTTTGTTTCTTCAATAAAATTACCCACCAACTTTACAACTTCCGCCAATAAAAACTCATTATAAATTTCAAAACGATTAATTTCGTATTTCCTTAAACATATTTGTTTAAAACAATATTAAATAAATTTATCTTTTATAATTTATCGCAACATTATTGGGCGGTTTTATTCATTATTTTTCCATTTTAGATACACTTTGAAATGATTAACTCAATCTCACCATTAAATAAGTTTGTATAGAACGTTTGTACGTTTGTTTATTTAAAGAAGAACTTAATAAAACTCATAACAATAATAACAAAAAGAAGGAAAAAAGATGGAAAAAAAATTCATTCCTAAACACTTCCCTTCCTATTAGCAACGTTGTGGCAACAATGTATCTGCTTCTAGCTGCCTCGGTTCTTTTAACGGCATATTAATATTGAATTAAATAAGGAAAGTAAGAAGAGAAAAAAACGCCACCAGACCTCATAGTGGCAGGCAGGCGGCATTCATTCTTTCATTCATTCATTCGTTCATTCAGTCTATCCATTATTTGTTTGTATTCTACTCGTCGTCAACAAAACTCTCCTATAATTTACAATAAATAACAGAAACAACAACAGCAAAAACAAAAACAACAACAACTATTACAATTATAATAATAACAACACTAACATTGGCAACAATATTTCCATTTTTGTTTCTTCTTGTTCTTTCTTCTGTATTGCAGCGTAAAACTTTTGCCGTGTCCCATCATGGCAAAAGTGGCGGACTCACATTAGACTGGCAGACGGGTTTCTCATTAGCTGAGGGTGCCGACTCAGCCATAGTGTGGCAGTATAAATTCTCACAATTGCGAGGTTCCAGTGATGATGGCAAATCAAAATTAAAATTACATTTCCAGGATCATGAGACACGAGCAATTGAAACAAAAGTAAGTATGACGTCTGTCTGTCTGTCTGAATGTGTGTGTCTCACAAACATAGAGACTGTTTTTATTGTGGTCGTATACATAATTGTATGGGTGTTAAATTAAAAGGAACAGTGGTTTGTTGAATAGAATATTTAAAGAGTTTCTTTCATGACTATGTTCTGAAAAATTGTGAAATGTAATGGGAACTGGTGTCCTGGCGTAATGGGCAAGTTCGAATAAAGAAGAGAGAAAGAGATAATATAAGATTATGGTTAGAGAGATTAACATAAACAACAAACATAATAAGAAATTCAGGCAGCTCAGAGAAAGAATAGGATTTAATAAGCAGGGTTTCTCACCACTGTAGCGATTGTATTCGGACGATGGTAGAGGAAGAAGGTAATTATCATCCTCTTCCACGTCATACCAGCATTTACGAAAGTCAACAATGATAAGATCAATCACATTTTGGAATAGATTAGAGGTCATAGAGGGTAGTAGTCTAGTAGGTAGTGTGTTATCTTACTAGACGGGAGGCCGTGGTTCAACCACTGGCTCAGACATGTCGAGCAAACCAAAATGTCAAAAAAAATTTCTACGACGGCGCGAAAAGTATCTTAAAAAATTGTCATTAAGATTCGAATTTAAACTGTAGGTCCCGCCGCCACTCATGTATAAAATTTTCACACACAACATGGCTGATGTGCGAAGGTAGTTCGCAATCCTGCCTGAGGGGTTGTAATGGCAAATTAATTAAGCAAGTAAGCCCTCTTTATATCTTATTATGCCATAATTTGCAATCTACCTCGGTTTTTTTTATAATTGAGAAGAAAAAATACCATTATTGACAAATTATTTCTTTCCCTTGGCTACCTATCACCGGCAGATTTACTTTCGAATGTCTGCACCATGTACGGCTTTAAGGGCGAGTTTTTATAAGCAAGTATCCAAATATTTTTACTGTATACATGGAAATATCTTAGCCAGTTGGCAGACATGTAGGTTATAAAAACTTCGGTTTGAAGAACACAGCATTTTTCCTTTAGCCCAAAGCTAATCTTCTCCTCTTCAGATTGGCTTTAGAGGCATGCATAAACAATGTCAGCAGTACAGAATATCGCCAAAAATGAACCAAATCACCTCCCTGATCAGTGATCTTTTCCGTGACGCTCGTTTAAAACACTCTGCCCACTTAACAGGGCAAGAGAGCGGATCCGTCACATTATCCCCAATGCTTTTCCTACTCGAACCATATACTGTTTACATCAAACCTAAACAGAGGCACCAAGTGGCATTCATTGACTCCTGAACAAATGACCACACATACATACATTATAGGTCATTATAATCCTCTAGTCAGCGTTATAACCTAGCTTCTCACACCACCTATATTTTGCTTGTTAATTTTATTCATGAGTGGCAGGCCCATGACAGTTTAAAGTCGATTCCCAACCTTAGATTGTTAAAAAACTTCTCATAGCCAATTTATTTTACTCTAGCGATTGCTTGAACTAAGGACTGCTTGACGTAAACTATGTCGGAGATGTCCGTCTAATGTTACACATTCTCGAAATTTTACCGAATAAACTTGATAGCTTGTTTAACACTAGACGAACCGAGCCGAAAAGAATATAAAAGTTCCGAAAACGAAATCAATGAAAATTAAAGCAATAAACTCTGCCTTAACCCTGAAGTCGCCTTAGTCTAGTAGGTAGTGTGTTGGACGTATTAGACGTAAAGCCAGGGTTCGAGTCCCAGGCCACACATCAAAACAAAATACAAAAAGTATTTCTTCGGTGACTTCCTCTCAGCAGATTTATGGCAAAAACTTTGAGAGTTAATAAAATTGCCATGGAAAAGTTTCTCAAAAATCTGTCGTTCGGAGTCGACTTTAAACTGTAGGTCCCGCCACTCATGTATAAAATTATCACACACAACATAAGTGGTGTGAGAAACTAGGTCGTAATCCTAACTGAAGGGTTGTAATGACCAATTATGTATGTAGCCCTAAAGGATGAGTCCGTTGAGGATGTGTTAAAGAAAAACAGAATATTCTGGCTAAATCATATGACTGATAGAAACTTGCTATACATTGGCAACTAAGAACCTTACAAAGTCCTGCCTGCAGTGGAACCCGCAAAGTAAACATAATCTGATTTAGAACTTTAAAGGCAGACATCGAAACAAAAGTTTGCATGGTGTATACCCTGCTAGAGAATTATTGTATAGTTCCCGATAAGTGTTAAATGTTTGTTTTATATTTTAAATCGTAGTAAATCGATGTGTCAGACAATATCTCTGAAACCACTGTGCTTTTTAGCCAATAATTAAATAAAATTATACTGCAAACCGCATTAAATCGACTTGAATTTGTATGAAATTGAATTGAATGATTTTACAGTTTTATGTATTAAAAATAAAAACAAAAACAAAAACAAAATTAATTTGTTTTCAAAGTTTTGTTAATTGGAATTGTAGCATTAATTTATGGTTTGTCATTATTTATATATTTACATTCTGTTCTATTCTATTCTGTTTTGTTTTGTTCTATTCTCTAGAGTTCTTAAGTTGGCGATTTGTTTTTTGTTTTTTGTTTTTAATTTTTTATAATACTTTGTCTGAAATTCTACTTCTAATAACAGTACTAAATAGTCGCATAGCCTAGTATTCAGTAGTCTGTATGAGTTTATTTGTGGAATATTTCAAGTCTAGAGTAGTTTGTTTTATTTGTTTCAGTGTTTTATTTTTTCCATTTTTTTTTTACTTTTCTGCTATTCCCACTTTACATTCTGTATCTTTTTTGGATCTTTTTTTTTCTGTATTCATAAATTCAAACATTACCAATAAAGTACTTGTTTTTATTCGTTTTGAAAATTTTTTATTCAGTTTTCCATTTCATTTTCTTCATTACATTGTGCTACTTTTACTCCCTGCCTTCTTTTTCCATTTTTTTCATATTTTTTTGTGCATTTTCCTACATTAGGTTTTCATTTTTTCCGTTTCCTGCCAATAAACTTAAACATTAACGAGAAATAAAACGCCATTTATTTTATATTGTTCAGCTCTAAAGTAAGAGGAATAGTTTTCATTCTATTTTTTGTGATTTTTTCTGGTTTCTTTTTTTTGGTGCTGATGTATTTATATGGAACACCATATTACTTAAGGTTTTATTTTCCTTCTACTTTAAAAAAAAAAAAAGTTAATTTCATTGTTTTTCTATTATTTTAATTTAATTTAATGGCCTTTAAGTGGATCTAAAGAGCTTATCAAGAGAGTTTTAATGAAATTTAGACAAGAAAAATTATTTCAAACGTTGCAGTTGTTGAATTTAGAATCTGTTTGAATTTAATTGAATAATTTTCTTTATCGATAACATTAAGCAACAGAAAATAAATTATACCTGCTTAGTAATCAAGCAATTGCACCATACAAGACAAAAAGATTATCATCTGCTTAGAAAGTCTAAATACGTCAGATTAAATGCAAAGGTTAGCAGCCATTAAGCAATCAATTTTGTTCGACGCATTATCGATGAAATATACATACACACATAACTGCTCATTACAACCCTTCAGTCAGGATTACGACCTAGATTCTCACACCACTTATGTTGTGAGAAACATTTCATGGTATTTTTATTTATTCTCAGAGTGTTTGGCAGAATATTGCTGAGAGGAAGTCGCCGAAGAAATATTTTTCATATTTCGATTTGATCGAGATGCCTGACTTGAGGTTTGGATCGTGACCTCATGTCTAATAAGCTAACACACTACCTACTAGAGACTACGGCGACTACAATATAGTGAAATATAGAGACTTTTATTAAGGGTGTGTGGGGTATTCGCATACATCTACGACTTAAGAAAACCTCACAAGAAAAAGTCTAACGATGTCAAATCACATGATCTCGGTGACCAGTTCCCATCACTTTCACAAGAGATGATCTTGCGTTCAAATTGCTTGTGCAGAATACCCAACGTAGCCTGCGTTGCGTGGCATGTAGCACGGTCCTGAGGAAACCACATGTTGTTGTTGATCTGGGTGATCATCCATTCCAGTCCAAAAAAAGTTGGTAATCATTTACTAATACTTTTCAGCGTTGATACTGATGGCCTGGGCAAATCGTTCTCAAAGAAATATGTACCGATGACGTCGCCAGCGAAATATCCACATCAAAAATAAACTTTTTCAAGATGCATTGATCGCTCACGGATCTCATCGGTCCAAATTCAACAATTTTTGTTTGTTCACATACCCAATCATACAGAAGTGGGGCTCATCGCTGAAAATGATATTTCGATGGAAATTGAGGGCCATTTAGAGCCCATTTACCGATGACATTTCGATGTCTGTGGTCGTCCATCGTGATTTGACAAAGCACACTGAATAAATGACAATTAATTTGGCAGATGTAGGTGCAACAAAATGACTGTTATCAACTGGTAATGTTCGATAAAGAAACCTTCTTTGTTTATAGGAAGACGAACCAGATTTGTTTGTCTTTAAAGAGAATGCAAACAAGATATCAGAGCTTAATTTGTGGCACCCTGAGTCCATAAAAAAATCAAAAATAGTACCTGAAGCTTATTTTATCGACCATTCAGTTAATGTTGAGCGTTTCCATGTATTGTTATCTCTGAGTTTATATACCACGATGTAGTTTGACTCACAAAACCTCAGATTTGATTATTGTCCAGTATTTTATTCAGAAACCACACGGCATGATCGATTTTGGTTTTATTATATGAGAAATTTCAAGAAAAATCATGTAATCGCACTATTTTTTGTGAGGCTACGTCAAAAACTGCGTCTTCGCGGATGATCGCCTTATATTCGAGCTTTTGAAAATTAACATTCTTCTAGTTAGGGACCAGTTATCTCAAAAGAATTGGATGCTGAACTAATCTAGAGGCATTCATTTAAATGACATTAAATTCTATTAGCAGTGGCAACGTATTAATATGGAATACAAATGTCATTGAAATCATAACCTAATTTTTCGTTTGTAAACTGAAATGTAAACGCTTTTGCAAAAACTGGATATCACAAATCAACAATATTATTGAGTAAGATTTATAGGAGGAGTTAATTGTATTATAGGCGAGAGCATCGTATTTTCATTTAATGTTCGACGTATTCCACTTAGAGATCTTAAATTTGTCTAACTAATGACAATTCCAGATGTGAGGTTAGAATTGATATTTTCAAAATATGATTGTAAAACTATTTAATATTTTCATAAATGAATTCATTTCGATTAAAACCAAAATATTCTTCTTGTTTTTCTTTTTTACTTTTCATGTCTCATCATACCACGCCACTACCACAACCTACCATCTGTTTGTTCTCTTCAAAAATGAAAACCAAAACCACAAAAATTACACCAAAAAAAACCCTTTAAAAAAACCAACCTAAAAACTAAAAACTATTAACAATTGGCAACAGGAACTTGAATGTCAAGTGCTTCAAAGTCTGTTATTCTGTATGCATGCATTTCTGACAGCTAAAGTTGCTTCAGTTGATCCAGCATTTTTGAGTTCTATACAACAGACTTAAAGAAAAATGAATGAAGAAAAAACATTTGTTTAAAAATTATACTTTTTTATATAAAAGAAAACAAAATTAAATTTAGAACAAAACCAAAGCTCTTGAAAATGGACGTAAGTATACAGCAGCAAACCAAAAACCGAAACCAAAAAAAAAAAAAGAAAATAAATTCAACAAAATTAAAAAGGCAAATGCATATAAGAAAATAAAGGAAAACAAAAACTATAAACTATTTAAGTAAGTATTTAAATAAATATTTATATAATTTATTACTATTATAACAATTATCAACAAAAAAAAACAACAAGAAGAAGAAAACCAAACAAACAAACAAATTCTATACAATTTAAACAATTTAAAAATTAAAATAAATAAATAAAAATGGAAAAACTATTTATTAAAGCAAACAAAAACAACAAAACTATTTATAAAAATTATAGAAAAGAAAAACCAAGCAAAAAACTTTTTTTAAATGTTGTTGCAATAAAGCAAACACAAGAAGTAAATAAATAAAAAATTATTAAATAAATAATAAAAGAGTCTTCATTAAAATTAGACTTAAAAAACAATTTTTTTAGATAAAAAATTTATGAAATAAATTTGTATATTAAATTTGCATAAGAAGAATAATGAAATTCAAAAGAAAAAAATAATATTTAAACAAGGAAATCATTAAAAAAAAATATTAGCAAAGAAAAAATGAAGAAATTACACGAATACCAAAAACTTTAAAGCTCATTTATATTGAATAAATAAAAAAATAAAATAAAAAATTTTTTAGCAAAGCTTAACTATATATATATATACACACATATTTATACTATAAATATATATAAAAAAACATTTAAAAAAAGATATTCTATATATAAAAACAAATATCGGTTACAATCGATTATAAATATAATTTACACTACAATCGGAGCTAGAAGAGGGAAGAAAATTTTAAAGGAATAACGATTCAAACGTTAAAATATTTTCTTAAATAACTTCTAAGAAAAGTGTTGTCAAAGTCAGCAAAGTGTGCTACTGAAGTATTTCTACAGCATTTTCCACAGGCATAGTAGGCTAGTGTCCTTTATGACTTTTTCATTCTGAGATTTTTCCATATTAGCCGCCATGAATGATTCCGATTCAGTATAATCCTTTTGACGTGTGAAGCAATCGTTAAATAGCTAAGAAAAGGCAGAACGAGCCTGTCGGCGAAACTGCCAATAGCGCAGTGTTCCGTTAGAATAGCCGTTGAAATGCGAACCGTTCTTTATTCGAACTCAAGTAGTTCCTTTGTTTTTCGTTGTCCACTGCTGGGCATAGCTGTTTTGAAATTCGGCAAACAGATATGTTGAACCAGCCACGATTTATTGAATTCCACGGTGCTTGTTCCAATTCGGAAAAGTATTCTTGAAGGAACGAATACATATATCCTGCCTATCGTCTCCTGCTCAGACATCTCCAATCCTTTCCGTGCCAGTTTGTCCGCCTTTTCGTTTCCCTCAATGCCACACTGCCACAGAACGCAGTAGAGGAGGGGGTTGTGTCGCCGTATATATCTTCTCTATCGTCTACTCCTTAGATATCTTCGATCCCTTCCGTGCCAGTTCGTCCCCATTTTCGTTTCCCTTTATGCTACAGTGTCACAGAACCCAGTGGAGAAGGGTGTTGAGTTGACGTATACGGTGTAGAGAGTCCATGCAACTCCTAACGCTCTTTGATTTGACGAGATGCGATGTCAGCACTTTGTTTGCTACTTGACTGTCCACACATATCATTAAATTTGAAGAAGGTAGGTCCCCATTTGTGTGAAGTCGCCGTAGTCTAGTAGGCAGTGTGTTGGCTTATTAGACGTAAAACCAGGGTTCGAGCCCCAGGCCAGACATCAAAACAAAATACAAAAAGTATTTCTTCGGCGACTTCCTCTCAGCAGATTTCTGGCAAAAACTCTGAGAGTAAATAAAATTGCCATGAAAAATTTCTCAAAAATCTGTCGTTCGGAGTCGACTTTAAACTGTAGGTCCCACCACTCATGTATAAAAATTAACAAACACAACATAAGTGGTGTGAGAAACTAGGTCGTTATCCTGACTGAAGGATTCTAATGACCTATTATGTATGTATGTATTTAATAACAAAAATCTCCGCCTAAAATACGTTGGCCTGGATAGGCAACGTTAGACAAAAATGCTGTTTCAGTATCCATGAATGGTGTCATCTTTGCAGGCCTAATGATTTCTTGTAAATCCGTCAGTCTGCTCAAAGGAAATTTGCAGCAAGAGGAAGTGTTGCTTGTCTTTTGGTGCATTGTTTTATGGGAGGGTAAAAAAAACTCTCAAAAAAAACTTAAGTTCATAGTCAAGCTCTTTAAGCGATACGCAAGTCGTTTTAAGAAACGAATTAATGTGTTCAAAAAGTTAATTTTTTTGAAATTCTTGAAATGAAAATATATTCCCCTCTTCTCTTATTTATAAATAATTTGGCTGTACGTAATGTCAGTGTAAATTATAAGCATGTCATAAAAAATATTAATGGTAGTCGAAATATTTATTTTTTTCCATAAATTATTATTTTTAATTTATTACTCTTGAAAATAATTACAAATTACTATAGAAATTATTATTAAATATTAAACCCAAAAAAAGAAAAGATAAATAGTGAAAAAAGAAAGAAACGAAAATACTTTTAAATTTGAAAACAAAAAGAGAAAAACTAAACACAGATATATTGGCCTTTAATTTTCTTGTTTTTTTAAAAACTATTAATCATTATTAAAAACTAAACTTGACTAAAACATTTAAACATTAAAAAAGAACAAAAAATCTTATATTTCTACAAAAAAAACAAACACAAAAAAATTACAAAAAAAATCTAAAAAGAAGAAATTTAAACGAAATGGTATGATAAGAAAAGAACAGAAGAAAGAATGAAGGAAGGAACACTGATAAATGAGTGATTTGCAAAAATAATTTATTTTAATGCGAAAACTTTGTGTTGCTTTTTAAACAGAAAATTAAGAAAAAGAAAACGAAAATTTTAAATTTTAAAAAAAAAAAAAGAAAAAAAGTTACAGTCGGCTAAAATCGACTATGTAATGCCCTACACCACAATTGACTAGTTCTTCATAAATGTTTTTAATAATTGCACATACGGTATCAATCCTCAAGTAAAAAGGATTAGAGAGGTTTTTAGTTGGGGTAATGGTACCTCATTTGTCCAATATAAACTGACGTACATAGACCGTTAACATAGAATATCCACTGCTCCCTATTATTTAGTAATGACCACAATTCATTGAAAAATTTTACGGTTTCTTTCACTATTGTCCGATTCCATATGATTTTAAATGTCGCTATATTGTCGCTTTAGTATAGCAAATCTCATCATAGGATTTTTTCAGGGTGTGACACAACAGATTTCGCAGCAGTATTTAGGAATTAATGTCGTTTTTATGGGCAAGTGAGAGTAATTAATCGTTTTCAACTATTCTAGGCGACCATAGTTTCAAAATAGTCTGCAAGCAATTGTTGATTACGGTTTGAAACCGCCGTCTAACATCCGCAGTGACAAGTCATGTCTATGAAGCATGCAGTGAGGCACATGATTTAGTCATTTAAGAGAATTTGTTCGTTCCAGATATTGTATGGCTGATATAATTGCATTGACCATTATTACTTGGCTTTTATCTGCTAAAGAGCCTCCAATTTTCTCCAGTCTCTATATTTTCCCTTTCCATATACGCTTCCAAACATGTCTTCCCACTCAACAGAAAAATTATGGCCATAACAGCGGGATAGAATCTCTCCTCTTCGCAAGGTAATTCGGGTTTCCCAGACAATCCCATAATATTCTAAACTTAACCGCATACGAGCAGAGTTCTTATATGACGGCCTGACTTCGTAGAACTCTCGTACCCGAACATCCCTGCTTCTGTCCTACTGTATGTTCTCGACCCATTCGTGTGTTATTGCTTGCTAAATTTCTTTCTTTTGTTCGGCTTTTAATGGGATTTAGAGTTCTTTGAATTAGAATTTGGCAATCGATGTGTTAGTGTAGTAAGTTTACTTTCAGCACTGCGAATAGAACCTCCCCTCTTCGCAAACTCTTTCGATTTTCCCAGACAATTCCAACCTATTCTAAACTTAATCCCATGCGAACAGAGTTCTCATATGACGGCCTGACTATCAGATAGTATTGCAATATCTCATCCTCTCGTATCCAAATTGAATTGAGCACATCATAGACTTATCGTACCCGAACGTCCCTGCTACTGTCCTACTGTATGTTCTCGACCCATTCGTGTGCTACTGCTTGATTAATTTCTTTTTTTTGTGCGGCTTTTAATGGGAATTAAGGTTCTTCGAATTAGAATTTGGGAATTGATGCTCTAGTGAAGTTTGCTTTCAGTACGCCCGAAGATTTATTGTCAGAACTGGGGACATTGTTGGACCCCTGAGATAAAATTGTGACAAAGCCATTTTAGTAATAACCTGTAATATGATACTATATAATTTAAAGTGATGTACATACATACATATATTACAGGTCATTACAGCCCTTCAGTCAAGATTACGACCTAGCCTCTCACTCCACTTATGTTGTGTGTTAAATTTATGCCTGACCTACAGTTTAAAATTGACTACGTATGACATATTTTTGAAAACCTTTTGCATGTCAATTTTATTAACTCTTAGAGTTATTTCACACAAATTAACACAACAATTGGTGTAGGGTTTAAAATAAAAAATATAAAAAAATGTTTTAAAACCTTAAATAAAATTTTATGTAACTTTTAATAATGCTTATAAAAGTTTGTATTCTATTTTTTATTTTAATTAAAATTTAAATTGTTATTAAAAATTTTTCATATAAAACGTCAATTTGTAACTGTGTCTTTAAACGTTAAAAAGAAGAAAAAAAAACGAAGAAAATTATACCGAAGCAAAGAAAATATAAAGAAAAATTATTGAAAAAGAAAAAATAATAAAAAAAATTCAAATAAAATAAATAACATTATTAAAGAAATACAAATTAATACAAAAGAAAATAAATTCTATGCTACAAAAACACCATACACAACTACTCAGTCTTTCACTTACATAGCACATTATTCTACATAGTACGTGCGACATGCCATGCTCTCACACATACTATACAATAACATAAATACAAACGGATGTATATTTTTACATGCCACCCCTTTTACATTCTACATATTCTACATTCTAGATTTTACATTGTAATTTAAGCTTTTCATTTCACAAAACTCAACCACAACAACAACTACTACTACTACTACTGAAATCACATAAAACTTTACAAACACCAAGCACTACCATGAAAGGAAATAACGAAGTGTAAAAGAAAATCTAAATCATTAAAGAAAAATCACATTATTTAAGGGAATAATTATTTATGTTTTCCCACTTTAAAACCGAGCAATTCTTGTTTTTTGTTATTTTCAAATTTCATGGAAAACATGAAAATACCAAGAAAAAGAAAAAAGGGTTTTTCCAACTTCCATTCATTTGAGTTATTTTTCGCGTTGCGCTATTTTGCTCATTCATTTCCTGCAATTCTTTACTATTTTTCATGTGTCAGTTTGTGGTTTATTTTAATGAATTTAGAAGAAACGAAATATAAAACTGAGGCAGTGTTCTTTGATCATTAGGGAATAGACTTTAAAGTTAGAAATTTTTGTAAAAATTCAAATAAAAGCAAATAACTGGTAGCAAAGGACCTATTTTCGTGTAAGCTAAGGTGATTATACAATTTTCGAAAAACAAAATTCATTGCAACAGCATCTGAAATACTTTTAATTTACACAACGACCTGCACAACTATTCATTGAAATTCCTTACAACCAACGTTTACTAATGAAGGTCATTCAATATCAGTTAACTTCTAAACAACGATCCTTCAAAGTACAATTATTGAATGTGATGGTTAAAGGATGTTTGTGAATTCAGTTATAAAGAGAATTGTCTTCTAAATACCCCCGCAGTGAGCAAAAATAACGTTCTAACAACTGATCTTCATCAGAGTATTTGTGCAGTAGTTAATGGAACTTGCTTCCATGCAAAGACAACAAAAACTTGAAATAATTTTCTCTATGCATATCAATAAGATTTAAAAAGCCTTTAGCGTTGTTCATTGATTTGTGTTATAAATCATGCAAATCGTACCCGAATTACAAAAGAATATTTAAGAATTTGTTTTGATTCTATTAAATTTCCGATCGTATCTACGGTTCTATAAGCTGAGATTGATCTTCAAGAGATTCCTATTCTTTTTTGTTTTAATGTACTAAACCCAGTCAGAAACCGATTCTTAGGCTAGTCCTGGGAAATGATTGACTCAAATCTCTTTGCACTGTAATTATCAAAAAAATTTGAGATTATCTCAAACCCGTTTGACTAAAACTGAAATGGTCTAGTTGGTAGTGTGCTAAGCTGTAAATACAGAGGCATTCGATTCGAGTCCCACCAGAGACCTTGGATATTTTGTGATTGTCTGATTGATGACATTGAATAATTAACTGCAATAGAAAGAAAAAAGTGAGAATTATTACTGAGAAATTCTAGAGAAAAAAGTGACGAAAAAAAGTGAGAATTATTACAAAGCAATTCTCGAGAAAAAAAAGAGACGAAGGTATATACACTGGTCATTAAAAAGGAAAAACAATGCTTCAGAAATAAATTTTGTCACACACTACCTCCCTTTCAATTCTCCTATAACTATCTTTCTGTTATTCCAACACAATGCACTGCATGAGTACAAGTTCATCTCCTGAGTGTCGGTCTTAAAAAAACGGCTATTCAGTCTCTCTGGAACTTCCTTTAAACCAAATATACACTTCCAAGGCTCTTACCCTATTTTGTTCTCTCCCCTTTAATAGTGGGGAAGTTCTATTCTCATTAATATTTTTCTCCTTGGTCCTGTCCAACTCTCTGTTCTTCACCCATCTGTATATCACAAAATGCTCAATTGCTTAAAACAGTATGTAGTCACTAAATTGCTCTATTTATTCTTATTACACAGTTTCATTATGAGAGTTTGCAGGTTTTATCCACAGGATAGTAAAGAATGAATCTTTCCCACCATCTTTGTCATTGGCATTAAATTTTGAATCCGTTGGACAGATTATTTTGTGAGATTTGAGAAACTTTTTGTAAGAATTAATTTATTCTCTAAGGTTTTTCCAGAAGACTTCAGAGAGGCAGTCGCATAAAGGAATACATATTTTTGTTTTAATATTTATTTTTCTAATATCACCGTTAACATTACTGAGCCAACGCCTGCCTAACTACTCGACTACAACTACCACCATACTATAGAGAAATGCAATCAATGTAAAGATATGAGATTTTCTGCAACAAGTTTCAGTTTCAAGTTCACATTCATACAAAAATAATTTATTTTTCAAAAGAGCACAAAACGTAAACAAAGAAAACACTGCGTATGATAAATATTAATACCCCGTAGTAATTTATTCATCATACGCCATGTACGCCCATTCATTAATTGCACATGTTCTTTATAAATTTCGTATCGCTCGTTAGCTCTTCCCAAAAGAAAAACCACAATTCATGCTTTTCGATACGATATCGTAATTGAAAGTTTATTACATTCGTTTGCTTGTGCTTCTTTACACCAATCAATTTTAATTGCACGACTGCATAAGAAAATATATTTTAATGAGTGGAAATTTTAAACCATTTTTCATTCGTCGTAACCCCCTTTAAAAATAAAAGAAAACTTTTTTCTTTTTTATTTTCTTAACATTAATTTTTAATTAATGCAAACAAAAAGCATTACAGGCTTTAAAATAATTATAAACACAGCCACAGCTACGACAACAACTACAACTCAATTCATTATTGAAACAAATTAAACAACAACAAAGTCATATCAATTACACAAAAGAAACAAAGAAAAAATAAAAAAAAAATAAAAACTTAGAATATTAAATACAAAAAAATTAAGCGAATAGCGCTAGAAATTATAAATAAATGCAGAGAAAAATTAAATCATTCCACAATATACATATGTATATACGATATAAATGCATGTATATGTATATGCCCTAAATAAATCAGAAATATATATTTAAACAAATACTATTTACAAATTACAACAACAACAACAATATTAATAATAAAAAAATTGAAAAGATTTAAACAAAATCATAAAACAAAAACTGATAACCAACTGAAAATTTTAGGGTTTTTTGTCCATTTTTTAATTGGAACTTAATGCCATTTTAGTAGAAAAAAAACAATTTAAATACACAGTATTCTTTAGTTCACTAGCAGCATTCACAAATTGGTAAAGAAAAAATGAATTTTTTTAATGCAATAATTAACTGCCGCTATATGACTGTGTAGGCTTTAAAAATATAACAAAAGGAGAATTAATTAACCGTACTTTAATTATTGTTAAATAAAAATGTTTTCATAAATTTGCCAATTTACACGAATTGCTGCACAATGGAACGATTTTATACAAAAGAATAATTTTTTCCTCATCAAAAAAAATATTAATTGAGATTCTTGTTTCCATGTTCCATTATATTTCATGTTGTTGATTGGCCTGCTAAGTAAGGTTAGCTTACTTAGGTCCACACATTGTAATACTAATATTACCAATTCCGTCACATAATTGCAACTCTTGGTTAACATACATATGTCAGCCATCTCATGAGTTTTATGAAGCTGGGAATTCTATTCTAGATATCGCCTTTGGCTAGACTCTTTCTGTCATAAATTCTGACCGTTCTCAGCTTTCAGAGTTTTATTCAAATCGCCTTTGGCCTAGACTCTTTCTGTCGTAATTTCTTCATGACCAAGGATTCTTTTCCTTAGATTCCCAATAGCAGACAATATTTTATTTATTAATTACAATACAATTACAAATTATATTATAATTATATACTAGCGGAGTAACTTGACCATATGCTCGGTGTAGTGTCACAGACCAGAGTCTCTGGTGGGAATCGAACCCGCGATCCTCACGCTAATACTCCAGCACGCTACCCACTAGACTACCAGGGCACCCTAGCAGACAATATGTTCTGTGGTTGGTCATTGCAACACTTCAGTCAAGGTTACATTCACGCTTCTCATACCACTTATGTCGTGCGTGTTAATTTTATACATGAGCGGCGAGACCTATAGTTTAATGTTGATTACGAACGACAGATTTTTGTGAAAAAAATTTTTATGATCATTTTTGTTACTCTCAGAGTTTTTGCCAGAAATCTACTGAAAGGAGGTCGTCGAAGAAATATTTTTTCATATTTCGTTTTGTTGAAGATGTCTGAGCTGGACTTTGAGCCGTGGCCTCACGTCTTATAAGACAATACACTACCTTCTAGTCATTACAGCTTTTACAAAAGTTGTTTTGAGGTATTTCCAAACTATCTTTTGCAACGACATGAAGCTTGTTGGAGACCATTTGTATGCCCCTCTGTGGAGGAACATCAATTTGCTGCTTATGCTGCCAGCTTTTGCAAGTGCATTGACTTTGTTGTTACCTTTAATATCCCCATGTTCAGCAACCTATATGTGGATAACCGTCGAATACCTCGATATCTCGTGTAGAAACACTAAGTATTCTTGGATGTGATATACACATTCTCTAAGGATCTAATGGAAGCTTTACTGTCACTAAATATGCGATCATCACCTTACGACATACCCAGATACTCGATCCACAAGACGGCAATCTGTATAACTATTACTACAGCTTGAATAGACTACAGTAATCAAGTAATGAAGTCACCGTAGTCTAGTAGGTAGTATGAGGCCACAGTTTTAACCTTAGATCAGATATCTACAACAAAACGAAGTATGAAAAAAATATTTATTCGACGACTTTCCCTCAGCAGATTTCTAGCAAAAACTCTGGGAGTAAATAAAAATTTGCCATGTAAAGTTACTCAAGATAAACTATCGTTCGGAGTCGATTTTAAACTGTAGATACCGAAACGCATGTAGAAAATATCACACAGAACGTAAGGGGTGTGAGAAGCTAGGTCGTAATCCTGACCTAGACTAGCCTTGAGACTATTACTAACGCTGTTCTGATTAACATAAGACCATATTCCATAGTAAAGGCGACAGAACACGTTCTTGTGGTTTACTTGAACCGCCGGTAGTGGTTTCAATACATCTGTATTCTAGCAGTTTTGCAATAGAAGAGATGACCCCATGATCAGTTGTCTCAAGGCCTTAATAATTCTGCCATCACGTTTAGTTTGAATAAATTGCTTTACATTTTTTAAATTCATTTCATTAAAACCTTTTTAACCTGACACTATTTTATATGCCATAATAATTCAACTAATTTACTTCTTTACACTGACTAAATAGCTTAAGTTCTTTTAAATTCCCATTATTGAACTGACCTTATTTAATAATAATCCTGAACAATAGCTTCAATCGGTAATGCCAATTCGATTTCAATAAATGTATTCTAAATAACCACTGACCTTTAATGTTATTTTCTCCTCTTTTCTTTGTTTTTTGTTTTTCTCTAATGACCCACTTTGAATACATGATGAGGTCGATGATGATGATGATGATGATAATAATAATGATGTTGTATGTATGGATTTATAAGCATTCAAAAGGCTAAAACAAAAGTGAAAAGAATGAGATTGAATATATAAAAAGGGAAATTAATAACTTTTACATTTGATGTATAATATTTTATAAACATCAGCAGCAACAACAGCAACAATAAACATAAACAATCATCAACATCATTATGTAGCAATAAATAGTTAAACTTGTTGTTGGTGTGTTGTATTGCTGCTGCTGTTGTTGTTGTTGGTGGTGTTATTAGTATTGTTTTATGATTTTGCAAAAAGAGAAAATAATAATATTGATGAAAAAGAAATAAAAAACCAAAAAGAAATATACACACAAACCATATACACATACATATATACTGCATACAGTGGTCGACATAAATAAACGACCTGTCTTTTTTTCTAAAAGTATTATACCATTTGAAAAATATTGTACAACGTAAAGAAACGATTTTGAGAAACTATTCAAAACTGTTTCTGTATGTTAAGGGTTAAAAGGTTTATACTCAACAAGTCTTCTGGGGACACAAGGTGTTCCAACACTAGTGCTGATGCAGTGTACTTCGATACTACTTAACTAACTTGGTTATCGTACTAGTATTTCTCCATTTTGCTGTAAGGTTGCTAATATAGCACTTATCCTTAAAAAGATTTGTGTTAGCACGAAAAACAATACCAATATGTTCTTTACATTCCAAGTCTAACAAAAGTATCTTTGAATATCTACAGCCTAGCGAACTGAGCAATGGCTGGTAAAATTCCACTAAAACTGGAGAAAGTGCCAGCTTTGTTGAAATTAAATCTCTCGTGCGGCTATACGTAGCGATGCTTCACATTAATCGGTCTTCAATAATCAACGCATAGATTTAAACTTCAAGGTCTACTACCTAAAATAAAGCTGAAAGCTGGCCTATCACTAGCAATTGTTAGTTATTAAGAAACAATAGCTCTGCTGAACTATTGAGAGAAGTTTATGTTGAGTTAGAGCTAAACATTGGCATATGAATTAAACTATGCGCTCTTTCAGCCGGTAAAATAAATACAATGAGTGTGGCAGTGAACAAGATTCATTCTTAGCCTGGTACTTTCAAATTGATGCCTTTGATTGATAGATAGTTTAATTGGTGTAACTACTCGAGTACAATTCCGCAGCGTATGTAATTGCATTACTTTATTCTAAAGTCTCAGCTTGGTGGAAGACAAATCTTCAAGTGAGAAAACTTCTCAAAGCAAGAAACTTAGATTTAAAAAACAAACTTCAAAATTCTAATTGATTTATAGCCTTTGTAACAAATACAATGAGTGTAGCAGTAAGCAAGATTCGTTCTGAGCCTGTTACTTATTAATTGATACAACTGACTGGTATTTGGTTTGACGAGAATTGGAACTTAAGACCAATTCCGCAACGTATGTATTTGCATTGCCTCAGCCTAAAACAAAGTTCAGCAGTCTTAGAGGCGGAGATTAAACTTTTCGGTAAAATTCTGCTGTCTACGTTTTTTAGAACGGCTAGGACGGTTTTTGTTTACATGAGATAGAGTCAATGTTATTGGCTCTAATCACACGAGAACAATTTTTCGTCGTACAATTTTTGTTCTTTTCAAATCACACGGGATGAATATTAGTTTGCCATGAAATGTATACGTATACACAGCTTTGTATGTATTAGTGTATTTGCATTCCTTTGATTTTTAAAAATGTGCATGTATTAGTTTTGTGCTGTTAAGGCGGGGTTGTAGCTGGTTGAAACTTTAGGCCACCGAAAAACCATTCTCTTCTTGCCTCTCTTGCCTATAAACTATCATTTTACACCAGCACATTTGTTCTCGTGTGATTAGAGCCATTTACAACCCTCCTTAGGACCCTCAGTTAGAATGCAAAAGGCCTCTAAAAGAATAATATGCCAGTGTATCGGGGAGTAAGGCCTTATTGCAACAGGTGCGGCCTCGACAAAATGTTTAATAGTTCTAAAACTGATAACCCTTGCAAAAATTTTTGCATGACGAATACTTTTGGCTGCCACTGTATTCATATACATATATACATAAAACACTTTAAAAATCATTATATAGTTATATACATACATTTATAAATACTTTAAAACACTCAAACATTGAATATATTTATTACATACATACATACATAGTATATCGTACGAATAATAAAAAATATATTTTTTAAATGCACCCTTAGAGAGAAAGAGAGAGAGAGAGAAAACCTAACTCCACCACCATTACCCATCCAAGTAAACAACCAAGCAAACATTTACATTTACATACGAGTAACATGCACAAAGCAAATGAATTTCTATTCCATTATTTTATTTTTTTTTATTTTTATTAACATTTTTTTAATTACGCTTTTCTGTTTTCCTCCTTTTATAGCGTAAAATGAAATAATGAAAGAAAAATAATAATTAAGAAGGCATTTATTCCATGTTCCATTTTATGACTTCAAAGAAGATCAACATTTTATGCAGATATTAAATGGTCCAATAAGTGTTTTATTAAGCAATATGCAGTCCAGTACCCAGTACCTCTTTCCACTGTTTTTTTTTTTGTTTTGGTCAAAAGCAGGACAATGTTATAACAAGGAGGCTATCATAATACTTATTTGTATGTTTAGGTAAGTGGCATGGAAAAGTGTGTTAACGAGAGGCAGAAGTTTAATATTGAAGATGTGAAAGAACTTGATTGTGTGTTAAAACAAACCCTGGGCATTTTATGAGAATTGGTCAGTAAAAATTAACATTTTTTATAGGGGTGGAGAATAAATTGTTTATCAAGACTTTAAGGTACTATAACGTATTTTATATCGACGATAAATTCAAACATAAATTCAAATAATTCTTGTTAAGCCCTCGACAAGTTGTGGCTGCTGGAAGTAATTGGGTGGGGATTCGCCCATATTATGTATTTAAAATTGAATTCATGTATTAAAAGGTCATAACATCGACTATAAAGTGTAGAGGTTGGCAAACCTTCATCTCTCCTATGGTACTGTAAAGTGACATATTTAGATGATCTGAGGAAATAGTGTGATAAGCAAGATCAAAGGAGCCTCTATGTAAAGCCAGTTTAAATTGAGCTTGTACTCATTCACTGGGAAGTACAGAACTATAAATTATCTCCTCTTCAGGTTTTATACAAAGTAACTGCAATTAGTCGATAAGTGGTATTCGACTAACTACACGTACAGCAGAGTAGTAGTGGTGTCTCCGCACTCGAAGTTCATATTTACTCTGCAAATACTTAAGGTAGTCCAGTTGCTAATGGTTTAGACAAGGCAAGCAAAAAAGTAGGCCTGATAAGCTTGAGTGAAAAATTTAACACACATGGCACGGGTGGCATGGCCGCTAAGCAATAATTCTCACTGAAACCTTAATTGCCAATAATGTATGTGTGTATGCATGTTCATGCTAAAACATTTCAGATTTAACCTTATTACAATTCTAGATATATTCTGTTCTGATCTACTCGTGATAATTGGGCGATTACTGGTTATTTTAAGAAAAATGGAAAGATTTCTAAGCAAGAACTTTCTTGATGAATATGCCGATTTGCAGTCAATCTCTTAAGTTGTTTTGAGCAGTATTGAATTCCTTGGGGTTGTTGTTTACATACATACATAATTGGTCATTACAACGCTTCAGTCAGGATTACGACCTAGTTTCTCACACCACTTATGTCGTGTGCGTAAATTTTTATACATGAGTGGCGGAACCTACAGTTTAAAGTCGACTCCAAAGGACAGATTTTTGAGAAACTTTTCATGGCAATTTTATTTTACTCTCGGAGGTTTTACCAGAAATCCGCTGAGAGGAATTCGCCGAAGTAATACTTTTTCTATTTTGTTTTGATGTCTGGCCTGAGGATCGAACCTTGGCTTTGCGTCTAATAAGCCAACACACTACTTACTAGATTACGGCAACTTCAAGTTGTTCAAGAGGTTGTTGTTTACACTACTTATATCCGTCCGCTTTCAATTCCAATCATAGAGAATAATATGAACTGAACTGAGACGTATGGATGTTCTGCCGAAAATAATTTCGATTCTATGAAGCACGGTATTACATGGACGAAAAATCCCTCAACGTTTGGACACAATTTTAGATGTGGGACAGCAACGTCTACAACCGCCTTTATGAATTCAGTGGAAACAGATTACATTAAATTGTATAGAACCCCAAAAGACAAGATAGTCGTCTTCAGTCCCTTGGTTATAAGGAAGTCGAATTGACCCATTGACAATAATTGTAGCTAAGGCGAAAGAGTTACGAATTAATCCCAAACCGAATGAACCACTCATGTGTGTCGTGTGGAAGAATTTCAATAACTGGATGGCATTACTGCATAACTGCAAATATTGGTAGTAGAATAGAAAAGAGAGTAGAAGGTGAAAGACTATGTATGTATGTACGCATACTGCGAAAAATGGAATATGATTCCCATATATCGGCCACTGCGTTGCAGTCTATTTTGAAGCTTTTCGATTGCATAAAGACGAGAGTGGAGGTGCTTATCCATGACAGCAACGTATAAAACTCTATTGATTCGTAAAAGCACCGAGTCGCAAAATGATTTATACTTCGCTCATTTACTGCCACTTCTTTGGAATATGATCGAGACAAACGAAAAGGCTTGTCCCCGTAAACTGCCTCCTTTTTCGTAGTGGACATTTGTCACTCAAAGGACCTACTTTCGTGATCGATTGTACAAGGAATTGCGCAAAATATTGCATTCAGAATTCCTTCTTAAGTTGCATTATTCTATTGTGGAACTATTTTCATGGAGAAGCTTAAAATGTCTCGTATAATATAAACGTATTAAAATCTAATCTCTATGAATACCTGCCTCACATATGTTATTTTCCTAATTTCAACAAAATGCCATCCACATCTTTTGGTCATAAATAAAAAAGTTCTGCTTTTGAAATTACAAAAAATTATTTGACAATTTAAAAATTTTGCAAAAATTTAAATAATGAAGTATGTATGCTTAAGCATATGCTTTAATGTTTAATAATCCTTTAAATAATAAGTGTTTTTACACTTAATTACTGGGCTATTAAATATTCATAATATTTGCTTATGCAATATTTAAGATATATAAACAAACATGGATTCAATGTCTAAGAAAATACCAAATAAACCGTAAAAAATTTATAATAAATCATAGTTTTCCATTAAATTAAGTATGAACCATTAAATAATATGCCACTAACACCACCACCACAACCACCACTACCATAATAAAATCATTCATGGTTTAATTAATAAAGAATTTTTTAACGAGGTTCATTATTTTAGTATGCAAAGTAAAATAACACACTTCGGTGAAATTATTATTAATTAAACTGTAAACAAACAGAATAGCGAACTTAATTACCGGCACATATAATTAACAAAACTCTGAGATCATTTACTCTGTAAAACTTTTAAAGAAATTCTTCAAATTAAAACATTATTATAAAATAAAAAAAGAAGTAAAATATATGGTATGAGAAATACAACAAATTAATAAATTATTGTTAGAAACAATATTTTAAAAATATTAATTTTAAATAATTTAATTAATAAAATATTATTTTCGAAAGCTTATAAATATTTTTTTTTCATTTCATTTCATTTGATTGTGCATTTATTTTTAATTAAAAAAGAAAACTAAAAAATTTATTCTGTATATTGTAAAAAAAAATAATAAAAGTTGTATGTATAACTTCTAAAATCTTATTTTTTTAAACAATTTAAATTTATTGCAAGAATAAATATTTATTAAAAATTAAAAAACCAAAAAACAAATACAAAGAAGGCAACGTAAGAACGAATATTGATAAAACGTATGATAAAAAAGAAGAAAATATTTAAAAAAAATTAGCTGGAAAGAATAAAAAACTACTTATAAACAAAATATTAAAGAAAAAATCAAATTATAGCTAAATTAAAAGAAAATATAAAAAAAATAAATTCCATAATGAAGTTTTATTTTAATGCTGAAGACAAGAAGACAAAATGAAAAGGTAAGTTTATGCATGTGATTTTGTTAAATTTGATTTTGTTTCAATATTTTTCAACATTTAATTTGTAATTTATATAATATATGCATACATACCCTTGTACATATATTTCAAAAATATGATTCTATTCCTTTTTTTATTTACAGGAATCTTTATTGTAGGATTTTAAACGCCTTACTTACTGCACTTTATCTTAAACTCAGTAATAACTCTCAGCACAGCTTTAAGCTTGAACATTGTAAATGTTGTTTCTTTAGTTAATTAGTGCACATTATAAATAAATTGTTTAAAACATATATGCACTGTTTTCTGTTTCTTTTTTAAAATAAATTTATAATTAAAATTAAGCCTGGAAATAAAGAATTTCTACTTTAAATGACTGAACTGAAGAAAAATTATAACCAAATTAAACCTCACAAACCAAACGAACATGATAAAAGGTATAGTAAATAGAAACCTATTGCTTTTACAATAGTGAGTAAAAATTAGTATGCTTAGGTCTGTAGTGATATAATATCGAGCCATAACCGCAAAAATATCTCAAGCGACAAAAACGAAATTTTACAGGGGAAGATTTTTATTATTTATTTCTTGTGCAAATTAAGTTAGAAAGTTAAAATTTGTGTGCGACCCTGAAATTTGTATAGATGATGCAATTGATGCCAATGAATTTATTTATTACAAAAAACGATATATGAAAAATATGTAAAGGCCCTTTATATTATGTTCAACAGGTTTTCACAGCAATTGTCGCAACACGACTTAATGCCCTGCACTCTGGCACATTATTCTCTATTGGCACTCCTCTATCTTATATAAGAATTCTTAGACTCTATAGGATAATTCAAGCAGGAAAGGTTGATCCTATGACATGGTCGGTTCCGGGAACTCTGTGGAAGGTTATGCACATGGTTCTAAACTTGAGAATAAGATTAGTATATGGAATTTTAATATGTTGTTGTTGTAACGTATTGGTAAATTCCAAACTCAATTGGTTTTATCCAGAGGTGTAAAAGTGTTAAGTTGATGTTCCTCTCTCGACAATCAACAGATGTGCCGTGTTATGAGTTTCTTATTGATTTATCGGGCTTAGGTGCGTTAAACTCGGGATTACTATAAATCTGTATTGAAACTGGAGCGAATTTGTCTTTGTGTGCCCACTTTTAGCAATGTCAGGCTATTGTGTCAGTAGTGCCTTCAACGACAATTAAATGTGCTCTTTAAGCATCGATTAATGAAAATGGGGGATGTAAAATGAAGGATGTAAAATGGGGGATGTATGCACTTCCCGGTGTTTTTTCGAATATGTCGAGGAGAAGGATTACGATGACAGATTTGAAACGGTTGAGGTGATAAGAATGATAGCACGACATTAAAAATTGTCTAGGGAGCAGTTCATTCTGTGACTTCACATAGGATCTTCATATAAGTGGTCGATATTGGTCCACTTCACATAACTTGTCATAGTCCCCAGCGTACGTTTCTGAGCTCTCTAAACTCCTAGCTAAAAAAAAGATATAATTTACGAGAATGTGGACAAATCCAGTGCCGACGTTACAACATAACGAAATTAAAATCTGATGCAGTTAAGGGCGGATAAAGCACTGAATCAAAGTGCTACAAAAGTTAGTGGATAAGCTAAATGGGAAAACAAAGAGTAGTTAATTTGGTTAAAGAAATAAGTGATAATCAACAACTTCTTATAGAAGTGGACCACACTAAATAATCGAAATAATCAACCCAAACGATTTTAAAGACAAACCCGATACGAATAGTGTTTTTATATAAACAGTCTAGGCAATATGAAAAAAGTATTCAACGCTGTCTGTAGAAGAGTAGAGAAATTAGATCAGAAACTTATTAAGAAAGATAAAAAAATACGTTGGACCCCTGAGTTTAATTTGAATTCGTCTAATAAGAAGTAGAGCGATCCTTCAAAATCTCGATATAAATCATGAAAACTTACTACCGATTACAAAAACAAAAACACAGTGTACTACACTCAAAGACTACCAAAGATTATGAAAATATTTGCATCCACATTTTTAGCCCCACCAAATTTATAAATGGACTGAATCCACCTTTCAGAGATTAACACCAGTAGTAGCAACCATCTGGCAAGTAAAATTTTATTTTCTACCGTTAAGAAGCTTGTTTAATTTATTTCACAAAATAATGATGAATCACCTCATTCTACACAACCTTGGAAAGTGCATTACGTTTTGCCACTGAGCGTTGTTTTTCGCCTCACACGTTTGAAGGGATTGGAGTCACACCAGTAAACTTTCAGATCCGTAAAATCTCGCATAGGATTTATGTAACGAATTTGTTTTTCATTAACAACGCAGTTATTTTGTCTTTTCAAAATCAAAATAAATTAACATTTTATTTGTTTATGTAATATATACACCAATAAACTTAATTCTTAACTTTCAGTTAAACTAAATAATTGTAAAATTTTTCTCGTAGAAATTTAATTAAGTATGAGCCTATAAGCGTTCTGATTAAGAATTTTAAAAATGGTTTTTTCACGTATGAATATATTTTGTTTTAAGCAATCCTAATGCATTTTAACAATATTTAATAAACAAAGCACTACTTAAACTTAAGAAGAAGACAACTTTAATTACCTTCGGCCAATTTGGCATCCAGTAGCTTGACATCAATACCTAAATCTTTCAGTCTGCCAATGACTTCAGTGTTGTCTAAACCATTTTCCTTATTATACTTATAATTCATAGTCAACTGGACCTCTTCCAGACCCTGTACATGTTGAAATAAACTGCCCTCCAGTTTCATATCGATATCGCTTTCCTCACGGAATACACAAAAGTAAAGCAGAAATACAGCCAAACTGGCCGAGATAACATACGGCTGATACCACAAATGCTCATCGGAACCACCACTGCGTGTATCCTTGGCACGCCAGGTGGCTGCTTGACTGCCAAAAAATTTTATGGGTTCATCATTTAGCTCTTCCTCGTTTTTCTCTACAGTAGTGCCGGTTTTCGATTGAACTTTTTGAGCCATACCGCGTTGCACTACTACCATAGACGGACATTGTCTACAAGAATAATATTCGTTGATAAATGGATTATTGTAAGAGAATTTGTTAAAAAATACCTGAATTTGGCAATTTCCTTAATTAATCTTAAGTTATTCATAATTTCTTATTGAATTTTATTTTATAAAAGCTGGCTCAAAAACAAATTTCATAACAAAACTTCTAACGAAATTGTGTTTTTTATTTATTTATAAAAGTGACAGCAGCTGCACCATATGAGTTTTACTTTGAACAGCTGTGACGTAACAGAAAACTAATGTGAAACTGGAGTTGCCAGATGGTAATGGAATTGTAAATACAGTAAATGTTATAAAACTTAAATACAGATGGCGTTACAATACTAGTTAAGAGATTTGAATATTTGAACGTTTGAAAAAATAACGGTTTTAATCCAACACCTTATCAATCAATCACTTTCACCACTACACCGCTCCACCTTTCTGACAACCTAACATTCTTTGCAGAATATTTAAAGTGAATATTAAGATCCTTATTGAAAACCAGTCGAATATAAAACCCTCAGCATATTTAACATTGCGAAACATTTTACACTGTACTGTGCTAAATATAATGCTGCTTAGATATTACAAGAATAAAAGGTTTGCTTCACTGAGAGTGGAGTGTGCAGTAAATCCACCAGCACAAGTGGTTTACAGAACTTTAACAGGGCAGGTCTGGCTTTGTAGTGATCATAAATTTTTATTTTCATTGACTAGCATTTCGAAAAGTAATGAAAAATAATGAATATGTCGCTAGGACGATCGTTTATTTCCTCTGCTGATGATTTGCATTGGCTGGTACTAACGTAAGGTTTAGGATAAGTTTAGGACTTGCTTTATTTTACCCATCACTGTGTATACTACAATTAAGTAAAACACTATTTCTAGTTTGATTTTAACTAAGAGATTTTATTTAAAAATAATAACAACATTTCCAGTAGAAACAATAAATTTGAATAGCCTAAAATGGCTGTGTTTAAGCTATTCAAGTAACAGGATTAAATTGTTAAACAACAACGAATTTTTATATATGGCTGTAATTTATAAATATATTTTTTAAATATGAAATTTAAAAATGAATTTAAAAATATGAATTTTCAAAATATGGCTGTAATTTTAAAAATTCATTTAAAATTTAATTTAAAGGTTATGATCAAAACACCATGAATTCTTCAAATATTATTATGTTGTTACCTTAAAAGGTAAATAAATATTAAGTTTTTAAAAACTAAATAAGAAACAAACAAATGGAATGTAATAATGTTGAAAAGAATTTATGTTTTTTAACTAATTTTGTTGGAAAATAAAAAAATTATTTTTTAAGATTAAACATATGATTTTAAAGTTTTAAAATATTATTAAAAAGCTAATAAAGCTTTTAATATTTTAAACAAACTTTATGGCTGTTAAATTTCGTTTAATATATGAATATATAGGAAAGGAAAAAAATCACAAAAAATATTATTTCAATGGCTGCTTAAAAGAATATTTTTTGTTAAGTTTTATTAGAAAAAAAAAGAATTTCAGTAATATTTAAAAATGGCTGTGTTCTAAATATTACTCTTCTTCTTTAAAGTTAAAAGTTTAAATAGTTTAAAAAATTATTAAAAAATTTTAATATATAAATTTTATTTTAATACATAAATGATTACTAATATTATTATTACTAAATTCTTTAAACTGGGGGGGGGCTGGAGTTACGTGTATGATATTCTGTTTTGGGGCTTAACAAGTTTTAAAGCTTTTAACTACACTTTTTCATTAAATTTGATATTTTATGTACAATTTTATCAATTTCCAAATGGCATTCAGTAATTATTATTTTTTTAACATTTTTACTAACAAAGCAATATTATTTTGTTTTAAAACTAATGATTTTACTTAAATTCCCTCTAATATTATCTACACAGCATTGTATGGTATTTTTTCTTCTTTTTCTTTTTAATTTTAATATTTTTTAACATTTCATTTAATTTTTTTGTTTAATTACAATATTGTTTATAAATATTTTATAATTTCTTTTTAATTTGTTCTTCGTTTTATTATAGAAACCTAAGTACGTTGTATATGAAGTTTGCATTTTATTTTTAATTTTTTTGTTTTATTGTTGAGTGTACAAAAAAGTAATCAATTTTAAGTTTTTATTTATTTTCTTTTTAATTTTGCACTTACTTAACTAATTCCCTAAACATTGTTTTGCTTGAGCATTAATAATTTTTTTGTTTTTATTTTTTAACTAAAAAATACTTTCTTTTTTAAGCTTAATTTTATGGGGTTTTGAGTATAACATAAAATTGTTATTGTTTGTTTGATTTGTTTTGTTTTTTAACATTAATTGTTTATATATATGTATTATACATAATATACTTGAAATCTGGCAAATGGTTGATTTCAAACTTCTGAAGCTTCTTTGGTATCGGTTAAGCGTACTTGTGTGGCATCTGCTGTTACACCATTAACCGACACTTGTTGATCCCGCCATGGTGTGGTGAGTATACGTAGACGTTGTTTTAAAGAGCCTGCTGTTGTACATAGCTTGTATATGGCTACAGCCGGTATCATCATTACCGATGAACCCGCTATAGCCCAACCTAAGCCATTGGCCCAGCCAGGATATTCATATTCCTCATAGGTTAATGGCTGGTAGCCTATAAGGCCAAACACAATAATAAATAATATGAAAAAGGGTGCCACAAAACGCCAACAGATTTGCCAATATTTGCCGGGTCTAAAACCCACCATATCTTTAATGTCCTCACAGAAACGATTTGTTCCTGTAAAAAAAAATTAAATTTAGGATGTACTTCAATAGGGGTACAATTTATAGGAAAAGCAAAGCTATACTAAAAGAGCCTTGACTTTTATAAATAATAATGGATCTCTAGTTAAATCTTACCATATATCCATGATACGGCTATGGCTTCAAAAAACACCGCCACTAATATCGAATAGCCGGCAGCATAACGATCTAAAAGTTGAAAGAAATAAAAGCCACCCTGTGTACAACTGGCTAAACCAACCACAAAGTATAATGAAAATAAACCGGCAACAAAAATTTCACGATTACGTCCAATTTTCGGAAATTCATCACTCAAAGCGGTTATAATTGCTTCAGAGCCGCCGAACTGAAAATTATAAAAGAAAACTGTTATTAAAATTGGGAAAATCTTTTATGCGAATATGTTTTACCCACCGAACTGTCTAGACCCAAGGTCAACAGCATCATAAAGAATATTAAAGCCCAAAAGGTACTGCCCGGCATTGTGGCAATGGCTGCAGGATAAACCACAAACACTAGACCAGGACCTTCAGTGGCAACATCTTCTATATTTTGACCCGATTTATGAGCCATATAGCCCAAAACCGAAAATATCACAAAACCAGCTACAAAACTAGTGGCTGAATTAATACAACTGGTAAGTAAAGCATCTCTGAAAAGTGTATGAGAAAAAAATTTAATTAAACATTGAACATTAAAATAATACAATTAATCCATAAACATTACGTATTACTTACTTATAAACATTATTATGATATTTATTATAAGAAGCATAGGCTAAAAGTACACCAAAACCGGGACCCAATGAAAAGAACACTTGAGTGGCAGCATCAACCCAAACTTCGGCCTTGTAAATAGCATCGAAATTTGGATTTAAATAGTATTGTATGCCCATGGCTGAACCGGGCAAAGTAATACCACGTATCAGCAGTATAAGTAATACAGCATAAGGAAATAAAGCTGTAAACCATACCACTTTGCCAGATGTACTGATACCCTTCCACAGCGAGAAATAACAAATTAAATAGACGACCAACAGACAAGCAGCCATATCCCATTTAATGGCGCCCAAGTCATGAAGGCCCTCACTTTTGTCCAGTTCCAAAATATAACGGCTGGAATGTAAAGAAAGAAATGAAATTAAAAAGAAAATTTTTGAAATAAAATGTTATCGTCTAAATTACTTGAAATATTCGGAGGCTGCTGACTGAAAACGTTCATTCGGTGCTGCAGTAGTAGCTAAACTACTGCTCGCATTTAAAAATGTTGCATTGAACTCCGAGGTAATTGTGGAATTTATAAAAATATCGCTTATGTTACCCATTAGCGAGCGGGAACCAGCTTGTTGTTCAAACTTTTAAAGAAAAAATTGAAATTTTATGTTTGTCCTTTCTATGAATTCATTTATACTTACCGGCCGACAATCTTCCGTATTCCAATAGTTGGCACATGTTGTCCAGGGTAATGATTTAGCAAATGATGCAAAGAAGAATCTAAGAGACCAGGCTATAATAACATTATAATAGAAGTCCACATAAAACGCTATTAATACCACAGCATATCCAATGCCTAAAATAAAATGTTATATTATAAAATTAAGAAAAGGCAAATGATATGTATTTTGTAATTGCAAACCTTTAAATAACGGCACTAAGCGGCCCCAGCATGTTATGGCACCTTTGCGATTGTGTTGACCTAAAGCTAATTCCATATAAAATAGCGGTATGCCACCAACTAGTAACATTATACAATAAGGTACAAGAAAGGCCCCTAAAAGAAAAAACGAACAAATAATTTATGAATGAACGAGCGTTGTCATACATTGTTATACTTAGAATTATGATTAGCAAATGATATATTTATGGAACAGGTTATCACATGGCAATGCCACCTAAAATAAGATAATTTGAGCTGACCTGCTCAAGGAAAGAAAATTATCTCATTTCCATTACTAGAGATCAGGTTTCAAGGGTTAGCTTAGTAAATTCGCAGTCCTCACAAAATACCTAATGGGCACTAGATCGGAGAATTCTTCCCAGAAATCCTTAACTGGTTCCGGGCAGAAGTGCAGCCCTTGCGCTGACCAACTTCTTCCTTTTGCCTGATTTTGGTGGAACTTGATTAGTACAGGGACTGCGTTCACCCGTGGCATCACAACGGGCTGCTATGCGTGCTCAAGTGAGCTTTGTGATAACAGAGCTACCACTCCGACCTAACCTAACCTATCTGGGCAGAAAGACTCATAATCAGAGCATATGAGTAGCAGTGTCATATTCCGTCTATAGTAATAACAACTTCTACAAATGACTTCGATCAGTAATGGTGAATGCTGAAAATCTTTACCAATAATATTGCGACCAGACCTAATGCATTAAAACTTATACAATTTCAACCGAACACATTGCAAATACTACCCCCATTCACAGCGAACAATGTATTCAACGAATGGTAAAAACTATCTAATACCTGCTCTTGTCAACTTGATAGCAGCTAGTTTCCATATATCTAGACCAGGATCAATACAGAAAATCACGTCATTTCGTTGCGAAATGTCTAAAAAAAACAGCAAAAACTTCCGCCTGAACAACACGACATACCTGCCTTCTCTAACAGTTTCGAGAATAATAGAGTTGCCAAATGTTGTTGGATAGACGCATAGCACTCCTTAAAAATGTATTGGGTTGTTGTATTAACTCTAATGGCGACTGGCTTTGAATATTGATTACAAGTCTTTCCCAATTGGTGGAGCTTTCTGGTATTCCTATAAAGTTCGTTCTTTCACCATCCCACAGTGAGAATAAGGAAGTGCAAAAATATGTAAAAATACAAGAAAATAGCTGACGTTCTATCCAAGGGTTGATTGATTTTACTGAACTATTTTGCATTGCTTTAATGCGAAAATTCTCATGTCCTGAGTAAATTTGTATGTAAAAAAATTAAGAAGTCATTTGTGTATGGCATTAACTGCTTTCCTCTAGAGCAGTTGACCCTCAAACACAGTACCTATTTTAAATTTAAAACAAAATTTATAAATATAAATCCATGCTTGAAATTTATCTTATTAATTACCCACATATCAAATTACCTACAGAACAATTATTTCAACAATTATTGAGCTGAACAATTTCAAGAGAGAAGACAACATACATAAACACACACACACACACAAGTAGTCGTATGTACATATTTATGGTAACTGACACAACAATTTCCTTTAATTTCCGGTCAAAATTAAAAATGGTGGTTTTTATTCCTCTTTCCTCCTCACATTTCAATTCTATTAACACTTCCCTGCCATTTCCATTTATTGTCTCCTGCAGCCATGTACGACAATGAGAACAGAGAGAGAGAGAGAGGAGGAAAAACTTCAATGCTTTTAAAAATCATTTTAAATATGATGACAACAATATAGAACAACAATAAAAAGGACTCAAAATACTATTATGAATAAATCTAATTTGCCTGTTAAAATACGATATAAAAATGGAAAAAAGAAAACTTTTTCATTTTCTCTCTTTTTATTTTTTGAAATATCAAAGTTAGAAACGAAGAGAGAGAGAGAGTCATTTCTGTTAAATGAGTGAATGAACCTGTAACGGTGTAGGTTTATATGTTTTTGGTTTCAAATTTAACACACATACAGTTACATAAATAATACAAAAAGGATATCATACGAATAGTACAACAGTACAGACACATTTGCTTGTTCTCTTCGTATTGTTTTTATTCTATAGTGTATTTATGTGTGTATGTGTATGTGTGTGCGTTCATGCGACATATTTGACAATCTAAAGTGCCTTTTTAAAACAATCAACATGTCAATAGCACAATGACAACAACAGAAATAACAACAACAACACCAACATTAGCAGTAGAACTAGCAGAAACAGAAACACCAACTTGGCTATTTAAGTGAATGAATACAGTTTTGGCTAATGGTATTGATACGCAATCACATTTTGAAAGATTCATAAATATTTTAGTTCAGTTTCAGATTAACCGTGTATTTGATTAGGCACATTCAGATTATTTGATACAATTTTTTAACACAGCAAATAAATGATATAAAGATAGATAGCTTCGTGGCAACTCTATGAAAGGTCAGATTCCAACACCTATTGAAAAAACGTTAGATTAATGAATAAAGTTTTTCACCGCTATCCTCAATATAACAACCGAATACGTTTACACACAGAGCATCATTTCTAAACTACAGTTGGCAACCCTATCATTTCAGAAAATTATAAACTCATAAAGTCTAGCGCAATTAACTTATAAACTATTGAGATACTATAAACAGTAATTCAAATTACAAATCACGGTATAGATTTTCTTCTGGAAATAGAATTTCTTGATCAGACTTCTCTTGAAAAGCTTTTAATTTTCAAATCGATCTCAAATGCAATAATGACATCGTAAGTCATAAATATTGCTTTTCTATACCTAATACTTTTCTTAAAACACCTAAGCATATTTTTACTAATAGCCGGCACTGTTTGCCATACCACACCATCACCATCACTTTTTTACAACCCGGTAAATATAAATGATTTGAAAACCATTATAAAATTGAAGAAGAGCAAAGTACTATGGCCAATGTTGCACACACAAACACACATACACACTCTCAGGCAACATACACTTCAAAGGACTTTTATTTAACTGATGGTGTTACTGATGATGATGATGTTGATGTTGATGCTGATAAGGACACAATGTTGGCGATGGTTATGCTGGTGTTGATGACGGTGTTAAAGTGTTGAGTACTTCTTGTACTCGGTATTATTCTTTATTGTCACAACATTTTCTTTTCTCACTCTCTCCCTCTTTCGCACTCTGTTTTTAATTCCATAGAATAAAATATTTTAAATGGAACAAAGTTATGGTGTCACATTGTTCATAACAAAAGGTATTTTGTGCTATAGACTGTATGCATGGCATTGTGTATAGAAATTTTAATAATAATGACGTCATAAAAATAATTAAATGCTGTTTTATTATTTTCACTTACAATACAAGTTTATGTATGTAAATTTATTGGAAAAAATGACAAAAAAGAACAGAACGGAAAACTAGTTTAAAAAAAATTGCAACAAAAACTTTTAATACAATATTATATGGAGCAAATGACCATGTTACAGAATATCATTAACAATATCGTTATGATGATGATGATAATGAAGAAATCAATACTTTTATAATTTAATTTAAAATGATATTATCTACTATCGTATACCATATGAAATTCATTTAAACAAGTTTTAATAGCCATTGCATTTGTAATAAAGTAACTTAGAATTTTTTATTAATTCAATGCAATTCATATGGATTAAGCGTATATTAGGATTATAATAACAGTTTGGGCCACACCTGGCTATGATATTGATCAGAATCTGCTGAAACTTAACGCTACTTTCAGCACTGCTATGTTCTGATACATATCGGGAATTTGAAATAGTGCCACTGCCTTCCAGTCCACCCTAAAAGTTCCAGTATGCAGGAAAAATCGAAATAAAACACATTCCTCACTTACAGTAGATCTTCGTTACAAATCAGGTAGCTTTAGGCGACACCGTTTCTGTACTGAAAGCGTACACAATCTACATATTATAGTGTCGCAATCTGTAGAATTTCGATTACCATTACGTCTAGTCTTCATTGGTTTACATTTCATCGTCTCGTGATATTGCATCGAAACATACACAAGAGAATTTCACATCATCGATCAGAAATCATCTGCGTTCTGCTAGGAAACTGGCTTAGATAGCTTAGTAGTCCAGTAGGTAGTATGTTGGCGTATTAGACGTGAGGCCACAGTTCAAACCCCAGGTAAAACGAAATAGTCAACAAATTCTTCTGCGACTTCCTCTCTGAGAGTAAATAAAATTGCCACGAAAAGTTTCTCAAGAATCTGTTGTTCGGTACCGCTCAATTGATAAATTGAGATCTTCTAAGCTTTCCCTTAAATCACCGATATGATCAGGTTCGAAACACCTTCACTCCTGTTTCTGTATATTGAGCTGAAACAATCGGCTTAACTTTCTTCTTCCGTAATCAGATGGATTTTTGCGGGATAACAAATCATCACTGAAATCAATGCTTAACTTGTTAACTATCTTTAGAACTCTACGTATTCAGTTTTAATGGCAGAAAGATGGTCATTCAAGTACGGAAGATATCAAACGTTCTGGATGCCTATTTATAGCAATTGAAAAAGTCTCGATATGGTGTTGGCCGATTGCAAAGTTTAAAGTACTAGAAGTAATGGAAGGATATGCGTGAGTTGCTTCCAAGATGAGTTCTGCGTTTAGTCCAATCAACTACAAATACAGAAGTCGCCGTGGTCTAGTAGGTAGTGTATTGGCTTATTAGATGAAAAGCCAGGGTTCGAGCCCCAGGCCAGACATCAAAACAAAATACAAAAAGTATTTCTTCGGCGATTTCCTCTCAGCAGATTTCTGGCTAAAACTCTGAGAGTAAATAAAATTGCCATGAAAAGTTTCTCAAAAATCTGTCGTTCGGAGTCGACTTTAAACTGTAGGTCCCGCCACTCGTATAAAATTAACACACACAACATAGATGGTGTGAGAAACTAGGTCGTAATCCTGACTGAAAGGTTGTAATGACCAATTATGTATGTATGTATGTATGTAACTACAAATACAACCGAGAGACCACTTCGTAGTAGCATTTGGCAATGTTCAACCGCAATGGGGACGACTTTTTGTATCGTTTCATAATCGTGGACGAACCTTTCATACACCACAATACATATGAGGCCATCGCTAGTATTAACAGTGAGTTTCTCGAATCAAATACTCGCCAAAGAAGTTCACTTATTGCTGCGACCCATAAAAAAGCTGTTTGCATAGGGATAATGCAAGCGTTTGAAAGAAAAACAACACCACTGGGCCAGGAAACTAGTACCAGAAAAGTAAACAATGCAATGGAAAATCTGTGTTTCATTCAGAAAGTCATGGATTTATTATTTGAAGCTTCGTAATGTAGTAGTAATCCAAATTTTTCTGGATTCTAGTTTTGAATAGAAACACAAAAAAAAGAATAAGAATATTGGGGAACTGATTTGTGACAGCCTTATGCTTCTTAATGAAACGAAAAGAAATAAAAACCATGGTTCTCTAAAACTTTCAATCTTTAAATTTAATATAAAATCTTACACTTTGACCTCATTACCTCTAAGCCCATTAAATACGTGCAAAAAGAAAAAAATTTATAATCCAGTCAACTTAAAATAAATGCTCAACAATTTAGAGAAGCTTTTTACGAAAACACTTATTGAAATCACTCAAGCGAATAATATTACAATTTACCACAGTAATAAAAAAATGAAAATTAAAAAGAATTGAGAAAAAGGCAACCAAATAAAGTTGGAAAATATGACTTTTTGATTATTTTCACTTAAAATGTTGGTAAGGAACACAAGGAGCAACAGGAGCAAGGGTATAAATGTGGGTCAGAGTCAAAGTAATAATGCGTACAATACGAATGAATTACGAAAAGAAAAAAAACGGCAAGAAAAAAAGGAAATCAAAATAATAAAATGATAAATATCCAGATTAAAATGTAGGTATGTACGTGTATGTACAAGTTATTGTGGTATAGCTTGTTGCTCTCAAGGAGCACCCTTCTCTATTTTGTGAAACGTGCAAAGATTGTCAAGAAATCAAGGCGAAAATCACAGCCAATTGTGTTAATATTATGCTTTTAACCATATTTTTTTATTTTTTTGCTATTTTTTTTGCTATTTTTTTTACTATTTTTTCTCTAAATTTTCTACACTTTTTTCAGTTGTTGTAATTGTATTTCTGTGATTCCTTTTCCTAAGAAGACATAATAATAGAGAAAAGTATGAAATATCCTTTTGTTAGAGGAAGTTTTGTTGCGCTGCTGTTGCTTCTTCTTCTTCTGTTATATGGGAATTGCTTTAAAGTGCTTGTACGAGAGTGTGGAGTGGCAGAGAGAAGGATGGTAAGGATGTAAGCCTTGACAACGAAACCGAATCGCATTAAATGTGATTATTGTCATGATGAAGATGAAAGAAGAAGAACAACATGCGAATGATTATGCGTCTGATGTTGATAATTATGATGGGTTTAAGAACGCGTTACGTTAAAAAGCATACTTTAACAAAAGCACGAAGGATTTCCAGTGCAGTTGTCATATACACAAAAGCACTTAACTTTGAAAATAAATTTTTGAATGATGGATACACTAAATATGAGCAATCTTCTATGGTAAGAACATAATACCAGATCATAATACTGTATTATTATTTCGCCACTAATCCTTAGTTTTGGATATGGGAAACAATTATTTCTTCTATTAGCATTCATAAGATGGCAAAAGTGCTTGGTGGCTATTGTAATTAGCTTTTCTCTTGAGAGCATATTGCTTCCACACAAATGTTCCAATGACGACGACAGGTCGATTCTCATGATAGAAGACAGAAGTACGGTACTTCAAGGATTTTCTGTATATTACATACATACATATACATATAATTGGTCATTACAACTTTTCAGTCAAGATTACGACCTAGCTTCTCACAACACTTATGTTGTTTGTGTTAATTTTACACATGAGTGACGGAACCTACAGTTTAAAGTCGACTCCAAATGACAGATTTCTGTTGAGAATCTTTTCATGGCAATTATATTTACTCTCAGAGTTATTGATAGAAATCTGCTGAAAGGAAATCACCGAAGAAAAATTCATATTTCGTTTTGTTGGAAATGTCTAACCTGGGCTGTGAAGCGTAGGCTCACGTCTAATAAACTAACACACTACTTATTAGACTACAGCGACTTTGTATGTTAGGTTAGGTTAGGTTAGGTTAGAGGACGTGTACTTGTCAATTAAGACAAGAACAGTACCCGGAGGTCGAATTTACCCATTGTACAACGTCCTAGTTTCTCACACCACTCATTTTGTGTGTGTCAATTTCATACATGACTGGTGGGACCTACAGTTTAAAGTCGACTCCGAACGACAGATTTTTGAGAAACTTTTTCATGGCAATTTTATTTACTCTCAGAGTTTTTGCCAGAAATCTGCTGAGAGGAAGTCGCTGAAGTAATACTTTTTTATTCTGTCTTGATGCCTGGCCTGGGGCTCGAACTCTGGCTTTATGTCTAATAAGTCAACACATCACCTACTAGACTACGGCGACTTCTAATGTATGTTAGTTCCGCGAAATGCTAAATTAACAATGAAGTAAGTAAGTATGTAGGTAGGAATGCTGGACTTATAGAAGACATTGAAATAATTTGAAAATCGAAAGTGAAGTATATGTGGCAGGACCTTTCTTCGAATTCTTCTTAAATTTTTCTTGTACAGATAAGTCGATAATATTGGATTTATACTGCTTCCTACAGTCTATAGTTTAAAAATGTAAAAAACGTAAAACGGGCATTGGAGACAATTTAAAAAAGTAAAAAAAAAATTTAATTGAAATTTTAATTTAATATGCTTGAATTTACTTTTTCTCCCACCCAATGACAAGTTGAAACATACCAGAAGATTTAGTCGACAAAAACAAAAAAGGAAATGAGAATCTAAGAACTAAAAGAATAAAACAATTGTACTAAACTTATTCACATACATACATACACAAGGTATATTTGTATTGTTGTAAGAAATATATTGTAAAGCCTGGAAAATAAGGCATATCCTTTCACTAAATCATCTAAAAAGAAAGACTTAAGACTGTAGAAAAAAGAAATGAACAACTTTTTTCCTTTCCATCATTTTCTAACTGTGCTCACTGTAGCATTAAGCTGACAAGTGCTTCAAATTAGCTGTAGTTGTGACTCACTTATAGAATTTCTGCTTTATTGTTTTATTTTTTTTGTTTTACTTAAACACATAAATAAATTAAAGTGTGGTTAGTTGGAGATTGGTCATAAAAATCACTGTTAGCTTATGGTTTAAACAAAGAAAAATCCTTAAAATTAGAGAAAATTAATGTTGCATTGTTACTTACCACCGCCATTTTTGTAACACAAGTAGGGAAATCGCCAGACGTTTGCTAAATCTACAGCAAATCCTATAACGGATAAAAGAAAATCGACTTTGCCGCTCCATGTTTCACGTTCCTCGGTACCATCGGTGATGTCGCGTGGCGTTGGTGTCTTGGCTATTTGTCTATTGGACGCTGACATCGCCAAGGCGATGTCGTTTTCTTCGCCTTCTAAATCTGGAAAATATTATAAGAAAAAATTATTTATTAATTAAAATTTTTTAAGTTTATAACTCTTAAACTTGACTTCAGCACATATAGTGCTCGGTTATGATACCACATGAGGCAATACCAGTCACTGTCAACTGCCGATTAACCGGTTTTGATAGTCAGCATCAGGACTGCGCACAAAGAGATGACTTCCTTGAAATCTAACTGAAATTTTAATGAGTCTAATGGTCGTTCCGATATCTATTAACGATAGATCAGTTAGACTATCGCGAAAGGATCTGGACGAGCCAGAGATGGAAATAAACAAATAAAATTATCGATGCTCTCTTTTTCCTTAACTGATCTCCAACCTTTGCGGAAGACAAGTCCTTTCGCCTACCTATCATATACAATGACCCGTAAGGAAAGATGCAGTGACTGAGACGTTGGAAGGATACAATTCAAGTAGGCGATTGATTCGCTTTCTATTCAATTTAAGCCAAGTGAGTCTGGTAATAAAGTAAAAACTCATTCCAGGTGTTATCAGTGGCCAATAAATATGGTACTTGGATAGTCTAAGAACGGTTCATGTGCGGTTAAATATACCGATAAGAGAGAGCTGGAAATCAGCTACCGAAATATCTTTGTTTCCGAGAATCAATCAACTCTATAAATAGGCCTATAGTCGAAAAAATAAGCAAATATTCGTTGTAGGTTAGAAAAGAAGAAAGTGTTTCTAAAACAAACGAATAGTTCGCCTACAGACATAATTCTCCTTGAAATGGTTGATGCAAATGGGGCAGGTTTTCGAACAAAATAATATGCTGCCTGGTCTTCTTATATCGTACATTATTAATCTTATCCTCTGTAGCGAGTCAGAAGATTTCGTGGCTGGAAAAATATAATAACAATAATTGTTTTCATATTTTACAGAGTTAGAGCCTCTATTTCTTAGATTTGTAGTGGACTTGTTCACACTACGTCTCACCTGCTTAGATGTATATTGTATGTACGTATGTATACTTATTCCCACAATTCCAATGAGGAGCAAAGGGCCCCTACAAATCCTGTAAATATATTACTGTTTTGTGCGAACTACAGCTTTTCCCCATTGCTTATATTTCCTAATCAACCAGCCTTTTCCATGTATGAGTTGGACCATCTTTTCTAAAAGTTTCTTTCGAAGCACACTCCTATGGCGCTCTTTGTTGTATCATTATTTGCTCTTCGTAGAGTATATCCAATCCACTACCTTTTTTGGGGCGCTTCATTTCATATATTCTAGGTTTGGGAAAATGCGCAGAATTCTTTGGAGGCTTCGATTTACCAATACTTGACGATATTCAAGATTTCGTAGCCACATAGGAAGTTTAAATTAATATATTTTATTTAAAAACAATTAATTTTCTTTTCATTTATTATTTATCTTTCTTAATTATCGTATACTTTTATAAAAATGTATACTTAAGCATCCAACAATTATGTCAGATTTGTGTCAATTACTTTTATACGAGTGTAGTCTACTTATTAAATTACTTGAATTTGTTTGTTTTTGTTTTATTTGCCTAAAAAGCGTAAATCTTTTCTATTTTTTTTCATTTGTTCCAACTCAATTAACCAGCCATCATCAGCCATAAGCCTAAAATTAAACACACTGCCTTACACAAACACCCACACATGGCTCTTAATTGTTTTAATTATGCGGAATAAAAATATAAGAATAGAACGTCATATACGAGTTTTTAAAAAAACTTAGAGCAAGTGTTAGAATTATACAACAACAACAAAAATACTTTTTAACACAATAAAACAAAACATTTGAATGGAACATGCAAATTGTTTTAAAATGAAAAAAAGGCTTTTTTTCTATAACAAAAAAAATACTTCCGCTATAGAAAAATATATAAAAAAAACTCCCCTCTCTCTTTCTACCGCTTTCTAAACAACAGAAACTCTGTCAATTCCTGTGGAAAAGAAAAATTAAAAAGGTTTCTCTTTTTTTTTGTAATTATAACCCATTAATGTCAAAGCCATTGACCAGGGCTTAAAATAAAAACCATAACAGCCACCCGGTAAATATAAACAAATTTTGAAAAACTCTCACACATACATTGATAAGCACTTAAACATGTTAAAAAAAAGAATTCAAATCTTCTATTCAAATGTTAGAAACAGCTTTATTCCATCTCTTTTTTTAGCCTCTATTATTGTATAAAGGCAATAAAAGTGTATTGCCAGAGTCATCGTTAAATCTAGTCTATTCAAAGCTTTCATTTACAAGACAAACAGTAACAGCAACAACAAAAGATAGTCTAATATATGTACATAGTATGTTTGTAACTAGGTAGGCAGAATATTGCAATGTGCAAATATTTTTCAACAGACTGGCTCAGTTTTAACACAATAGAATTTGACTTGTTTTTATAAAAAGTTATGTCACCTATTTCGAGGTAATTAGGAATCTAAGTTGTGTATCGGCTTTCGCTGAAATTTTCTGCCGTTATACTATGGGTTCTTGCTTACAGGAATTTCTGAGATGACTGTCTGTTTGATGAACTTCTTGAAGCAGTCATATTACTAATAATACCGAATAGGCACTGCCCTTACTTTCGTTAAGCTGTCTGTTAGGCAGAGATACATACAATATATTAAAAATTCAGAGCTGAGAGAATCTTGCTTTATAGTCAGACTTATCTGGACTTAATTGAACCTCCTTTACTTTATCTATTTCAACTGATTATTTCATAATGGATGGGTATGCGGAATAACAATACAAAAAATACAATTAACTTCTGCAAAGCTTGAAGATAGTTTGAGAAACATTACTTTATATGCCAATGTCGATATCTGGCTCGACGCAGACTTCTCTCATTTGACATATTGCTTGTTGGAAATGCGACAAGTGTTGTAACAGAATAATACGTCTTCCTCTATTGTTTATTATTAATCTTATTCTTTGGAGGAATATAATAACAATAATATTGCAGACTTCTCTCTCCCTAATTAATATCACACCGCATACACTCATTTTCGGCAAACGTGCCGCTACGCATCCTCAAGTAAGCTTTTATTTAACAAAGCAGCCACGCCCACATATGCTATTTGAAACTTATTTATAAGATATTTTATAAATATTTGAAAAACTGTACCAATTTATCAGCATTTATCAAAAATCGAAATGCCAATAGTATAGTACTTTATCAGTTTTTATTTACGTTTCGAACCTAGTTAGTTCTATGTATTCAAAGAACATATGTATGTACTACTGCAACCCCCAAGACCACAAGATTAGGACCTGTTGTTTATTAGAAATAACTTCGTATTTAAAAATGTAGAGGGTTTAGTGGTCATTGAGTCCTATAATTTCTCAAGGCTCGATCTCGGGTGATGATACTTTCTTTTCGCAGGGCTCAAAGGGCTTCCTACTTCCCGGTAGTTGGATTATGTCTTCCTCTCGCAGAGTTATACCATTTCTCCTGCAGTGTTCTTTGAGTTTCCATCCGTATGTGCCTTTCATAATAATTTAACGTTTAATAACCTTGTGTTCATTTGTTTGTATTAACACGCGAATAAAAGTTCGATTAGAATTATATTTCCAGATATTCAAGTATTTCAGTTTAGTAGAAATCTACCTCCAGCGGAATATGATTTGTCGTCAGCAATATGTACTAGTCTCTCTGTGACTCAATTACCAATTCATGTTTCTCCAATCATATTTTGCTTCGGAGCACCACTATATTTAATTTCTGTTTCACATCATCCACGCAAACTTCTCGGACGTTTTTAATCAGAATATTTGAAATACAAAAATAATATGTTTATTAACATATTTAATCAATAAAGCCAAAAAATTCTATTATGTATCGTTATAAAAATACGATTATTCGAGTAATATATTGTATTATAATTTAAATTTAACGTTTTTGTCTTAATATGGTAATACACAAAATACAAAAGAAAAATTATAATTTTAAATTATTTTTCTAAATTCAAACTGAATAGTAAATGTTACACTATCACGAGTTAGGTAATCGCTAAAGTTTATTAAAATGTTTGAATATTTTAATATTGTTTAAATAATTAGTCAGAATTACGTCAAAAGTTCAAATAAGTTGTAACAAAAAACTTGTTTTAAAAATGTAAGTCATAACTAAAACGCATTTAATTTTAATCTTTTCAGGAGAAATCTATTTTATATGTGGTTAAGGGTTTTTAACTGTTAACCTATGTAACGGGTTAACCATTTATTGGTTTCAAAATCGACTGGCGGACAATTTGTTAAATATCTCATCGGCTGTGTCATATATTTAGTGAAAGATATTTATTTTAATGTTTAAACACGTAAAAATAATTAAAATTTTCTACCAAGGTTGTGGTTGTTTTGCAAGCATTATGGGGTGTAATGGTCGCCGTAACTAACCTACATATATAATTGGTCATTACAACCGTTCAGCCAAGATTACGACCTAGTTTCTCACACCACTTATGTTGTGTGTGCTAATTTTATACATGAGTGGCGGGACCTACAGTTTAAAGTCGACTCCGAACGACAGATTTTTGAGAAATCTTTCATGGCATTTTTATTTGCCAGAAATCTGCTGAGAGGAAGTCGCCGAAGAAATACTTTTTGTATTTTCTTTTCATGTCTGGCCTGGGATTTGAACCCTGGCTTTACGTCTAATAAGCCAACACTCTACCTAGTAGACTACGGTAACTAATCTACCCTGCAAGTAATTGGCAATATCCTAAATAATTTGAATAGATTGGAAACGTCACAATGTATGCTCTGTGGAAAATATCACTTCTGCTAAGAAAGTGTGTTAAATAATCCGAATATGTAGATTCCATGGAGTCCAACTTAAGCAACTATTCATAACACCGTAGATATATTGTTTGGGTGCTAAAGCAATAGGCTTTTAATGCTGGATTTGTCAAAAAAAAATTCTTCCTGTCAACAAATAAAATTATTGCATATGGGTCTCGGAGAGCCGATCGGAGAAATGATTGTGAAAAATTCATTAAATCTAGAAAAAGTGACTGTTTTTGATACATGTTTATGATCTGGAATTGTCGAATGATCCTAGAATAACCATTTCTGTCAACCCAATGCAGTAAGGCCGAGTAATAACCATCTTTTTGGCATGCAAATAAGATTAAGAACTGAACGGTAAGTGGTTTCAACAAGATTATGCCATAAGCCAAACAATGTGGTGCTACAACTGTGTCTTCACGAATAATCCCCTAACGTTGGGTTATTTGAAAATCAATATTCTTCAACTTTTTGGTGAGATACTGCCAGCAATATGCAAAAAATTAAATGAAAACTATATCTCAAAAGGATCAACATTTGCAACCAATCTAGAAGCATTCATTTAAGAGATATTGTACTTCATACATAATGATTTGTGCCAAGGCGTTTTATTTCCTTACATTCTTCTACTTTCATGTTTTGAAGTTTGTACTTGAACTCTACTATAATCACGCATAATCCAGGCATTATAATGAAATAAAACTTTCATCGAAATAGTAGCCTCGGTTTTGAAACCGAAAAATGTAAAACCCTTTCAATATATTTCTGTGTATATATAGACGTTTCATTTGTATACATGTTTATACGATTAATGGATATTTGTAAATTCATACATTTAAATTCATTCACAACCGGTTATTGAAATATGTTAAGAATATAAAAAAATATTGTTTTTCTTTTTTTATTTTTTGCATTTAAAACTAGTCACTTGCTGTGTTATATTGTATGATTTTCGGCTACATAATTGAGCATTCATTTATTGCAATGTTATGTTTTAAAAACAACTTTAAAACATTCAGTTTTTTTATTATAAGCATGACCTTCACAAAATCTATATTTTTGTAATGCAAAAAAAATATTTTTGACAAGTTAGAAAAAAAAATTAATTGATTAACAGCAAAAGTAGTTATTCACTTATAATTCTACAATTAGAGGAAATATTTTAAATTTGTCGGTTATTTTAAAAAGAATTTTTTGATTTCAGCTTAGCAAGGCCTTTTTAACGCCAACGCTTTCGATTTTAATAAATTGATTTTACTTTACAATTTTAATTTTGAATGTTAGAATATAATCCAGAATGCTTAATAAATCTAAGAACCAATTTTTCATGATACAATGAGTTGTAGTAAGGTGTGGAATAGAAGGTTCGTACTTAAAGAACACTCTCTACCGAATCATATTTTGAACAAAACAAATTGAAGCAATGTGGCTCTTTCTAAACAGGAAACGCTAAATCTTACTTAGAATTAGAAATTTCAGATTCTGAAATTAGGAGATCAGTTCTCTTACCAGTCATTTACAGACTAAGAACTGGAACACAGAAGAACACAGGTACATCTACTTGGTATTCTCCTCCTGATGGATTATACATCACAGTATCGGAATTTGGAAAATCAAGGTTTATTCTGCGCAGAAATTAACATTAAAATCTTACTTATAGGAAGTTCTTGACTTTATTAAAAATAAGACTAATTTCTCAATTGAATCAAACTTAAACAATATTATTTAGTTTGTTATAGGGGCTGCTTTCCAAAATGTTAGTTGCTTTGTGTTTGAACAAAGTATCATGTTTCATAATGCCGCTGTACAAAATATATACAATGTATTCTATTTCAAAAGGTCGTCAATGTGTATTTTTAACGCAGTCAAAAACAATCAGGCATCGGATTTATAGTTGATGCATTGTTTGGTTACTTTACAGTAGTAGAACTGCATACAAACTTTGTATTGATACATTTTGGAAGGCAGCCAGGCTGTTACAACCAGGCGAAACGATAAATTTTGACCTCTAATGCTCACAAATAAGACATTTAAGCGAAGGAATCAATTTAAAGTAATCGGTATTGAGTGCACCGTAGTCTAGTAGGTAGTGTGTTGGATTATTAGACGTAAAGCCCGGGTTCTATCCCAGGTCAGACGTCAAACCGAAATATGAAAAAAAAATATTTCTTCAGCGACTTTCTCTCAGCAGATTTCTGACTAAAACTCTGAAAATAAATAAACCTGCCATGAAAAAGTTTCTCAAAAATCTGTCGTTCGGAGTCGACGTTAAACTGTAGGTCCCGCAACGTATTTTTATACGTACATAACATGAGTATTTGAGAAGCTAGGCTGTAATCCTGACTGAAGGGTTGTAATGGCCAATTGTGTATGTATGTATGTATTGACTGCATACAAGGATATTCTCTTTTACCATTCCTATGCCAAGCTACAATCACCTTTCCAGACTCATGAAATATTAACTACACTTGGCAGACAAGTTTTAATGCATCTACAGTACCTCCACTAACTACCAATTGTCTCAGTATCTGCAAAACCATTGTATAACAAATATTCTTTGATACATGAGTCCACGAAAGAGTTTAGAAGGCCTAGCATTAATGTTAAATCTTAAAAACATAGCATAAAATAGCTAACTTTAGTGTTTCACTGCACTTACTATTTTATTTATATTTTATTTCACGTTTTTTATTTTCGAAAAAAAATATAAAAAAAATTTTAATATTTGTTTACCTTCATCTGTTTTAACTACATTATAAGATTTTTTATTGACCATATTTGTTTTTCACTTTTTACGTATATTTTTTTAGTTAAAATTTATTTGTTTTTTAATATTTTTAAAACGAATTTTAAATCATTATTAATATTTTTTATCCGCTTTTGTTTAACGTAACGTTATTTAAACATCGTATTCGTTCTTCTAACCGTAAACAACTGATTGGCACAGAGTTAAAGCACACACAACAGATGCTCTGTGGAACGGACGGACATTCATTGCATAGATTTTTCGTTGGCTTTTATGCTTAATAATATTATGCTTAAATATATTCGGAGCATAGATTTTAATAAAAATTTTATACACTAAAAGCTAATGAATGTGAAATTAAAACAAGGCTGCATGTAACAAACAAAATGTTAGATTTATAATGCATTGTCTAATACAGGGGTCGCCGCTGGAAGTATTGCAAATTTCAGGGTGCTATGGCTGTATTACTTTAATCCTGAAGATAGACACTTAGACAACTTACCGACAGCAGCAGCGTAAGTAATGATTGGAAATTCCCAATGATACTGATGGCAGTATAAGGCGCACAAAACTTTGCAAAATTTGAACAAATCACATGGAGACTTGTTTTGCTTCTGTAGAAGTCATCTGATAAGTATTTGCCAAGAAAAGAACATGTCCTAATTTCATCTGGCAATCCATATGACATTACAAGGCCATATGCAAATATTGGATGGTATAATTCAACCGGTTGCAGTCATTTGTAGCAAATGCATACACGAAAAGAGGTAGCCAAGTATAGTGGCTACAGTTCTTGACTATAAACGATAGCTGTTTACACAACAAAGCATAAGTAATTATTTTAATGGTTTTTTATTCCCAAGCCTTTTTGAAAAATCTACTCCGAAGGGACCTATCGCCGCGGGGAATCTCGAAAAACTTGACCAGTGCAATTGAAAAAAAGAAAGCAGAAGAAAAACGGAAATCAATTAGAAGTTGGAGACGATCTATCCCACCATGAGAAAAAAAATTTTTTGACAAACATGTGGAACTTTACATGACAAATAGTCAAAGTCAAACCCATTCAAATTTTTTATTTCTATAGCCATGGGTTGTTAATTGAATTTTTATCAAAGCTTGTAGTTAGATACCGGTCTAAGTCATTATCGCCTAAGTCTTTAGATTGTCTTGAGAAAAGGCATTCATGTCACGTAATTATAAAGGAGGCTAGGCTTGACATTTGAGATAATACGTGGCCTAAAGAACCTGCTAACATTTAGGTAAATGAACACATCTAACTTAAAAAGATTTTAAACGATGGGTTGTTTTCCGCGGGCTATATTTATATGTATATATGTTCCTTTTACTCCTCTAGGGCGCATAGGACCGCAGGCTATGGTAAAGAAATACACTTGAGAACATTTTCAGTTTGAGGTTTGGCAGTTTTAGGGGATGGTACTGAGACTTGTTGAAAAGTCCAATTGTTTTCAACAAATTGATAACATTCTTTACATTCACGCTAGGCTTATCCAAATGGTATATTATGAAGGGCAAAATAACAACAAAGAAATATGTATGAGGCAGGCAAAATATTTTAAAAATAGATATTCGGCATATTTGATAGTCAAAGATGGCTAAGCCAAAAAATAACAAATTTTTCTTTTGCTTTATTATCGTTAAATATATATAATATATCAATTCAAAAAACTTAATCGTTATTAATTGTCAACACTTCAAATACCGACCCCTGTGTACAATTATTAGAAACGAAAAAAACAAAGTTGTTGGAAAGGAACAATAAAAATTGTTTGTACATTTTTCTATCCAATAAATAATGAACCTTTTTTTCTAGCCGTCACTATCGCCATCACCGCTATTATGTTAGAGGCTGCCACTACCTTTTTTTTATACATTATCGTTATTGGAGTCTAGGTTTATGAGGAAATATTGTGAGTTTTAATAAGCTCGAACAATTAAAAAAAATAAAGAAAAATCGAACGTAAATTAGATTTAAAATTCGTTTGAACTTTGTTAATTTAATAATGAATATGCTGTTAAAAACGTTAAAACATTTATGAACAAATATACGAATAGCTTATGCACTCACAAACATACAAAATAAATTTTTTTTGTGTTTAAACACTTGACGGTTTAGTTGTTATACCATATACTGACAGCAATTAATAATTTAGAAACGGTTCTATTACCTAAGTTAGTAAAAAAAGCTGTGAAAACTAAACGTTTAGAATGGTTTTAGACGTAAAAATGAATTGTTATTGTGACGAGTTTACAATTGCAATTGATTTGCCATGGATTTAGAAACAAGTAGAATGCAGTATAAATGCGAGTATAATAGTACAGACACTTGCTAATTACACTTCCATTAAATAAACCAAACAGTATACATTACAATAGAATTTCTAATTGTAATTAAATTATTAAAGAGGAATATAAATTAATATTTTTTGAAATGTACCCAAGTGTCTGGTTAAACTATAGGTGAGACTTGTAAGTCGTAAAGGTAGTAGAATATATTTACATACGAGTATTTGGTAAGTTTACTTTTTAAGATTTTATGCCTTCAGCCCTGCTGGTAAATATAAAATGAATATTGAACCATGCCCCTTAAATAATAATTATAAATTGAAGAGAACATAACAATTATTTTAACATTATGTGGGGTGGTCCTTATGGTATGCCACCTCTAATGGAAATGGAAGCAACTGGAAAAACTTTAAAGTGAGCTTTGGGAGAACATGAAAAAAATTCCTGATGGTTTTCGATTTTTTAAAGATTAAGTATCTTCAAATCTCCTTCTCGATTAATTTATATAGAAAATTTCCCTAATCTCCCGGAATTGTTAAGGACATCAAACTAACTTTAGAAATTCAGAAAGCGAGCCACCGCTTAAAATGCATAGGACGCAATTAGCAAAGGAGTCAATCACAACCACTCCCAGTATATTTTCATAGAAAACGGTATTTCTAAACGACGACAAAGCGAAGCTCTATCATATCAGCACCTGCTACAGAAAACCAAACACCTACTTAATTCGAAAAATTTCAACCATAAAAGGGAAGCAATGAAACGAAATTCTAAAAAAAAATTAAGATATGCTGTGTGACTGCCCTTTTCTACTTAAAGGAATGAAAAGAAATATAAAATAGAAATGGCCTAGCATTTTTACCCTCAGAGTTTTTATCAGAAGACTGCAGACAGAAAGTCGTCGAAAGGAGAAACATTAAGACGCCCTCTAGTCTAATATTAATTCATTAAATTTAATTCATATCACTGCTACAATACATACTCTCTTTATTTCTAAGTAATAGAGTAGACCCGTACAACACGTAATGCAATTTAATGCATTTTTTTTAAACATCAATTGCTCACTATTGTAGTATATATTATACGTTAAAAATAATGTCTGCTCTCTCTAAATTAAAATTTTAAACGTGGTTTGAGTCTATCATATGGACTGAAGCATCTGTATTTAAGATTTTCCCAACAGACAGCAGGGAAATCTATAATGAGAGCCTAAGACTAAGACGGCCAAATATGTCAATGAAAATATTTGGAAGAACAACGATCTTAAGGATAAAAGTGCTAAAAAGAATCCACTTAATAACCAGATCACATATTTGAGAAACTAATTACAATAAAAAACATGAGGGCAGCCCATTTTCAATATTGATGATTTAAGAAAACACGGGAAGAGAAGTGGTCAAAAACGTTCTTAGGATGTTTTAACTGCACTGAATCCCCATTTAGCCAGGCATAGGGCAAGAGCTGTCAATGCAAACTCAATTTTTGTTTGCCGGCGGCATTATTAGATCGTAGTTCTTTACGATAGATAAAAAACAATAAAATGCAACCAAAATGAAAGATTTGGATTTAGTTGACATGGTTCCACACTTCATTCAATTCTGCATATTTTGGGGTTTTTTTAATTTCAAAAACCCAATTCGATAAAAATAGAATCGCATTTCAGAACATAGTTTAAGAACAAAACACCATAAAGACATTATTTTAGTATAAAAATTGTTTATAAAATTCAAATACATATGAAATTACCTTGAAATTTCTAAAATTTTAAATACTATTCCCAAATCATACTCAATTTGAAGAGTAACACTTTTATAATTCGATTTCTTCTTCAACTGCACACAGCACAACAAAATCTTTTAATTTTTAATTAAAAAATAAAAATTTCTAAAAACTATTGTACATATAAATTAACAAGAAATCTTAAAATATTGCACATTCAGTTGGAAATTAAACAAATAATTCATAGGATGTAGGAGGCAAGGGTTTCACAAAGGGGGAAAACCATTCAAATCACAGAATTATTTTAAGAAAAATTTTTCTTTCAAATAAAAGAAGAACACAATTAAACACCAACTTGAACTTTAACTTTAACTTTTAAATTAAATGTTTTTTTTTTGTTTTCTTAATATTTTAAATGTTTAGTTTTTCTTTTGCTATATTTAAACTAAAAAATGTTTTTAAAACAACGGTAACTGTTAAACGAATGCGAATTTTCTTAGAAGGACAAGGCTTTTTATACCATTTTTCCTCAAAGCAAGTAGGGTTTTTGTAGTGGAAAATGTGCAACCTGCCAGTTTTTCTATAGGAAATCAAGTGGCTTGTAACGCATGCGCTCTTCTATAGGAAGGCAAGAAGAATAAAGTTGTCTAACAGGTGTATAAAAAAAAATGTATAACAATTGTTCAGTGGCGGTCTTCTGTGTTCTTGATAAGTTTTTGTAAAAAGCTTTTCTGTTTAATTTAACTGCTGCTAATGAATAAGAACTTTAAGCTTTAAATAATGTTAATTAACAGTATTTGTGGAACAAATAGTACCAAAAACGTTACTTTTTAAAATTGTCATTTAAATAATTAACAAAAACTGTTCAGCGTAGAAAAGATTGGAGGTGTCGAGGTATAGTGGTTAAAATGCTTGCCTAAACACTTGAGATCTCCAGGTTCAGAAGCCATAATAAATATAAAATAAATTTTTGTCTTGGTTTTTAATTTAAAAAAAATTCAGAGTGTTTAATATCTTCTTAATAAACTCTCTAGCAAGATTTTTTTCTGCCTCTATCATAGAGAAAGTTAGGCCACTTCTGGAGAAAGAGTAGAGCTCAGTGAACAAAGTTTCTGGCTGGCCACTTCTTAAGAAAAAGTAAAACTGAGTGAAGAAAGTTCCTCGCTGGACACTTCTTCAGAAAGCCTCAGTTCCTCGCTAATACAAAAATCCAATACACTTTCCCCCATGGTGTTGTTTACAACTTTGAAAGAAACAACCAACAGGAATTATTCAATTTGTTAGAACCTCATTGCGTCATAGGCCAAGCCTAAAATAGAATTTTTACGCCTTAGTCTTGTGCACATATTTTCCAATTTATTATACCAAGTGTCGAGAAGTTCTATTGATCTTTTCATGTTCTCTTCTGTGGATATCAATCTCTTCTTTGCGAAAGTATCAATGTAGGAATACAACTCATACGGCTCATGGTTCAGCGATATCAATATTCTGAACAGCTGTGGATTGGTCCACAAATCTTCTTTAAAATTCTTCCCTTAAGCACTTTACTAGCTATCCTGCCACTTTTGAAGCATTCATGCTTCAGCGTAGATGAAATATTATTTAAGGAAACTTCCCGCTTAGATTAAAATTGCATCTGTAAATAAGAAAAGTGATGTAGAAAAATTGTGAAAATTGGATACCAAGGAATGGCTCTGAGCGCTTTTAATATGACAAAATCCAGACCCCTTCAGGCAAACATTTCCTTAATTGTGAACAGATTACTAGTAAAATTAAATCGTAATAGTTATAGTATTAAAACGATAGTAGATCTATTAAGTATGAAGCTTAAGTTAATGCATCTACATTGATTCGAGATAATACAGCATAAAGTTCAAAAGTATTATCCCTTTGAATTATTTATACTCTTAATATTCTTAATCTTAATATTGTCAATTCATTGTTTATAAGACCTCGAACATTGACTTCTTTCATTATAATTACTGACAAGCCATTTTATTGGTCAGCTTTATGGCCATATATAATTTTTATTGGTATTTCATTAAACAATTTTCCATACAAATTCAAAAATAAAGCAATTTATTGTTGAAATTTATTTATTTATTTATTTAAAAATTTGAAAGTGAATTTCAACGCTTTTATTGCCATTTCCATATGGCATCAATCGTTATCGATGATGATTTCGTCTAGCAATATGTCTGCATAGGAAATTATTATCGAATTGTATATTGAAGAAATCAACAATAGAAATAAAATAATTAAATTCAAATAATATTTTAATGTGAGGGGGAGGAAAACCAAAACAAAAAAAGAAGAAATCGGTTGCTAAAGGCCAATAAAAGTGTGTTTGCTATGGTTTTAATGTACTAACGTAGTGCATACCTTCCCTCATACTTATGGCATGTATAGACCGCATATTATGATCTAAACAATAAAAATTCCACCAAAAAAAATGGAAATTCAAACAAGCGAAATCAAAGAGAAAGAGAGAACAAACTTTCTTGCAGAAACAATTTCCGAAAGAAAGCAAGATATTTCGAAATTGGGAAAGCAGACTAGAGGATCTCTTTTCGTGAAAAAATATAATTATCTCTACACATACACACATATATGTATGTATGCTGCAAAATAAAATATAACCCAGCAAATAGTTTTTAGGGCTAGTTTGTTTACTTAATTTTAAAAGAGCATAATTTAATTGTTAATATTAATTAAATTAAAAATATTAAAAATACAGTAAGACCCCGTTTAAAGCGTGGGATACGTTCCAATAAGTTCCAGCGCTAAACGAAACAGCGTTCGTACTGTGATTTTGACTTCGGAAAATACAGTTGGAATCTTTATTCTGCACAGACTAACAAAAAGCATAGTATACACCGTCGCTACATAGTGCACCGGTTTTGGTTGGCGCATCGCCGTTTCATTTGCACACATATACAACAAGTATCAATAGAGTGTGCGATTTAGGGGAAACCCAATACTACCGCGTAATAAAGAAACAACGTTAAGCGGAGTAGCGTTTAGCGGAGTCTTACTGTAGATAGTAATAAACACAATACAATACTCACGTCTTGGATTTGCTTTAAAAGCAGTTTACTCCAGTCTCACTATGCTCGAATTCTAATAAACTTCTCCAAGAGTAGGGTTCTACAGATTTGTCATTTTTGATCAATGGTCTTCCCAAAACAGCAATTAATTTCGCTTATATGCTTCGTTTTTTTCTTGCAGAGATCTTAATTGGTAACTGCATTCACCCAGAGTTAATATCCATCTAAAAAAGGCTTATAGTAAATGCATTTCGTTTGCAGTCTAATTTCAGGATCCATAACCGTATAGTATTCCAGGAAAAAAAATCGAGGCTTAGTTATAAGATTGATTTGTGGCGTACGGGTAAGGAATGATCCTCACGTTAGTTGCGGATTTTGTTGTGTTACCTGAAACTAGAAACTAGGTCGTAATCCTGACTGAAGGGTTGTAATGACCAATTATATATGTATGCATGTATGTATGTTGTGTTACCTGTGAATAATTTCATGTTCAATTAGGAGTGCGTTAGGTTAGGTTAGGTTAGCGTGGTAGCTTTAATTTACCAAAAAGCTCACTTGAGCACGCATGGCGGCCCAGGTGAACGCAGCTTCTGCACTGACCAAGTTCCTCCGATCCAAGGAGTCCGTACAACCACGAAAAATGTTATCATTTCATTCAAAACTTTGCTGGGTTACACTATTCTTTACAGAAATACCTTGTTTTTGTTGAACAAATTTTCGAAAAAAATTTTCTATTCTACAGCAGTTATCTTTAGATTCTCCGACGGTTCGGTTTGAAAATTGAAATGAAAATTGTCCACTCGTCCAACGTACGCATTCTGAGTGCCTAAAATTGCATTTTAAAAATAGACCACCACCAAACACACTACTTGTAGTAAAAAAAAAAGAAAATCACAAATTAAAAGCAAAAAGAAAATAAAAATAACGAATAATACATATTTTTAATAAAAAAAAATGCTTTTAAAAAAGGAAAAATTGAAAATTAAATACAGAAACATAAAGTAAAAAATCCGAAAAAACGTATTTAATCAAAAGAAATCCCCTTCGTTTTCTAAACAACGTAATTAAATTACGACAAACGTCACAGTGAATAATGAGTACGGTTTTAAAATTATATATAAATGTGGTGTGTACACAATATGTTTAATTCATATTTAAATACGACGACTAGTATTGCTGAAATCATTCATAAATTCTTTGATATTTTTGCTCTGAATTTGGTGTGTCTTTATATAAGTTTTCTTTTTTTGTTCGTTTTCATTCTAAATCTTCAGCAACAGACAAATTGTTCATAGAAAAAGAATATTTATTTTCTTTCGTATGAAGACAAATATATAAAATAGAAGAAAAAAAAATACCGACAAATATAATAAAAACAAAAACTACAGAATTTTGCGGATTTTAATTTATATTTTCAAATAATTGTGCTTAAACACACCATAAATTTTTTTCGGTTTCTAGGAATGCCTACCTACATACACTGACACGATAGTTCGTATGTCTACTCTGCTGTCTGTGTAACAGAATGAAAAGCCTCCCAACAGTAAATACTTCAATGAATAGACAATATTCCGTAGTGATTAATGACATGATAATTTTTATTTATAAACTACGGTCTGTGTACCAGAGTGAAACGCCTCTCAACAGTAAATACTTTTATAAATGGACAATATAAATATAGGCATGGTTAATTAGTGACTTTATATTTGAGCTAATATAAGTGTTTTTTCGCAGACTTTTGAGTGACACTTTAAACACCAAAAATTTATTGTGTTTGCGGGAAAAAAAATTTCAAAATCGAAACTAATTTAATAAGAAAATGCTGCTTCTTTAATCCAAAACGATAAAATGATTGCATGTCATGATTCAAATTCAGTCTGAATTATGCTCTATAGGCATGGAAAATTGTACATTTCAAATGCGCCCCACTCTGAGAAACAGTGAGTCATATATGAAGGCAGCAACAGGCTTCCTAAACAAATAAAAAATTTCAAGTATATCTCTCATACATTTTGTTTTATTTAACTTTAAAGATAGGAAGTGCTTAGTGAAAGACCTGTTATAATAAAATTATACTCAAATAGCTTATTTAAAGGTTTCTACAGTCTCCAGAATTGTTTATTTCTAATACCGAGTTCAAGATCTTTAAAAAACTACAATACGACAAGGAGATAGAAAAAGAACTAAACCGCAGCCATGGTCTAGTAGGTAAGGTGTTGACTTATTTAACACAAGGCCGTGGTTTAAACCCCAGCTTAGAAAATTCGAACGAAATACTATTTCTTCTGCGACTACCAGTCTTCTGGCAAAAACTATGAATATGTGTGAATAACTTGCCTAGGAAAGTTTTTCAAACATCAATCGTTCGGTATCGAGTTTAAACTATAGGTCTTACCACTAGTGAATAAAATCAACACACACAACATTGGTGGTGTGAGAGGTTAAATCGTAATCCTGAATAAATAGTTGTAATGAGCAATTAAGAAGAATTTAAAATATTTTGGTTAAAAAATATCGTTGGAAAGTTGCCATAGTTTAGTAGGTAGTGCGTTGGCTTATTAGACGTAAAGCCAGGGTTCGAACCCCAGGACAGACATCAAGACGAATACAAAAAGTATTTCTTTCGGCGACTTCCTCTCAGCAGATTTCAGGCAAAAACTCTGAGAGTAAATAAAATTGCCATGAAAAAGTTTCGCAAAAATCTGTCTTTCGAAGTCGACTTTAAACTGTAGGTCCCACCACTCATGTATAAAATTAACACACACAACATAAGTGGTGCGAGAAACTAGGACGTTGTACAATAGGTCAATTCGACCTCCGGGTACTGTACTTGTCTTAATTGACAAGCACACGTCCTCTAACCTAATCTAACCTAACCTATCGCTGGAAAGTTTTATGATTATTAGCCGAAAAGTATTGGTTGAAGACCATATAACAAAATTTTTGGCACCATTTGTCATTTGATCGCACTATGAAGCTTTTTGTAGTATCAAAGTAATGATTTAAGAATCCCTTTAATTTTTGTTATATTTGATAGAATTTATGACTTTAGACTCATAAGATGGCTCTACCAACTTCAAGCTGAACTCTCTGAAGTGGTGCAGAAGGACCCAACTAAAAATGGTCGAACAGTGGTGCAATAATGGATCCGTTTGTCTGTCTTTTTACACAGAACTGTATTATTCTAATATTAAATAGGTCAATATACTTGTATAATACAGGGCACAACCTGCGTACGTACTATTTACTTGTAAATATTTTCATGACCGCATTGTAAAGTAACACTTTTTAAATCTTTTATTTGTTTTTTCTTTTTTTTTTTGAGCTTTTAACTAAAAACCAACGTATCGAGAGAAATTTGTATACATACATATGTATACCTTCTAATTTGTCTTAGAAATCTCGTTATTTATATGGTACAATAGCATATATTTTGTTTATATTTTATTTGCAATAAATTAGATTTCGTATACAATTGTGTTTTTGTTTTTGTAGTGTTATTCGTTAAAACATTTGTTTAGCATTATATTCTGAACCACATCACCCATGTGTCATTCAATCAAAACTGTTGCTATAAAGATTTGTGCCAATATTTCTGTACTTGTACAACAATTCGTTGTATACAATTTGTGTTATATTACTAAATATACTGTACGTAAATATGTAGTCGTTATGAAAGTATTCACTGTTTTAAAAGCATCAGAAGAAAGAAAAAAAAATAGAAATTGTTCAATGAATTTTCATTCAAACAAATGTTAAAATGTTTCAGAATTTTTATTTTGCAGTCAGAAATGGTTTCTAAGACCCATTATTTGTGGGTCATACAGGTTTCAATTGCTTACTATGTCAACAGAGGCCTTAGGGGCTACACTCACAACTTGTTTTCCTACAGAAAATTTAATTTAATTTTATACGATATTCACATTAAAAAATTTATTGAGGTTTCTAATCTTCAATTATCTTTTATTTTCAAGGATATTTTCATTAACTTCCTTTTCATTGCTTTAAGAAACATGGGGAAGTCGTAATGCATTCTCCCTCCTATTTTTGTTTCAAATTAATTATTAAAGTTTTTCCAACTAAAATGTTTGGAGCAGTTTAGCAAGTTCTAAAATAATAGGGATACATACGTCGCCATACAAGGACATGTATGTATGTATGTATTTTATGGTTGTATTGAACGTAGTTTGTCCATTGAGTCCTTCTTTTTCCAAGGACGGGAATCTGACGAATATTATCTACCCTGATTGGAATGCATTTATTTTAGGACAAGGCATCAAAAGTAGTCGCCGTAGTCTAGTAGGTAATGTGTTGGCTGATTAGACGTAAAGCCAGGGTTCGAGCCCCAGGCCAAACATCAAAACAAAATACAAAAAGTATTTCTTCGGCAACTTCCTCTCAGCAGATTTCTAGCAAAAACTCAGTAAATAAAATTGCCATGAAAAGTTTCTCAAAAATCTGTCGTTCGCAGTCGACTTTAAATTGTAGGTCCCACCACTCTTGTATAAAATTAACACACACAACATAAGCGGTGTGAGAAACTAGGTCGTAATCCTGACTGAAGGGTTGTAATGACCAATTATGAATGTATGTTATGTATGTATCAAAAGTAGCATGAGTTCAATAGAGGAAGAAATGGTATTTCAGTACAAAAAAATTTCGGATTATTGGAAAGAAGTTATTATCTGAGGAGAGTTCTTATCTAATCAAACGTATATATTGTCAATTTAAAGAATCTACTACTGTTTACTAGGCTATCGGGGATTCCCCGGGATGTAAGCAACCTTTTCACAGCGACCAATGTTTTCCCTCATAGCAAAACAACAAAATTTCTTAAAGCTTATTTTTGTATTGTGAAGGAGTAATTTGTATTATTAGACATAAATTGATAGCCTTCAAACTGCAATTGTAGGTTGATAGACAAGACAGCTAACTTTTCCCCTGGCCCATAATGTTGATATTGTAGCCATTGTCTCCCCATTTATTTTTATTGTTCCTTAATAATTATTTATAATTAAATTTCAAACAAATCAAAAAATATTTCTACAAATTGAGTTAATCTCCATGTCTGTGATTTATCTGAAAAATCTGTTTTAAAAAGACTTGTCAGTTAACAGAACAATTAAATGGTATTTAAAAAAATTTTAATGCTCTATTAACTTCCTTGTTCAGTAAATCCATAGGCAATAAAGAAAGATGCTGTTTTTCTTCCATTTACGATCTAAAAATAAACGGGAGAAAAAAAAGTTTTTTTTTTCTTAAAACAAAGGACTTGTTAACATCACACGAACTCGTGGAAATGGACGATTAATTGACTCTAGGCATACAACACAACACACACAGGTCTACAAAGAAATTTATTTCAAAATAATTATCGTAAATTAATTTTATTTTCCAGGAAGTTATTTTCGAATAAAATTCATCATAGACATTAAAAAAAAAGGTGTTTAAAAAAGACAAGAAATTAATGGAAAAAAAGGAATAATACACGAAGAAAAAAGAAAGAAAGAAAAATATGTATAAATAAATATACATACCAAAAAAAATTAAAGAAAACAATTTAAAAAAAATTAATATTTTTTAAAATAAAACTGAAATGAACAACACAACGACAACAATAAACATCTTAATGGTGGCTGCAAAATAGCAAGAAAATGTTTACAGACACAATAAATGCAACGCATCGTATAAACAAAAATTAAAACAATAAAAAAAAAAAAACAAATTATAATTTAAAAAAAATAAAAGAAATTTTTATTCGTATTGCTAGCCGGTAATATTCGTTCGTTCTTTCGTTTTCATTACAACACTACACACATAATCGAATTTCTAAAAATATATCATGATATTCAACTCGTCGAGTTTACTACAAAGAAAAGTGTGCCGCTACATGTTTTGATTTCATATGCTTGTATTTGTGAGCATTTTATTGAGCATCATATCGAGAACATTTTGCAACAGGGTTTATTAGTTGCATCTACAGAATTTCGAAATTTCAAAGCAAAACCATATGCTTGTGCTAAAAATTTATGCTTAATGGTACATTCTATTCTGTGTTTACATTGTAAATTTTATTTTTAACTGGAAAAATAAATATTTTTCGTTGCATTCATAACAAACGGCCATAAAATATTTGTAAAGTTTACAAAAGCAAAAGAAATAAAACACATTTTGAAAATAAATTTAAAAACTATACTACTAAACACAAATTTTAAATCCAAAAAAAGAAAAATATTCATAACCAATACATCAATGATAATTCTAAGCTGATCCAAGAAAAATGTCGAAAAAACCACGAGGGAGCATTCATAAAATTCGTGAATTCGAATTAGAAAAGGTGAGTTAAAAATCAAAGAATTTTTTTAAATATAAATCGGCCTAGTAAGAGAGTAATTTTACCACTAGTTTTGCTCTTTTCGATTTAAAACCATCAATAACACAAAGACCTACTTGTGTATACCGAAGGGAAAATTCCTGCTAATCGTTAAAACTCGGTTCTGATTAAATGGCTAGGTTAATATATAAATTGTCGTATGTTAAGAATTGTTGTAGTCTGGCTTACACGGCAGTAGCATTGTCGATCCTTATTGAGCAAGGCGTAATGGGGTCATGCTTACTAAATTTTTGGTTCTAAAAATTCCACAGCTAAATTCAATGGCATTTGGTTCCAACAAGACGGTGCAACTTGAAGTACAGAGCGCTTAGCAATCGATTTATTTCAAAATCAATTTGTTGACAACTTTCTGTCTAACTGTGGTCCTGTTGACTGGCCCCTCATTCTTATGATTTAACGCCTCTGAAGTACTTTTTATGGGACTATTTTAAGTCATTGGTTTATTCCGACCTTTATAACAATTCTTGAAGAATTGAAAGTCAGTATATTGACACCGACCGTAGAGCCAGATCTACTGTCAAGGAAAATATTTACTTCATTTAATGTACTTTCATGCAAATGTTGTCTGCAACATACTATTTCCAGCAGTTCGTCCGGTATCTTACAAATGACAGCTGTAATGTCGTCTTACAAGGTTGTGGCTGATTTCCTCAACACGCTTTACACGAGAGACTTTACATATTCCTGCAAAAAGAAAAGTTTCTCAGTGGAGAAAATTCCACGATCTTGGGATGGTCAATGGACTGCTCCAAAACATGAGTATAATTACTAACCAAACTCACCATTCAATAAGTTTACAGCATCACATGCCGTGACACCGTCTTGTTGGAAGCATATATCAATCAAAATAAATTTTTCTGTTCGTTCATGCACTTATTGAGCCATAACTATTCGAGAGAAACACATCTTAAGCGTCATTTTACTATTTATAGTGAAATAGCAAAAGTTACCGATCAGTTTTGGTATTGCCACATGTCACGAATCTTTTTTCAACACTTCAAAAATTATACTGAAAATCAGTATGCATAGCAAAAAAATCACCTATTATATAGGTCAGGAGAGAGAGCTTCAGTCGATCCAATTCGAAACATTTAAACTCCAAAGTACATCGTGGTAAATGCGTTCTACCAATTCCGAAAAACAACCACACTGTTGCGTTTAAAATGCGCAAAATACTTTTCAGTCTAAATTCTGGGACATCGCTAGGGATCTACCAATAACAGCTCGACAATTTATTTCCTAAGTCCAAGCTCCAGGCATGTCCTTTTATAAGACAATGTCCTGTATTGATAGACATAAATAAGGTTGTATAGCCTCTATTTCTTCTCGCTAAAGAACAAGTGTACCACAATGGGCCTAGTAGCTCATGTCTTAAGACAATTATCATTAAATATGTCAAAATTTACATGGACGATTTCGTCCTTTTTACTTCCGATACGATCAAGAAAGAATTAAATTATCAATGAACTTTTCTTCACTTTTCTTTCAATGTCTAAAGTCCGACTAACCAAATGAGAAAAATAGATTTTAAATCAGTTACAAAATTCAAATAAAATTAGTATGTTCGTCAATTGCCAAATGATTATTTTCTATCATAGATCTGGATCTGATCGATCATGGCAGTTTATTTCTTCTTTGGAAAATCATAATTTCCTTTTCATTTCTTTCATCTGCTGTGTCATAATTGTTTATCATAAAATTTTCATCAATATTGTTAGAAATGTTTTTCGTATATAAACAATAATGAAATGAAAATGAATCGTCAAAACAGGTGGCGCATATTAAAACAAATTAATTATTAAAATAATTAATTAAATAATTGATTTTTCTTTCTAACACTCTTTCAATACTGATTCAATAATAAATCTCCTAGAAAATATGCAATTGAAAGTGTGATTTGATATGAAAAATATTAAAGAGATGAAAAAGGAGAAACATGAAAAACGAAAAACAACAACAACAAATACAAATTATTTAATATTTGTAAAAATGCAAAAACAAAAAACACATACACACATATACACAGTATTTACACGAAGCAATTGCGCAAGCAATTTCTTGTGACATTTTACAATCGAACAAATTGTCTCACACAGACCTTATTAACACGTTGACTGCCGACTACGAGATAACTCGTAGATTGTGTTCCCTTCTAGGGCGCCAACCAGAGGTCAGCAATGAGTATTCAAAACGATGAGTAGATTCGAATCATACTTATAATTTCTGATACTTATACGCATTCATACTTATTTTAATGTCATACTCATACTACTCATATTCAAAGTTTGAAATACTCATGGTACTCATACTTAACAATACGCATGATGTTATTGATTTCGACTCTTCATGACTCATCGTATACACGAATCACAAAATAAGTATGATTCGGATACGAACACTACTATACTCACAAGAAGGTTGTGTGTTTACTCTGCTTGCTGTCTTTGTCTTTTTTGTGTATGTGTCTTTCTTCTTTCTTTGTAAATGCAACAACAACTAAGACATTTATAAGTATTATAAGTATTTTTCTAAATTTATGAATCTGAATGAGTAGGCATATGAATCAAACATTGTTCGAATGTTATGAGTTCGATGTCAACGTTGTACTCATACTCATTGCAACTTCTACTTATAAATCAATGTTGTACTGAGTACGAATGAATCAGAGTAGTTGGATTTCAATACTGTTGACTCACTCATACTCAAAAGTTCATGAGTACTTATGAGTAGCGAAAAAGCGATTCATTGCTGATCTCTGGTGCCAACTACGAGCTATCACGTACTCACTAAACCTGCCATTTTTGTGTAGCTACGAATAAACTCGTATTTTATCAGTGCTAGTATCGATAAATGGCTTCTGGGAAATTAACAAAAAGTCAATGTTTGCTTGCTCGGCCAGTTTTCTGAAAATTGACGCGGCAGTCAACGTGTTAATTTCCAAATAAAAAAGGGAAAATGATTCCACCTGTAGACAGACCAGTCAAATCTGACACTGCACTGACCCCTAGATATACACGTCCATAGTCTGAAAATATTCTGTAATAACTCTACAGAAACCGTAATGACGAGGACAAGGAAACTACTGTAATACTTTTCTGTACTTGAATGACATTTACGGTCCACAGTAAGGAAAAATTTTTGGACACCTAAAACTTATAGAAAATTACATCAAAGACTGTGTGTATATCAGAGACAAACTAAGTTCGAATAATCTTATAGAAGCCCTATGTTTCCAAGTGAAATATATAAAAACAATCTACGGAAAATTGCATACAGAATTGCGTAGTGTAAAAACCGTTTAACTTTCCTGCATATATGTATGTATATACACGCGATTCAATATACTATTTTGACATCAAATTTATTTTGGCTTTCAGCCAAATATATGCCAACATTAATATATTTCTTATTTTTTTTTCTCATCTTTAATTTTTTTTTTGTTTTTTCATTCGGTGTTTTCCATACACAAGTTTAAAGCAGATTTTCGAAAATTAGAAAAAAAAATTGAAATTTTATAAAAAATTCAGTTTCTTTCTTTAGTCAGTAATGGAATATAGTTTATGGCTATATCATTATGTTTATTTAACGTGTTAATCAATTGTCGAATTTGAACTGATATTTCAGATACATTTGGTTGATGAATTTGATATTTTACAAATTGTTGGCGAAGGATGGTTTGGAAAAATCTTATTGGTCGAACATCGAGCCTCGCATACCGAAATGGTTTTGAAAGCGGTACCCAAGCCATATGTATCCTTAAGAGATTTCTATAGAGAATTTCATTATGGTCTACATTTGGGCATACATCGAAATATAGTTACAACATATGATGTGGCATTTGAAACTGCTGGCTTTTATGTCTTCACACAAGAATATGCACCATTGGGTAAGGCAAAAAAAAAATAATGATTTTTCTAATATTATTAAGCAATAATAATGATTTTGCACTTCTCTTAGGTGATCTGACATCAAATGTTACCGATACCGGTGTGGGAGAGGTGTATAGCAAACGTGTGGCCAAACAAATTGCTTCCGCCTTAGATTATATGCATTCAAAGTAGGACTTTTATCGTTGTAAAATGTTTCATACTTTATCTTATTTTCAAAAGTTCTGGTGTTTTTTGTTTTATTATATTCCATAATACAGAGACATAGTCCATCGTGATGTTAAACTGGATAATGTTTTGATTTATCGTTCCGATTTTTCTCGTGTTAAATTATGTGATTTTGGTGAATCCTATCAGAGTGGCACTGTAGTCGAAAGGCGCAATGAATGGCTGCCCTATAGTCCGCCCGAAGTATTAGACATAAAACCCGAAGGAACATACAAGTGAGTATATGAATACTTTGTTCAGGCTTTACAAACAATACATCCACCTCGTTACAGAGCCGATCCCAGTCACGATGTTTGGCAGTTCGCCATTGTCATATTCGTTTGTCTAACCGGCTGCTTACCTTGGCAAAAGGCCGCCTCCGATGATCCACGCTATGTGCGTTATTTAATATGGCAAAACACCATGATGTTGGCCATACGTCGTACACCGAAATTATTTAAACTTTTATCCTCTAGAGCACAACGTATGTTTAAAAGATTTCTAGAGCCCCGTGCCGATAAAAGACCGAAAAATCTATCCGATTTGGCTAAATTCTTAGATGATCGTTGGCTAGCAAAGACTGCTGAAAAAGAAATGGCCGAATATGAAACAGATGAATTGTGTCCATCAATGTATTCGTTTCATAGCAGTCCAGATGAGAAAAATCGTTTACTTTACAATTTAGCCGACTGTGGCATTGAGACCAATGTGGATAGGCATACAAAGAAAATGCGTATTAAAGAATGGATTGAGTCTTCGGTAATAACGGAGGAAGATGAGGTAATTTTTTTATTAAGAAAAATTTATATTCAATTAAAAAAAAACAATTTTGAAAACATTGTTAAATTCTAGGAGGAACTCGATGAGACCAATTCGGCTTCATCGCCCTCATCATCAATATCACGAGAACCCGTACGTGGTCATATATCGTCTTTGCGCACTTCTTCCACCGAGAAACCAAAAGAAATTAAAACCACCCTAAAAGATGCCAATCAAAAACATTTTGATCCCCGCACTGGTGTCGTACAGCAAGGTCCAAGCGAAATGGGTGTGGTTAACATGCAAAAGTCTGAAAGCCCTTTTTCAACGGCCAGTAGTAATATGTCCATGATAAATAATAACGATAGTTTGGCTGGTAGTATGCTAACACTTGGTTCACGTCCCGATTTACTAGCAAGCAGCATGGAAATTTATAACTCTGCTAGTACCGATCTTAATCGTTTAGGTGAGCCTAACGGTAGTCTCGATCAGCTGTCCTATCAAACGCTTAGCAATAGTAATCTAGTATTAACACAAGCACCGCTGGATTATGTGCAAAATTCACCCCAAATGACAACAATAAAAAATTCAATTGGCGTTAATACGGGACGTCCTCTAACACCTAATAAAAGTATTTTGCATCGTTCTAAATCAGATAACCTTAGAGCGGCCCTATTTGCTAGTACGCCAACTTTAGATAACAACAATAGTTTAGCGTGGAATATGCCAAATAAGACAGTACAGCCACAGTCTAACCATAATAATAAATCGGTTACTTTTGCGGGTTTAGCTAACTCTTTTCAAACGATGGCACCGATAATAATGCCTCCAAATTTTAATATTAATATACAGCAAAATACCTCTACTCCACCAGCCACTACTAATCAAGTGACATCACCTACGCAAACACCAATGCAAACTCAAGCACAGCCACAATATCAATACACTAACAATAATAACAATAACAATAAGAACACTAAATCTAATTATTATGATTCTCCAGTCAAAGACAGTGCTTATGGTTCATCAGAAACTACAAATGATTTTTACTCATCGCCATATCAAACGAATATGAATGGTAAAATGAACGGTAATAGGCCTTCACCAGTTCGACAGAACACTGTTTCAACTACAGTGCGCACACAAAGCTCTCAACAGCAAAGAAACTACTCAGGAGCACTAACAACAAGCTTGAAAGATACAGCCTACGATCGATCAGTAATCAATAATAACAATAATAATAATTTAAGGCGAAAATAAATTCTAAATTGTCAATTATTCGATAATTGAAATACTCAATAAACTTTATGAATTATAATTATAAACATTACATTATTATTTTAAATAATTTAATGTATTTCTATTGTTAGATTTTAAATAAAAATTTTTAAAAAATATTAAATATTGAACGTATTTTTCAAATCAATACATTGGCTGTGGTGTAGGAATTTATAAGTCTTAAATGAAAATGTGTTTAAATTACGTTCGAGAATAATTATCGAATAGGGATGATATTCAATGTTGATAAAGAACTGGCCTTACAATAGCAATTTTCCAGCACAAAAAAACGAATGTTGAAGAACTCTGCTGCATAACAATAGAGAAGCCATGCAGTATTGAAAACAGGTAAATATATTTTAGCAATGTGTTTCAATAATGGCTGAGAACAAAGATTCGTATAAGTTGATGCCATGAATCTGCAGTGTGTGTAAACATAAATTGTGTCACAACTCTGATGTTATCATTTTCAAAATGGATATCATTTTGAATGGATATTATAGTGCTAGCAAACCACATTAGAACCAGAATCGTACAGAAAATAGAAGATTTCCCCCATGCTAAATCGCTAAGTATTTAGAATAGTAATGAGCACATATAAAATAGAAAACAATGCACAACTGTCACCTTTTTTGAAGTCGATAAAAAAAATCTTAAAACAACAAAAGACGTCGGCTATTAGATCCTTATTAAATTAACATTATTTAGCTGGTTCATTTAATTTCTTCATTTCAACTTTGTACGACCTTGGACGTAAACATAGTTGTAAATATTTACGCTAAACTCCTTGGATGTCATAGAAGATATTAAACAGGTGAGAGGACTTTTTATAGCTCGATTATGGATAGCAACCGGTGTTATTGGCAACGAAGTTACGAATCAATTTGCAATATCAGGTTCAGCTTTAAAAGCTACAACAGAAGAGGAGTCTGTTGAACTGTATGTCTTCTTATAAATTGTGCTTGGGGATGTAGAGCGGACAGTAGGGTTGCGAGAGCCTTATAGCCAAAACTGATTTCCGAAGGTACAAAACTAGTCCTAAGCCCAAGTAAACAGGCGATGAGAGCTTTTATAGGAGAACTAACGTCTCATGGCCTCTTTAGACGTACCAACACCAGATGGGAAAGAGTTATTCGAATTTCTGTGACTAAGTGAAGAAGCAAAGAAAACGATGGACCTTCTTTTATGTCATTGTCCTTCTCAAGAAGAATATGGGCAGAGATGACTAGGCAGGTAGTAGTTTTGCTAAGAAGCTAACTAAAGGACTGCAAACTTGACTAATGGGGTACATAAACGGGATCTGCTGGTTAGGGGAATATCTTTATGGGCCGATTATTCACTGCTTCTGAACCCGTTGCGTTGCAAGCTGGCAACTGAAAATTTGTAGTTCCCGCAAAAAATTTTTTATACGCGAAATGATTAGTTGTCAGTTGTCGTTTGTTATATCATATTTTGCAACTGGCAACATAACTAAGGATGAATTGCCATACAAAACCGAGCCATTTATAAAATAATTATTGCTACAAAAAATTGTCACTTGAGGTCACTTGGTTGATTGTTTTCTCACTTTTCCTTCATAATTTTTGTTCACTCTTCTTCGTTTTTTATGAAGGGCGACCAGGCAAGAAAATATAGATACAGTGACGTGCCACCTTTTCAAACTGAATTGCAATTATACAAGCAGAACGAAAGAAACTAATACAAAACGATTTTAAAGCGGGAGAATTTGTATATGTTCGATGCATACATTCTAATAGAAAACAGATTAAGTATTAGAAACATACTAGACCTCCAGGACATACTAATATGTTCAAATCGCTCCAAAGGCCAACAGCAAGTCGTAGTCATGATTCAACATCCCTATCATACAATTTTTTGTAGGCTTTTGTGCAAAAAAATGAAACTTTAACAAAAAAAAAAATCAACAACATAACCAACTCGCCATTATCCGAGCTAGTGATTGTATATGTTGTACAGAATCTTTCCACTCTTCGTTGGAATAATTTATTTTGAATCCTACTTTTAATAAATACTAATATCGCTTCATTAAAACTTAGAAGGCAATACAGTATGCCGTTATTTCGTTTTCATAGTATACATGTTCAAACATAGAAAGCGTTTCTATGAATTAAACTACTCAGGACAACTTATTATCGATAGCATCGCCTCTTGATCCATGTCTGAAATCTCCTTTAACAATCCATACATTTCTACACTAACTACATTGCAATAAATACCTTTATATTCTTGAGTATATTATTCAAGTATTCCCCCAAAACATGATTCACCACATTGCTCTGCGCTTCCCTTAGTATATTTTCCATCAGTTTCCATCGACACTAATATACTTCACTTTTGAAATCACTCACTCATCATTTAGAACACATTGAATTTCTCTTGTTTTTAAGTTAAATCTTAAAAAAATGTATTTGTTTTTATTCTTCAATCATTTGTTTAACGAAGAGACTGCAACAGGATCACTCACGCAAATACAATATGCATTCAGTTGGAGAGTCCTACGCACGTATTTAATGTAACAGGGGCTTAAACTTTACAAATAGAGATGACGAAGGTGGTGGTAATTGGCTTGAATCCAAGAGAAGCAGATAGACTGTAGAAAATCTACTTCAATGGAATAAATCTGGAGCTGTGGGTAGCACCAATACCGGGACGACCGTGCTTGACGGGTTTGTAAGTCAAAACGAATTCACCCAAGTAGTGACCAATCATTTCAGGCTTAACTTCAACTTGGCCGAAATCTTTGCCGTTGTAGACACCAATGATGGAACCGGTCATTTCGGGAACAACAATCATGTTTCTCAAATGGGTCTTGACAATTTCTGGTTTTTCATTTGGAGGAGCCTCCTTCTTGGCTTTGCGCAATTTCTTGATCAAGGCCATTGGTTTGCGTTTCAAGCCACGGGAGAAACGTCTGCGGGCACGGCTGTGCATCAATTCAACCAACTGGTTGCTAAAAGAAAAGAAAATTACCATTAATGCTACTCATTCTAAACAACATACTCCAATTAAAATTAAAACTTACTTGGGCATATCCAACAATTGGTCCAAATCGACACCACGGTAGGTGTACTTTTTGAAGGTACGCTTCTTCTTAAGGGTTTCATCAACCTGGAATTGATATAAAGAACTCTTCTGTTAATTTATTCTCACACAAATATCACACTTGAAATGCTTAAAACACTTAAAATTTTATTCACATCTTGTAAAACATTAACTTAAAAATTGTTTTCCATTTAATTTAATTAATATTTCACTAAGATGTTGAATATTTTTAAAGATTTTTGCAAAGATTTTTACCTCAGCCATCTTGACGTTTCAATTTACAGAACGGAAAGAAAAACAAAAGGGTTCAGTATTGCCAGAATTGAAAAGTAAGTGCTTTTCTAAGTTGTCACTACTGTGTGCAGTATTGTCATATAAAATATTAATTTCTACCTCTAGAGTGTTGCCATATTAAGACTTAAAGTGGTATTTACACTACAATGAAAATATAGATTAGATTTTAAAATTTGTTAAAAATTTAAATCATTTACACTAATGTAGTGACATTTATCAATATTGTATTTTCAAAATAAAAACATCCAAATAGGATACAAAGAAATAACTAAATCATTAAAGTATTAAAGTATTAAGTTTATAATATTTTTTAATTTAAAAACATTTTTTGTACAGTGTAACATGATTTTTAATATAATTGATTAAAAAGCAGGGTTGCATTAAGAAAGTAAATATTTTGGAAGCAGATTCCGTGAAAATATAATACTGAACTAGTGGAATTCCACTATATTTAATAAATATTAAAAAAGGACGCTACTAATTAATTAATATTAAGTTTATAATGAATTGTATCATTTCGCCAACACATATATTAAATTTAGGACCTATTCAGGGATTTATGGAGTCTTTTTGAATTTTCATATACAACAATTTTCCATATACTACTCTCTCTTTTTCTTCTTCAACAGTCTATTTTCTCTCAGTATATTAAGATTGGTTTTTACTGCCTTAGTTTTATAAATAAATCTAAAAACCAATAATTGCCAGAATTTTTATATAATATATCATTTGTTTTATTTTTCATACACCATAAGGTAAAAAAATATCTATATTAATTTACCAATTAATTTTATCCTCATTAACACATTAGGTATATTTCAAATTTAATGGTAACACTATATATTGGCACTACTTTTAATTTTAAGCATAACGACCCTGTGTTTGAAACACATGTTTTCGATAACTGCTAATAACAGAAAACTTATCGTCAATTCAACCTGCTTTTGGAAGTTGAGGAATGATAACAAAACAAAAAGTTATTTTTTTAATAAAACAAAACGCATAAAATACAACAAAAGTAGTGAGATGTGTCTTCGTGCGCTTCTTTTTATGGACAATGTCGTAGGAAGAGAACTAAAGTGATTTTCCGTTTTTTTTGCTGACGTTTTCGTTTATTGTTTATCGAAGCAGAACCAACAAATTTGATTGATCGTTTAACAATTAAAGCAAAACACCGACTTTTAACACCTTCATTAAGTACATTCGCCGTTAACAAATAAGTGCTAAACTACCATTTAAAAATTGCAAAATTAAAAAAAGTGTTGAAATAAAGTTAAGTTTCTGTTTAAGCAACGTGTAAATTCAAAATCATTTTCAAAATTAAAATACAATCTGTGGCTTTTGACCACAAGTGAAAGTTTCCAGCCGCTTCATATGTAAAGTTCATTGGCATATCAGCTGTATCTGTGTCTGGCCTTCTTAAAGCAAAACACCGCCAACTGCAATAGCCGCCTCAACAAGTGAAACAGGCGTCGTCAACCTTGAAATTGTTCAAGATGTTGGCCAATTCGGGTTATGTGATGACCTTGGCCAATAGTATCATTGGTGTTGGTATTTTGGCAATGCCGTTTTGTTTTCAAAAGGTGGGTATAAAATTAGTCATTTCAATAAGAATCATTCCATTATTTTGTACCCTACAAAATAGTCTTGTTTTATGCTTTTAAGCTAATAACAACGGGTGTAGTGATAATGTACTTCGAGGTACTTTTCTATAATTGTAGTCGTTGAGAAAGAAAGGCATGTTTTGCTTTATAGTTTATAAAGCCTTAAATCCTTTTTAAAAAACTATAATATTTAAGCGAATGTTAGGCTATTAAACATTTGGCTCAGGTTCACAACTTTAACTTGTTAGCATTAAAAACGTATTTTGAGTTTAAAAATTTCCAAATGTAAATCATTTATAAGCTATACAATTTGAAGTTCCATTATATATACGATCTTTCCTACCATACCATATGTATAATAAAATGATATGTTGAATACTAATATGCAGTTTGAAAATTTAAATAGTTAGTGATTGTTGCTCACGTATTAACTGTTTTTGGAAATACATCGATTTATAGATCAGGTTGAGTTATAATAGGCCGATGGGTATGTGTTAAGTGTGACTCATGCTGAATACAGATTATGAAAACACTACTTTGATAATAGATAACCTTGTGCACAAACCCAATTTCAACTAAAGTACCGTAAAATAATTCATTTGTATCAGATTGTCGACTCTACAGATTTACGGTTTAGAGAACAAAAGAAACAAAATTGAAAACTAAGGTTGATCGTAGATAGATAAGAATGAATAAGTAAAGAAAAAAATAAAGGGAGATTCATCTCGCTTGCCGGCTTATGACAGAGATTAATGTTTCCCGGTTAAAAATCTTAAATATTCCAGTTAAATAAGGTATTTAGAGTCACTCTATGTTAGTATTCTCAGTGCCTCTGATTACCAAGGCGGAGACAAAAGATCACATCACTCCACACTCTGCTGAAAACAAGGATATGTGTCGTACTGACCCAAAAATTGGTTCCCGCTCTCAGAGTACAATGACAGAAAGCCTACAAAGATCCTGAAAGATCTCCCTGCCTAGGTTCAGTATCCCTTCCGTTCTAGAATAGTACGCTCTATTCCACTCAAACATGAATACTCTTCGTCTGATACCATGGTAGATTAGCCTAAGAAAGGTCTTATAGACAATATCACAGTTCCCTGTCAGCGAACACTGTCTTATGTTACACTTCTGAGGAAGCATTGTTATATGCTGATATAGTACTCAAACAAATACATAACAAGTCTATCACATGCTATGACCTGTTCACTACTCAGCTCCCTTGTGATCGTAACTAGCTCAGCGTGGAGGATACTTCACTCATCAGAAAGATAAGCTTTGCATTCTATAAGCAAAATATATGACCGTCTAGCATTGACTTATTGACATTTTTATATGAAATTCGAAGAATCCTTGAAACACATGGTAATATAGTCTTCATAAGTAAAGTGTGCAACATTTGTCTTTAATATCAGAATGATTTTTATGACCAAATTTTGTTTTACTTTAGTTTTATTATTATTAATAACGATTTAATACATTTACTTTTAGTGTGGCATATTTCTGGCAATACTTCTATTAGTTTTAAGTAACTGGATAACACGAATTTGCTGCCATTATCTCATCAAAACATCGCTGCTAACGCGAAGAAAAAGTTTCGAATTTCTTGGTAAGTAAAGTGATATCTTGTCAATATGTATGTAAGTATGTATAACCACAAATAGCTACTGGTATTGATTTCATATTAATAGAGAAAAAATTATTTATATTTTTACAGGTTTCCATGCCTTTGGCACCTCTGGTAAACTATTAGTTGAATTGTGCATTATTGGTTATCTTTTGGGCTCATGCATTACATATTTTGTTGTTGTTGGCGATTTGGGACCACAAATCGTAACAAAAATGTTCTCATTAGAAAATGAACATCACCATTTGCGTACACTATTAATGTGTGGCGTTACTTTATTTTGCATAATACCCTTGGGTATGTTAAAAAACGTTGATAGCCTGTCTACAGTGTGTACTGCCTCGATAGGTTTCTATGTCTGTTTAGTAATAAAAATCATACTGGAGTCGGAAATGCATATCATAGCAAATGATTGGGTGGAAAAAGTGGTATATTGGCAGCCATCCGGTGTATTACAATGTCTACCTATATTCAGTATGGCTTTATCTTGTCAAATGTAAGTTTTCGTTATTTTTCTTGGGTTGCATGTTTTTTATTCTTATTAATTTTCAGGCAAATCTTTGAGGTTTTCACCAGTATTAATAATCAAAGTCTTGAGAAATTAAATGGTATTGTACGTAATGCAACATGGATCTGTACATTGGTTTATATAGCAGTTGGTTTCTTTGGCTATGTTGCCTTTTGTACGCAAACCTTTTCAGGTAATTTCTATCACTTTGTATAGCATTCGCTAATAACCTTTCTTATTCATTTTTAGGCAATATTCTAATGAATTTATCAACTTCATTTGGTAGTGATGTAATTAAAATTGGTTTCGTTTTATCGGTGGCGTTTAGTTTCCCGTTGGTTATATTTCCCTGTCGTGCCAGTTTATACTCATTGCTGTACAGAAAGGTATTGTAAAAGTTTTGTTTTAAATTTATAAAACTCTTGACATAAAATATTCCGTAACTAAAATTTAGGGCCAAACTGATGCTACGGGTTATATACCAGAAACAAGGTTTAAAGCTATTACAATATTTATTGTTACTTTTTCTTTGTGCATTGCCCTGATGATACCTTCGGTAGAGCTAGTCATAGGTTTAGTTGGCTCCACCATAGGTGTAGCGATTTGTATTATGTTTCCTGCTGCGTGTTTTCGAAAAATTATCAAAAAAGATACCAACGAACGTAAACTGGCACAGTTCATTCTAGTGAGTGGCTTTTGTCTAATGATTTTAGGCACGTATGCCAATCTCTCTGCCATTGATGAAAAAAGTTCTGGATCTCATTTAGAAATGCCCAAAATTGATGAAGACCTGTTCAAACCCACCGAAATAATAAAAGAATCCATAGATGAGAAAATTAAAAATATTGAAAAAGCTTTAGAAGAGAAGGATAAGGAAAAAGAGAAAGTGTTGGCGGAAAGTCGGAAGTTGGTACAAAATTTTATGGAAAAAGAACAAAAAGATAATCTCAATGAAACAAAAATTATAAAAGAAAAGCCTTCACCACCTCCTTTACCAGTGGATGAGCCACACCCAGATGTTGAACAGCTTGTAAAAGCTGAAGAGAAACCTATCAAGATATTAGAAGATAAAGCTCCTGTGATTTTAACCAAAGATATGCAGGATAACAGCAATATTGTTAAAAAATTATCACAGAATTCAACGGAAATAAAAGATGTGAACAATAATATTTTACGGTCCGATAAGCAAATGCCAGAAAAGAAAACCACTGCCTCGGGGGCTTTGGAAATACAGCCCCAAACTATTGATAATGATGCCATTAAGAAAGATGATGAAGTAGCTAAGGAGGAATACAAACAGGAAAATGAAGAACTAAAGAAAACTCAAAAGGAACTGAAAATAACCAAAGATTTATTGGAAAAGAAGGTTGAAGAATTGAAAGAAGAATTGGTAAAACAAAATCAAGAAACACAAAACTTAGTTGTGGAAAAATTAGGTGAAGTAGTAGAGAAATTTGAGGCTATCGAACGTAAAGTTAAAAATCAAAATGAAGATATTTCAGCTCCCAAAGGTGATTTAAAGGAAACTATTGATAATAGTATAAAAAAGGAAAATGAGAACTTAAATGTTATGGTAAATGAAACAAATAATTATAAACCCGACAAAGGTTCTTTAATTTCGATATTAACTGATAATAGAGCTTTGAATAATCAGAATTTAACCCAAGAAAAAGTTTATGAACCACTATCCTACAAAACCGGAGAACTTATGGAACAAGTACAGAATAATTCAACATTTGAAAAACGATTGCCTTTGCCATTGGCTTTACTAATAAATGCTTCACAAGCCAAAATGAATGAATCTATCAAGGCAAAGTCATCAATACAATTAAACCAATCTCTTGATATACAAAATAAAACACAGCCCGTTATAGAACATCTTCCAAATAATATTCAACATCAAAACTTTGAAAAACTTAATGTAGATGCTATTAGACGCGACATTTTACAATTAAAACCAAAACTCGAGGAAACTACCACAACCAATTCAAACGATGATATTTCATCAATTCATAGAAATAAACGTTCCTACCAGTCATTAGAAGTCAATGGAAATTGTCTTACCGAACCAAAAGTGGATAATCTTTTGGCTTCCAATCTAAATGCAGGATTGGAAATAAAAATTGGCCGCGATTTAAAATCAATTAAAGATGAAGAATAAAAATGAGAAATTTTCAGTAGAATAATTAAGTGTACCACCATTTCCAAGGACTTACATTACATAGTAGTTATAAACTAAAGAAAAACGTGTATATTTTTCTCGCATTTAGTAGTAAATTAAATTGACTAATTATTAAGAAATATATTTAAAATTTTACACTTACTATTCATTAGTTTAAAACTTTAAAAGAAGTATAGAATATTTATTTTTAATATAACCAATCCGTACCTTTTAGTATTGTTTAAGATATATGTACATAATATATACGATATAGATTTTTCTATTTATTTGTAAATAAACAATTACAAACAAGTATGTTAATTAGATGACAAAAAAAGAAAAAATAAATAAACAAGATTCTACACAAGATACTACAATAATTCAAGCATTTCTCAAATCGTTATAAAAAATACTTGAAGACTAAGACCCGAGTAATTCAGTTTAACCGCCTATGAAGTGAAAAGAAAATGTTCATCATAGGTTTCGAGTTTATAAAATTAAGAGTTCAATCCTGTTCAAGTAAGTCATCTACAAAGTTTCCTAAAATCTGTTTGCGGCAGAACGAATTCAATCAGAAAAAGTTTTTCTGCATTATATCTCCAAAAGAGGCAGCCAACAATAGTTGGACCTGCTTAACTATAAAAACTTGATTAAGGACACTGAAACATTGTGCCTGTGATTTAAACAATTTCTATATTCAAGAACATAATTGAATACTGTAACCCTAATTTATTTTGTATTTGTCAAAACGATTAATTTTGTAAGCGAAGCAACTCTTTTCTTTATTTTAAATCGAAATGTTACAAAATTTTTTCTTGCAAATACTAAATTATTCCGTCTTATTAACTACAATCTTTTGTCAATTTTTCACGAAAATGTTTCCTATAAATGTAAGTTAAAAAATCTGTGGCCATTGAAAGAAAATTTTGTGCAAAAATATTTAAAATTTTACTCTTATTATTTAAAGAACTTTTTTGGCTTTAATACCCAAAATATGGAACTTTATCCACGTCGTAGGCCCACGGAATTCTATTGTGAGCCACAACCTATGGTGGAATATCAAAGCCGTCAGGGGGAACATCCTTTGGATAAGCTGCAGAGTAAAAGTGAAGCGGTAAATTGGCAACATGATGTGGATAGTGCACGTATATCGCCACCTAGAAATTCCGATATGCGTATGTTTCGCAATAGTTATTTTTCGTAAATAAAATTTGTGCTTTCTAGCGCCATTTGTAATTAAGTTATCACTTTTTATTGCTAAAATACGTAATAAATTAAATATGTTCTACTATGTATTGAACAATTTCGATTTTAATTGTTAGAAACAAACACCAATTTCGTAACAAATTTTGCAAACAAATATGTGCATTAAACTAACAGTGATCTTGCTAATAACGTATGTATATTTTATAGGTTTAAATTTTAATAATTATGTTTAAAAATGTATTAAAAATTCGAGAGGTATTTTAGTTTTCTAATGGTAACGACCTTGGTATTAAAGGCAGTAGCAATGTTTACTTTTTTTAAATATCACCACCTAAAGTATGGAGATCATAAAGTACCTAAAAAGAAAAAAATTATTTAAAACTCATATATTAAGTGTTAACAACGTGAAGAACTTACCTCCATTACAGTGGCAATACTCCAAGCTTGTGTGCGACACGAATCTCTGCAATAGGAACCGTTTTCGTTAGTTAGTTCTGGCAAACCTCGCCAGTGGGATGTCTGCAATTCTTTCAAATGGGCTTTCAAAATATCCCTTTAAAGAACATATTGAGATTGTTATGTGTAATATTACTCATGTTTTAAGTTACTTTTAAAATTATAAACCTACCAGGTTTCTGCTATGGTCTCATTCAAGAAACCGCATTTCTTAGCAAATATTAAACGTGCTCTTAAATAGTAACCAATAGGCCATACCCATTCAGGTCCTTGATGATAGTTAGCACCATGAGCCACAGTGCAATCGGTGGAATCATTGGAGTTATCATAATTGCCGCGGTAATTCCAATCACTTGGGTCTAAGGTCTTCATGCCTAAAGGTCCTAATAAATGTTCTTTTGCTTTTTCCAAAGCTATCCAAGCATTTTTAGGCTTAAACATTTCTGGTGCCACTACCATACTAATGGGAAAATTACATCTCAATTGATAATCGGTCCATCGTTGAGTTGCTCCATAAGAATCCTTGTAGATATTTTTCCTATTTGCCAGTGGTGCCTTTTCGGTTTCTGTTACAAAGAAACACTTTTCAAAATTTTCGACAATACGATTGGCCCACTCCTTATAAGTCCAAGAAGTTTCTTGACCTATTAAAGAAAAAAATGCTTAATTTTGTACTTTTTTTTTAAATGTATGAATTTAAAATACCATTGGGTCCCTTGCGCTTAACGCCTTTATATTCGATAGCACCACTCTCAGATAAGGATTGCATAAAACGCAAAACTGCCAATTCTAGACCGATTAATTCAACGGCAGAGCCATCTCGAGATGTAATAGGTCTTCCTCTATTGCCTGCCTTTTCTGAAGAACCCATTTTGTCCATCCAAGTACCGCAATTCCATTGATTTCCGCCAAACACAAAACCAGTTTCAGGATGTACGCCAATTTGGTTGTTAAAACCGTTATCCGTCATATGAGCATCGATTTCATAGCCAGCATTACGTTCACGATACTGCAAACCCTGGAAGTGTACCTGTAGAGCCTCTTGCATTACATCAATCAAAACCTGATCGAATTGTCCCGGACCATTAGCTTCAGAATCATCATAGGGGAATATACGCGACACTTTGTCATTTAAAATATTTCTACCGTGAGGTGCCTCCTCAACATATTGTTTAATACTGTGCAACCACCACCAGACAGCATCGCGGCAGTTAAAACGTGGCTTTGTGCCATTATCCAATAGATTTGGTATTAAACCATGGCGCATACACTGGGCAAAGCCTAAAATAATGTATCGAGCTTCATTAAAACGGCCAGTCAATAACATAAGCCCTCTTAAAGAAATAAAAGTGTCGCGACCCCAGCAGCGCATGTAGCCAGTAGAGAAGTGAGGCAAACCTGCTGACAAAGTAACACATTGTTTTGGTGCTTTAGGAACTGCCAAGGCAGGACTTAATGGTGGTAAATTAGCCGAATTGCAAACAGTCAAAAACTGTAAAGTAGCCAAAGCCAATAATTGCGGAAAGTCATGACCTTCACGTATAAATTCAGGCATCATTTCGTGGACACGATGTACCAACAGATTGTATATGCCACTGACCACTGCATCAAAATAGCAGGGCACCAAATAACGCGGTATATCCTTAATGGGCTCAAAGGATGATTTAATCCAAGAAGCCAAAGGTTTGGTGCTGTCGAAATTAAATAAGCGACCCCATATGTAATCTGAAAGAAACAGATAATTTAAGCAATGCTATAAAGCAGTACATTTCTTAATAAAACTTACCCATCATCCAGTCACCGCTTCTTAGGTTATTACACAAGGGATGGCCCAAATCATTTTTGGGTGAAATTTCCGTTAACAACGATACAAATCCTTGTATACCACAGTAAACGATTGGACCAAAATCGGGTATATCATAAGCAGCTCCACCATGACCTAAATCCCGTTCCTCCTGATCACAAGTAAACAACACTCTGTTCATATCAGTTAAATCAAGTTTCTCCACAATATGTTTCAGTTCATCGTAGGCGGCACCTTCTTCAGAATGCAATGATTTTGTAATGGCATGCAATGTTTCAAAATTATTACGTAGCTCGGGTTTTAAAGAAGTTCTAAAAAGAATATAAAAAGTATTGTATAGTTAAACACAAAAATAAATGGCAAAATAATAAATTTTTTAAAGCATTAAAGCTCTCAATTTTTAAAGAGGCTTAAACTATTCTGTATCTGTTGATCTAAGTTTAGGATTCAGAAGGTTATTCTTACCTAATAGCCACTACAGAGCCTGGTTTTAAATTAACAATTTCCAATTGAGTTACGTTACCGTCAATGTATGGTACAATGCGAAAGATTTGCGATTTAGATAAGGGTATATGTTCTCTTAAAGTCAACTGGAATTGATTGAAGCCATTCAAAACATTTGGATTCTTTTTATGAGGGGCCGGAGAATCGAAAGGTTTATCACCTTTCATACATAGTTCAGCTTCCAAAATAATCTCCTCGAGACAGCCCTCAAAACGCAATGGCCGTACAAAAGTGGGACCAGCATGTGGATGAGGATAGCCAAACACAGTGTGTGCAATTAAAATTACACTTTGATGAGTGGTAGGATTATGCCGTGTAATAGCCACAATATCGGGATTCATTTGATCAACAAAAACTTCTGAGAAACCTTCTTCTGCCAGTTGGCCATGTAAAAGATTTAAGGCCCGTTTGGCAGCTATAATTCCGCTCTTGAATTCAACACCCTTGCCCCATTCTTGGTAAGGACGCTCTTCATCAACAACATGTATCTGTAATAAAGTTATAGTTACTTGAATTCATATTCTTTGGAAATAAGTATATCCCTTTAACTTACATGATGAGGTACTAGTTCATCATAACCGCGATTGCTGCCAGTGGCACAGCAGGCCATTGAAACTAAAGCAGCTGTAGGTAAAAGATCGTATATAGATCTCTTTTCTACTGGCGAAGGATTATCATGAGTCAAGTCCATAAACAAGGCATGAGCTACGGTGGGTGCCAAATCACGTTTCGGATTAACCAAAAATGCACCTACAGGTTCGCCACCGTAACGATACACTAAACGTCCCTCTTCATGAGCATCCCAAGCCGATAAAGCTTCGCGTATTAGCGAAGTTATACCCAAGCGATTAACGAACACATTATCTGTAGCATCTGAATTCGTAAACAGTTCGGCTACTACATACAAATTCGGATTTACTTCACGAGCAGCATCCAACAGATATTCGGCTACATGCAGAGGAGTAGAATGGCAATTATCCAATCTTACACCATCGAAAATACGAGCTGTGGTTACTACATATTCTGTCATGTGGCTCCAGAGATATGGACTCTCCTCAGGCCGGCGACCATAACGTAATTTAACACTATCACCCCAGGCTATAAGTTCTCTCCTTAAATAAACATTAGCACGGCCTGGCTGTTGTTCCGCAAAGTCTTTTAGGGGATCGCTAGCGCCCATAACCCAGCCATTATGGGCCATAAAGAATTCGCCCAACTTACCATACATATCCTGTTCAATCTCTTGCAAACTTTTACCAAGAGCTTTGGTCTGCGTAAAGTATTGCATAAATATTGGGTGTTTGATAGAAATTTCCGTTACCCTCGGTCCATCACCTTGCACCCGTTCATATCTTACACCAGCCAAACAATTATCGATAGCGTAATTAAGATGTTCTTGAAGTTCACAACGAACCTCCTCATTTAACCATTCCAAATGACGACGGAATGTGTCGGCGCATTTACGCAAACGAGATTCTTCATCGAAACAATCACCATGGAAACCATTAAATATTTCCATAGCCAATTCCAAATTAATGGTGGAACCGAAACGCTTATATTCTGGATCTTGAATTAATTTAATTTCAGAAAAGCGTTCATGTTTCGCCACATTTGTGGGAGGCTCGCGTAATCTGCACTGTTTCATGAATTCATCTGCATAATGCATGACATTGCATTGATACAATTCGAATATATTCACTTTAGGTAAATAGTTTTGGTGGAGTTGATATTTGAGGCCGTCCAAATGATGTTCATGATTGATAACTTTGGGAACGCCCACGTTCTCCAATACGCCATTAGCAATATCTTCGCCACATTTGGCCAATAAAGCGTCCAATAGGAAGGCGGGCCTTAAGTACGGGGCAGTAGCGCAAGAGTAAGTGGCATCTGGATGATCCAACAGCCATTCGGATTCATTGGCCGTATGATTTAAAACAATATCGCAAATGGAAGTAACCTGTTCAAATAGAGAAAAATTATTTTTTTTTTGCTTAGGACTGCTAAATAAGTTTATTTCTAACTTACACCCCACTCCTGGCGCATTTTCTTTACAATTGCATCCACATCATCGAAATTCACTTTAGCTCCTTTACCTGCAGCAAAATGAGGATTAACACGTAATTGATTGCGCAGAGAATAGGCTGATTTGGAGCCACCCAACTCTTGGATGGGAGTAAAATGTATCATATTGTAGCCTGTCTCTTTGGCTACTCTTAATTTTCCTTCCCAGGTGTTAATTGGACCCAAAAGTTTACTCAATACAGTTTGACAACGCACAGAATCCAAGGGTATAATTTTCTGTGCGCCTGGTGGACCCACACACAAATTGGGCTCAACTTGTATAAACAGGCTTCCAGCAATTTCTTGTTTTACACTGGCAAAGAGCAAAAAACATATTAAAACAAAATACATAGAAAAAGATTTCACATTTTTACTTCTCTTTAAAATGGTACCAAAAACGAAAAGTACCAGACATATTCATTTTCACCTCTGTATAGATATCAGTGTCCACAACATGTAAAGAATTATATTTATTTGTTGTTATTTTTTTTCCACTCTTCAAGAACCAATGAAGTATTCTATATTCGGTACGTTTGAACTTTTTATCTGCAAGAGGACATTAAAAATTTTAATTATAAAATATTGTTTTGGATTGAATGTTTCTTCCTACCATCATGGGGATAATTAGTGTAGAGTACTATTTCTCGTCCCAATAAGCCAGCATCGGGATGTATGTGTACAGTGGAGCCACGCTTAACGCGAAACAAGGTATGTTCAGCATTTGTACCCTGCGTTATGGGTATGCTGATTGCTTCAGCATTTTTAACCATGTTGACCTCCTAAAATAAAAAAAAATAATTTTTTTATTGTCGTTAATACAGAAGGTAGTAGACTCTATATATAGTCATTTAGTAGCATTCAATATATGGGTTATTCCACAATAAATTCGAATTTCCAATTTCAACACAAGACATGTTTTCATATTAATTACGGTGAAGCATTTGTTATTGAAGAGCAAAAATTACTTTTTTCAAGATTTTTTTAAGGATTGTCTTTAGACCGCCACAATAATTTTTATTGAGATCAAATGCGAGTTCGAAACTGAACAAGTGTCGTACTTTTCCGCTTTTCTTAGCTGGAAAAAATCCGATTTGGTGCAGATAGGTAGATTTCAAAGAAGGACCATCCCCAGATTATTAGTTGTATATTAAAAAAAACGTGTCAGTTAAACAGTTGTGTGATATTTTTCGTTGCTAAGAAAGTCACTTAATTTCCATTTAGCACACAAACTAATGTCCTGGTGATAAAGAACGATCTGTAATCTTCTGCTCTTGTTTGACTTAAGTTAAATAAGTCTTACCTCTTTGAAGATATACTATATTTGTTTGGCTGGAATAAATTTCAAACAAATATTGAAGAAATTTTATCTCTTTATGAACATTTAATGACGTTACTTGTCTTTTATTTATTGCAAATAAAAGAAAAAATCACATTCCGCATAATCTGGGCACGATGATCGCTGGATTTAAGGCCTACAAACCATTTGTTGTGGGTCTACCTTAAAGGAACAGACTGTTTATGTAAATTAAATACAATTGAGTCCTAAAAATACAACTTATGAAAACTATTATTTATTATACATACATAAAACCCTTATAAACCCTTTAATGCATTATAATTATAATGAATTTCGATCAAAAATATGTTTTCAATTTGCATTTCAAAAAGAAACTCAAACTTTAAAGTCTCTGTATTTCAAGTGCCATCAAGTGCTTTCAAGTGATTGATCCATTAATATTTTCCCTTTTTAATATTTATAGTAGAATAAAATTTTGTTTTCAAAAACTCGTGATAATCTCCATGGAAATGAATCATATTGGCTAACATGACATGCCCCAGTCATGTCATTGACCAATGTTAAAGGAGAAAGGTGTTTAATATTTATTTGACTTTTCTATTTATAAAATATGTCTCAATTTAATGTTTCAATTTATAAAATATGTTCCAAAGAGTCTTTATTATGTCATACATTTAACTTTCAATTGATGGACAATGTCACAGAAATAAAATTTTTAAAGAAAAAAAATTAAATAAAAATGGCCACACAATTATGTTTAATTTACCACATCAATTGCTAAATTAATGGCAGAATTATTATTGTTGTTGTTATTGTTATTGTTTTCAGTAAGGGTGGCGCCCGAAATGTCAGCATTTTTGTTTTTTGTAATATGATAACTTAAAGTCATTATATTGTATTATTGATATTTTTAACATTAAAAATAAACCACAAATACCGATTCGGTTTTATAATTGGAAATTTTTAATGATAATTTTAATCACAATTTCTTAACGCGTACTAAACTCATTAGATTATTTTGTAAACATTTTTATAGCAAATTATTAAACTCTGTACTCACTAAACTCGTATTAAAATGAAAACACTATTTTTGAAACACAATTACACAGATTAAAGTAAAGCATTCGATTAATTATGCACTTGAAACACTTATTAAACAGCACATTATATCACAGGTACATGCTTTTTAATTTTTTTTATTTTAAACATTGTATTAAAGTAAATAATATATATTATACTAGTATTTGTTAATAAATTATTAATAACAATAATAATAAGGATCACTGTCACCGCATATCACTTGTATAAATCATGTCATTTAAAATATATTTTAAACCACATTTAATTTTTTTATATTAATTTTTTTTTATTTATTTTTTTTGTGTGGAAACATACCTCAATACTTATTGATTTTGAAAATGTATTGCCCATAACTTTAAAAATTTTACTCGATATCAGTTCTTCGTTTTCTTGTATTATTTCTTTAACGGTACTTTCCGGGATTCTTGTAACAGGAGCAGTCTCCTTATTAATTTCTTCACTCCTTTTATTATTATCATGTTGTTTCTTTAATTGATGATCTCTATCTTCGTCATTATTCCGATTTACAATTTGTTCTTCATTTGTCATTTGCTGATAACGATCGTAGGCCCAACGACAAACATATAGACCCATAACAACTGTAAAAACGGTGGTGAAATTTCGCTGCACCACTTTAAAAAGCCATTGAACACCATCGAGCAACCACATTTTACTTTTTTTTATTGTTATGATTTTTAAAATTCACAATAATAAGTCATTTGAATTAAATAAATAATATAAAGAAAAAACGAAAACAAAAACAAAAATTAAAAACAATATTTAAAAATATTAGATTGCATTTCAAGTTTACGGCTTGAAAGCGATAAGTTAAATGATGCCGAAAGAAAAATCGAATCCTAATACAAGTGAAGCATTTCATCTAATTAAACAATATGTTCAACTGTATGTTGTTGTATATCAACCAAACAAATGTACATCTTTACGAACATCTATTCATATATATGTATGTACATATGTATATGCATGCCTACATATGTACATATATGCACACATATGTACATATACAAATATGTGCGGAAAAATACATTTTGTCTAATAATTGTTTAATTTAGAAACAAAAATAAACTCAATTAAAAATGAAACCTTAATTAACAAAAAATTGCTGCATTAAACAGTAATAATAATAGAACGATTTAATCAAAGCTGAAAATATTGATAGTGTCCCATTATTTCAGTGAATTTTAGCAATACGAGAGTGGAGACCATTAAGCATTCAAGCTAAGCTTGAACAATACTATGGGTATTGACTCTAGGGTCGCGTTTGGGTACAGCCTTGCTGTGATCTAGTTCAAAAATAGAAGAGCTAATATTTATTCGTGCTTTTTTATTTGGTTTTGATTTGGTATTGATTTCCCCTGATCGTTCCAAACAAGCTTAAATTTATTGTAAATTATTCTTCCTAATAAATACGCTTTTTGTCGACCATACAAGATAGAAATAGCGCATAGTCACATTTACTCTTTCGTCATTTCTTGACTTCAGTTGCCATGACGACAATCAACTTTAGAAAAAAAGATAATAGTAATGGGTCTTGTTAGAATACATACATATATCATTATGCTTGAATCTTCCTTCTAGCAATGGAGAAGGTACTGTTTAACTGCGAAGCAGACACGCCTATACGAACGCCTAACCTTCTTTTTAAAAAAATTTGTTAAACTAAAACGTCATTATGGACACGTGAGAGGCGCCTTCTGTAATTTTGCAACAAGTTTTTAATTTACTATACGACGTAAACATACATACATACATATACATATGTATGTATTTAAATTTAAACATATGCAACGATTGAAAATTGCAAATGTTGAATTGATGACTATGCTTTAAATAAAACTTGACCTGTGACACTTTGTTGCTTTAATTCTCGTGATATATTTGGCAATAAAAGTATTTCAATTGCGGTATATGTAGTTGTCGTTCGATTTGTTTCTGTCAAACATTTTTATTTGTTTGCTTTCTTTAAAGTTTATCAAATGTTAAAGACCCCACATGGTAAACAGTTTATTTTTTTTCATTTTTCTATTTCTATTTTGTTGTTATTTTTTTCCGATTGTTTTTTTCAATTCTTTTTAAACAATTAAATGCCGCTTGTCGCTATTTGTTTTATTTTAAATTGTTACCTTTTGTCATTAAGCAAATGCTTTCGAAATAAATTCGAAATCACTTTTACTTTTTAAATACAATTGGCTGCAGTAACTATTTTCTTTTTAATTAAATTGTTGTTGTTTTATTGTTCTCTATTTTATAAATTGGTTTTCACTACCGCATACCACCAAATAACATAATTTTTTTAAATTTTTCTCTTGGTTTTCTTAAGAAGTATTGTGAAAATAAAACAACAGACTTTAGAAGATGATCATACGGACGAAATAAATTTAAGAAAAGAAAAAATACATAAAAATAAAAATAAATAAATAAAAACCACCAAATCACCATAAAGTTGTGCCAATTCTTCTTCATTTTGCAAGAGTATGGAAATAGGATTTTTATAAATATTGTAGGTGTTTACAGTATTTTTAAATTTAGGTCAAAATTTCCATAATTTTCTAATAACTGCATATACACACATACATTTTTAATAAACAGATATTGAATTGGACTTTATATTAACTAACAAGTTCTAAGCACGCAAAGATTAGTTTTATTTATAAATATTTGTCATTATAGGAACTGATTATTTATAGATTATTTATATTACAATTTCTATTGCAAAATTATAAAACATATAACTTATTAAATACATGATTAACCCTTAACTTTTGTAGTCTTTCCCAGTAGGGTTATCTGTACTTTTTTATTTCTAGTTACCGGTCACTTATGTTCTGTTTCGAACACATTCGGTTGCCTTTAGTGTCAAGAAATATCAAATACGCTATTATTCAAATTGCTGCATAGGGGTTAATTATTCAATTTTATATCTACAATTTTATATAAACAGCAACAAAAAATGATATTCATTAAAATAGTATTTCAAGTTCAATTTCATCAGTTTGGGGGACAAGAATATAAAAAAACACACATTGGTGACGCTTAGCATTGCAAAGCTTATTTGCAGTATTAAGAAAGAATTAATTCATTATTAAAATGTACTAAAAAATTTAAACCGAATAATTTCTAACTTGAGGATTTATTCTATGCGCTCAAATACTACCTCTTACCTTATTACTTGTTTCTTAATATATTAATAATATTGTCTGTTTTATATTTTAAAAATTCTAACCTCTAATAAGAATAGAATATTTAATGCCCAAAGTAACAGATTGTCTTACGATGTAATACTCCTACCTAGGACATAATTTATATGGCCTTTGAGTTAAGATTTTCAAAAACTATATGTATGGTTTCTGATACGACTTAAACCCAGAATGTCCTGGAACTAATTAATTTATATATGCATATGTATATAAAAAATAACATTATTAAATTAAGTAAAACATGTACGCACTACCGATTAATATTAAGAAATCATGACAACCAAATGTACTTTAGTGAAAAACTATTTACTAAACTATCGGTATTTACTAATATAAGAAGAAGAGGAAAAGAGAGGAAAGTAACATACGTAACATTGGATTTAAAAAATAAATATATGATAATAAATAAATGATGATAATGATAAAACTTTTTATCATTATAAAGTAATAAATATCATTATTTCAATATTTACTCAGTAACCAATTATGAACATGCATAAATATTTCCTTTTGAATGATTCAATTATTTTAAGTTACTGGCACATTCATTTAATCACAACCGAAGTGCATTTGGCGAGATAATTTAAGGTTATGCTCTAGACTGTTGCACAAACAAGCCCGTTACTTTTTTAGTTTTTATTATTAGTTTACTAGAAAATTTTAAATTATTACTTTGAACGACAAACAAATAAGATTAACATTTTCCTTTTTGGTCATTCCATTAAAAATATTGTCACATAATCATGGATACACAAATTTTTTGTTATATTTTTTTCACTTTAATTTTTGAATTACAAGTTTTTCACTTTAAGCTTATTTTGTAGTCAAATATGATTATTTATGATACATTTATTATTATTATTGTTATAATTTTGTATTGTATTCATAACTACACGGTAATTTTGTACATTTTTTACATATATTGTAAATTTTTTCAAGATTACCTAAATTTTCTTTAAATCACGATGTGTTTTGTACGCACGCAGGAATCGTTTTGAGTGTAAGAAATAATTTTTCAAATGCTTCAAGGTGACCTTTCGAATGAAAACTTTTGTATTTATTCCCCCACTTTTATAATATTTTTCAAAGCAATATAATTGTATGTTTTGGGGCCAAACCTCTCACTTATACACACAACTAAACTAAATGCTTACGCCGTTTCGAACCAACCGAACAGCTGTTTTTGTTTTGTTTTGCTTTTAATAATACGCGGCATCTGCCTCTTACGAATATGTCGTTTATTTAGTTAAATATATCATTCAATTTGTTTTGATTTCTACTTTCGCAATGTCGTCACAAGAAGTTTATGAAGAAAAAAAAAAACCGGCAAACAAATAAGCGCAAAACGAAATGTTATTGAACTGTGACCGACTGTCGAAAAAGAACGAAAACAGGTAAATAAAAAGTGGCAAAAGCAAATCTTAAAGCTCCGGCAAATTTTACTCATAAAGAGAGCAAGCTCTTAATTAACCTCATTTATAGAGCTGCCAGAAAAACTAAATTATAGCATTCATTTTTAGAAATGGCGGAAAATTTTGTTGAAGTTGAAAGTAAATCGAAGTGAAACTAAAAATATTTGATTAATTTAAGAAGTAAAACACAAAACTTTAAATTTAAAACAGAATTGTAATTTAAAAGTGAATTATAAGTGATAAATCTAAAAGTTAAATAATATAATTAGTGACCAATAAGCATATTGACGAGTTTACCCAGCTGATTTCTATTCTGCCTTGTAAGTAAAATTTTAATTTCTATTATACAAATTATAGAAAATTGGATGGCGGTTAAACTGCTTGGCTATAAACACCGAGCATTTCATTTTCAAACACCAAAGACAACGAAAAATTTGCCATTTTTAATGCCCTTAATGTCCTCCAAAAAAAATCTATTCTGCAAGCCCCCTGACCATAGGACTGTTTCGCACAGTTAGCTCCTAAAGAAGAGTACACTACACCATATATAATACAAGTTCACAGAGAGCTTTGTTTCTAGGCAACGACATACGGCAAACCGATAGAACTTTCTAAAACCTACTACAGTAGACCCAACCAGCAGCTTTGCTGAAAAACTTGATAAAAAAAGGACTAAAATAAAGCAAAGATATAATTAGAATGCCAAATATGCTTTGGAAAAAGCCAACGTTCCTCGACAAAAGGAAAAAAGTCCAAAATGTATATACGACGCATATCAGTCGATTTTTGTTTTCTGCTCTGTTCGCGTATAGTTCTTCACTGGGTTCTAACAAGGCCTATGTCTGGAAGGTGCTCTCAGAGAACTGCTTTGCGATTTCAAAGAGAGGCGTCTGATTTAGTAGAAATTCGCAACGGTTTTGTTTGACTACCTATTATATTACCTTATATTAAAAATAAAGGCTCTTGATTAGGTATGAGGATTGCATACGTAGAATACACTCTATTCGTTTGAAGGAACAAATCAAACGCTTTTGCTATACACAACATCGGTTTCGAAATGTGCCGGCATTAGAAATTTGTGCAGATGTTTGGAAACCGAAAAAAGGAATATAACGTGGGTTTTTACTGTTTCGTATGAGAGTCGAATCTGTTTCTTACGATCCACTTCTTAAGATTTGGGAACAAGAAATTATCATCTGGGGTTAAATTCGGAAAATAGGTTTGTTGAGGTAGTTTTTATGTCCGAAATTCATGTTTTTTTCGTTTATTGTAAGTTAACTAACGAGCAGTGTTGTGTGTTCAATTAGGAGGCGGGAAGGTCACGGACTTATTGTCTTACACTCGTGTGAAGAAGATTACGATTTTAAAATACTTTTTAGAATTCTTTATTGAGACAACATTTCTTTTTATTAAATATCTTACAAAGCATTGAAGTATTTTGTAAAATTTATTAATTGCAAGTGTTGTTTATTGTTATTGTATTGTTTTAGTGTTTTTCTTTAATAATAAAGTTTTATTAGATTTTCAATATAGAAACAAATAAATCCAATTAACAGTGATTTAGATATTATATACAATATAGTAAATACATAAAATATTCGAAAATATATTTCTTTGTTACATTTGTATTAATTTTCTAATAAATCTAAGTAATAAATATATTATAAATGTATATATGTAAGTGTAGATATAAATATTCTTTTGTATACATTTGTGTTCTAATAAAAAAAACCTTTGAAAACAATTTAATAATTTAAAGTTTTAAAATAGAGCAGAATTTCTAAAATTCCTTATGCATAGCAATGTATATTGTATTGTGACCAATGAGGATTTATTTTTTAAAGAGTCTTTTTCTGTTTGAATAATATTTACTTGCTAAATAACAACTGGATGTCTTAACAACTGCTCTATTCGTTTATATATGTATATAGTCTTACAAATTCTTAATTTCTCTTTATACTACATTTCTTTTATACTAATTTTATACTATTTAGCTAATTGGTTTCATTAAAACTAAAAATGAATAACAAATAAATATAATATTTGAAGTTGTAAGAAATTGTAGAAAAAAAATAAAAGATGATGTTTATACACATTTAATAAATTTAAAATATGAAACAATTTGTTTTCAAAATATATGTATGCATATTTAAAGGCAGTTAACACAACTCTATATAGTATTGAAATGACTTTTGATTTTTAAATAGAATAGAATTTATGTATATGGGATGCTATTCTTATTTTGTATATTTATTTAACACTTTAATTTCTAATATTTTAAGTTCGTGTATGTATGTATAACCTTTTTTGGTTTATTTGTAGTTAAAGGAAAAAAATTCTTTCTAATTTTGTATCTTAAATAAAATATTTTAAGTATAAGCGTATGATGATATGATAAAAATGTCACTTGTGTACTGTAAAAACTAAGGGAGCTGATTCATCTTCTTGTAATTGCTCTAAAAGTGTTGTACGATTTATTGGTCTCTGTATAGTGGTGGTGTGCTGTTGTGATTCCATATCATCATAATCAATTGATGATGAACGCACCAGTTTAAATTGTGAATTGCCTTCATTTTTTGTTATTACCAATGATGCCGGACGAGGTCCTAAATATAAAATTAGTATTGTTTTTACAATAATTCCATGGTAAATTTAAATATTCCACTTACCTGATGGTGGTTTGCCTTGTCTTTTCCTGCTATTGCTAGCAATCATTGTTCCATCGTTTGCTTTTTCCGATACATATTCTATATTCGATGATGATAGTTTTCCATTATTGTTTGAAGCTGTTGTTGTTGGGGTTTGTTTGATCGACACTCTTTTATCGGTCTTAACGCTACCCTGGTGTTTGAGTATAGAATCTCTACGTGTTTGCACGGGTGATGATGGTGGTGGCATTAGATTAGTATTCATTAAAGATGACATAAGAAAATTAGGGGGTCCTTGTAACTCATGATCTGTAATGAAATTGCCCATTAAAGGAATAAAAGGAAAAAGTGGATAGTATTTTAATTTAGACAAAAGGACAGAAGAAATCGAAATAAGTATAAAATAAGAATCATTTTTAATAACAGAAATTGGTTGTTTTAGTATGTATATGAAAATTGTATCAGTACAATGGCAACATCAACTTTTTAATTACACAGACAGATATTTAAGAAAAAAAAAACAGTTTAGCAATAGTATGGCATTTTAATAATAAAAAAAAATAAAAATGATTATGGTTTAGATGTTTAAGATTTTGTATCTTACCTTTGTTATCTCTATAAATTAAATCAATAAATTAAAAACAAAAATGATGTAGTTAATGGAAGCCCTTTTTTCAATAGGTGACTTTATTAATCTGTACCTTGCTTTGTATGAGCAACGTTAGAAAGATAACTCCTGTCTGACGTTTTTGTAATTTTTTGAGAGCTTGTTACAAAACGAACAAAATCAAACAGATAATATGATATATTTTACAGTTTTTCACGACTAAGATGAAAACAAAATCGAGACGCCAAAAATCGATTCTGATGTTCTACTCTAGGGGTCGTAGTTTTTATTATGTTATGATAATTATGCAATGTCAATAAAATAATGAAAACAGCCAGTGTTTCGGTTGTTCAAAAAATAAAAATTTTTAGACGACAATTTGTAAACACTAGAACAAAGAACAAAAAGAATCACATATATTGCTAGCGCCGCTCATAACAAGGCTAAAAGGGGCGAACACTGACACTAAAAAATTTTAAAAAAATTTAATTTTAAATCAAAATTATGGCCAGATTGTAAATGGCAACCGAACTTCAATCGCATCACCAAACGATATTACAGATGACAACTGACAACCAACATTAAAAGAAAATGGACCGTTTAAAAAGATAATGGAGAATTAAGGCAGAAGATTTTGCCACGCCTATTCAAATAAATTACTAAATTATACCCAGTCTCTCATAGTTAAAATATCAATGTATATATTTTGAATTCAAAGACAATACCAATAATAACAAAAAGATTTCAATAAAACCACTAATTTATAGCAACTCAAGCTAAAGTTTGGATTCTAGGCTTTTGCTTTATAGTTCAAGTTTAATGCTCCTATAATATTATGGAGTTTAACCACGTAGTATTATTGCAGCTTCCAAGGAAATTCAAGATAATTTATTTTTTCTAATATCGTTGCGAATTAATATTTATTAACATATAATTATAGTTTTAGAAGAAAACGACGAATGAGTTGAGTATATAACAAAAAATAATAATAAAAACTAATTAAGCAGTATGTTTTACAAAAAACTTTGTATTAACAATTATGACCATTTAATGACAAATACACATATATGTATGTATGAGACGTTCACAGTTATAAATTTGTAAAATCATAAGAACTGCAAGAATAACACCATGCACAAAATTTTAAAATAAATAACCGCCACCATGTTGTTTTTTGTTAAGAAAAAATACCATCAAAATATTAACTCTAATGAAAAATAGCTTCCGTATGTATGAAGTTATAGATTGTATGATAAAGTAGTAGGAGTAGTGGAAGTAGTAATAATAATAAAATGTAATCAGAAAAACGCCAGATGTTAAAGAGTTTTATATTTTATTTGCTTGCATTAAAAGAATAGCATTTTATTTATTGATATTACTTAAATACCTTACAATTATTATTAATAATCCTTCTTGCTTTTTATTATGTTTTTAATATTTATAAAGTAAATTAAATATTAGTAAAAATTATACGTTGTTACATGCATTTGCTTTTATATACGTTTTCAAATATATTTTTTTTAATATTTTTTTTTAATTTAATTTTTATATTTTGTCTTTTCGCCTATATTTTTATAATTCGATTTTGATAATTGTTTATACCATTTCTTTAACACTATAATTCTTTTAACTATTTTTTTTAATATATACCTACAACATGAATTAGTAACATACATTTTAATGTATATAGTAAAAAGCTTATACAATACATAAGTAATTAAAAACTAAAAAAAAATTGTGGTGGGTATTATTTCTTTTCTTTTAATAATTTCAAAAATCAAACCAGAGCAGAGAAACAAAATTAGCAGAAATAAATCAAATAAATTATTTGATTTAAATTAAATAAATTGTTTAGATTACCAATAAATTGTTTAATTTAACTTAAACCAAATAAATTATTTAATTTTATTGTTTTCAATAAATACAAACCAATTAGTGTGCATACAAACACTGAAGCCATAAAGAAAATATACGTAATAAATAATTATTATTTCGAAAATATTTTAATAAAATATAAACAAATTATTGCAAGTGTTGTCAACGAATGAGTGTGAATGTGTGAGGATCTTTTTTTATAAAATCAAAACAGCCGCGCAGAAAGGAGTATAATGAGCATAGGAATACAAATTTTCAATACAAGTTCTTTTTATTTATAAAATTAAAACATACAAAGAGAAGAAAAAATAGAAAATAAGACTATCTTAGAATGGTATCGAAGTCGTTATTCGAAGTCCATAACTTCTTGTTACTTAGCAAAGCATTCGATAAAAAAATTATCCCAATATAAAATCCAAAATTACGATTTTAAACATGATGGTAGAAAATAAACATAAAACTTAAGTTAATTAATTAAAAACTTAACCTGTCTCTAGCATAAGAGTGCTTAGAAAGCAAATCAAATAAGAATTTAGATCAGCAAGCTGCAACGGTTACTTTCACAGGTCTCTAATCACTTCTTTTCATTAGACAATGCATAAAGCAATATATTTAGTATGTAGTTTAGTATGAAAATATTTTAAAGGCATCCTTTCAATACAGATTCGATACAGATGATCGAAAATTTATATGAAAAAATTATATTCATATAATTTTTCCATCGCCTAAAATCGTGCATCTTACCATATCAAGGGTAAGACAATACAAAAACTTGTGCGAACGTTTGAAAGTAGCTTTAGAAAAAGCATGGTTTCTGTAATAAAATTTAGATGGAGAAAATCTTTTTCACTCTTCTCTGCACGTCTGTTAACTATTGTAACAATTTTAAACATCAACACCAACATCAATTGCAAATTAAAAAAAAAATTAAGCAAAAATCCTTGTATGCATTTGTTAAATATTTTTTCTTCGAAAACAGCACAAGTGGAAAGTGTAGGTTGATTCATATGTGTTCAAACTTAATTGGTACTGAGATCTTTAAAAAGTGTAGCAAATGAAGCCTAATGTTCTTGTATATATATAAGTAAAGCTAAGGCTATGGCTATGCTTTTTGAAAAAAAAAAGAAACAAACAACTTTCATAAGGAACTGAATATTAATTTTATAAATAATACTGTTTTATAAATTTGTATTTTTTGCTTAAAACATTTCCGCTTAATGTAGGTATATAGTGTGTAAATAGGAGTTGTGTGGATGTGTATGTGATATAAAAATTTTTTTTATGTATATGTTAATATACAATGTAATAGTATGGGTTATTACGTTTGTATACATTAAAACCTGTAAGCTGTGATTTTTGTTTTAGTTTACTTAGAATTTTTTTGTTTTGTTCTAATTTAGTCATTAAGTAATTATTTGTAGGATTCTATTAATGTTTGTCTTCTAGGCTTTTAAGAACTATAATATTTATTCATAATGGAAGTGCTTTTGTTCGCCTCTAAATTGAAATGGTTTTTATATTGGCTTTTAGGATATGTTGTATGTACCTTCTTTTGGTTACAAAGCAAATCATATTTGCTATCATAATTGAAACCAACCTTTACCCAACCAATTTAAATTCTATAATTTTGTGTCATCAACAATATGATGAGTTGTTGACGCCTGGTCACCATTAGGGTTTGGTATAACAACAACGGTGGGTATACCTGTGTTAGGATTGGAGTTGGAACGTATTTGCGGTGTTAAAGGTTCACATAATAAGTCATCACCTACAGAGTGATGACGTTGAGGTAAACCTCTTACGCCATTACCTGTCATGATATTAGAGGCCGATAATAGATGGGCACCATCACCTATACTATGGCGTAAGTTACTGGAACTCATAAATAAATTCATATTACCACTGCCACCTACACTTAAACCTCCTGTAGATGCACCACCAGTGCCAGTAGTACCAACAGAAGCAGTATTTACAGTATTAGTAATTAAGCTATTAACACCATTACCCATAAACACATTGCCACCTAAACTGTGCAAAGAGTGTGAACTGGCACTGCGATTGTAATCGCTGGTGGTGCTAGATTGTCTGTTAAATTGTTGTTGATTGTGTAGTTGTGTTGGTGTGTTATTATAATTATTACTATTATTATCGTTATTGTTGTTGGCAACATATGGTAGCAAATTGTTATTAAATTTTTGCTCATCGGATGGTGAACCGAATTCCGATGATTCTCGTATGGGTGCTAAATGCAGTTGTGCGGCTGCAGCTATCATCTCACCTGTTGGCAAACCGGATGGACTTGGTCTCTCACTGCTGGCCACATCTTCAAAAGCATCTTCGTTTAGCGTCTGTAAAGCACCACAAATCATTTGCTCCTCTAATGTCACCTAAAAAAATGAAACATAAAAATCCAAATCTATTATTAACTAAATACACATTATGGTAGTAACTTGGTAGTATTACCCAATAGCTACTTTAAACTTAACAAAAGTAAATGGCATTAGCAAAGAGAGAGAAAAAAAACTAAATACATGTAACAAATAGGTTTCCCGAGTAAACACAAATTTTTAACGGTTCAATAATTCCATTCGTTCTGTAGAATATTATGCTCACTCCATTTTTTAAGCGTAAAAATTTAAAACATTTACTGTTAAAGAATACATAAAACGATTTCACAACCCTCTAATCCAAATGATAAATCATTTCGAAAATGGTTTATTGTAATTCAATTCTTTAGAGAAACAACGATAAAACCCACAGAAATTATTGAAAAGCAATTAAAGTGAGTGTTTTTAAGATGAAAAGAACAAAGCCTTTCAAGTATCAGCTTTTATAAATAAAAGCTATGCTTGAGGAACCGTTCTTAAGTATCCTATGACAATTCCAAGACTCATCAGATGAGCTGAATAAATAAAAAAAATGGGTTTCATAAGCTCTTAATGTACTTGAGAAACGAATTCGATGTTGTCCAAAATAAGTATTGCAAGTATTATAAAACAGTCGAACATACCTTCAATACTGCGCTTCATTTGATCTTATTCCTATTTAGTTAATATTGTATGTAATATTGTATCTATTTTCGATCGTCAAAATGTTTTTTCAATTTTACTACCGTAGGGATACTAAAACGTAAAATTCTCTAATTAAAGTTTGGGTCGGGTGCCCTGGTAGTCTTGTGGGTAGTGTACTAGACTATTAGCGTGAGGGTCGTGGGTTCGATTCCCACCAGAGACTCTGGTCTGTGACGCTACACCGAGCACATAGTCAAGTTACTTCGCTCGTATATAATTAGGATATAATTTGTAATTGTATTGTAATTAATACATAAATAAATAAAGTTTGGGAATCTAGTAAATATTATTCGACTTCAAAATTCGGAGATTGATTTATTTTTGTTAAAAAAAAGTATGTATTTACTCGAGTAACCATTCACAATAATAATTCACACGAAAATCAATAATTTTTGATATCGGAAAATACTTAGAGTAGTTAAAAAGGATAACATGTTACAACATCAATATATTAATACTACAATAAAAAAACAATAACACTTAAACATATAAGTAACGATTGTTTAAAAATATTAAATAAAATAAACAAAATAACTGATATTATGTAATTATTTATGTGAATACAAAATTAAGAGAATTATTCGAAATGTAAAAAAAGATAAATGATGAAAAATCGAATTTGTTTTCATTACCTGCAGAATATCATAATCATGTACTTTAGACTGATTTTGTTTTTGTTTTTTTTTTTTCAATATTTAATTTTTGATTTTTGTGATGCATAAATAAAATTTTGAAAAGAAGTAAATAAAAAACACAATATGATTTCAATTAAATTGTATGTCTATGAGAAACATGAAGTGTAATTAAATATATTCTACATAGGTAAACCTTTCCATCATTTCTTTTAATGAAATCACAAACCGATTATGTAGAATATATTTTTTTGGGAACAAAACTAAGCCTTTATTTAAGTGTATTTACGCGTAAATGAATTACAAGTGAATGTAGTGTTTTACAATTTTCAAATAATATTGAAACAAAAACGTATTTTTTTCGAGGTATATCAACAGATTTCTCTACTTTATCGTGAGGTGTTGTCGTATTGTAGTATTTAGACCGTTTGAAGTTAAAAACATTGAAATAGTGTCGCCTAGTGATTTCAACTAATATTTGTGTAATTTAATTGAGTTAGTTTAATTGAATTTCTTTGTATTACCTGTTTCTCCATATGTAATGTGGTGGAATTTTTTCTAGAATGTGATTCTCTGGGAGCAAGGGTATGTGTATCAATTTGATCCTTGGTAGTGGTAACCACAGGATTTGTGGGTACATCAGCTATAGCGGGCATTGGTTTAAATTTACGTTGAACTTTTTCACAATCACGCATAGTTGTTATTAACAAACGAAAAAGTTCCCAATGGCCAAAACTTAAATTGAGAACCTTCAAATAGAGTCATAACAAAATATTTTTATTCGAAATTTCAAATTTATTTAATAAGTTGGAGTTTGTTGAAACTACTGCTTACCTGCTTTAAATCATTTAATTCACAATACTTTAAAACTCGACCACTAATGGAATTTTCTCTTAAAATAGGCGCTAATTTTGTTAAGGCTGGTTTCAAGTCTTCAACACGTTCTATTAGGCTTATGATGCCTTCAACGGTAAGATCAGAAAGTTTCGTTTGCAAGATATCATCCTAAATTTTTTTGAAAACAAAAAGATCAAAATTAATTTTTCAAAACCTTAAAGTTTAATGTAAAACATACGCCAAATGAATCTGCGGGGGAACTAAGTAATGGTGTCATTGGCGGTTCAGTACTGGAGCTTAGATTACGCTGTCTCAATTCCTGCATGACAAATTCATTTTGCAATAGCTGGTATGGTGGATAAGGAGTCAATGGTGAAGGCACATAAGTTGTGGGTATCGGTGGCAAACGAACCGCTGGCTGAACACTGGGACGATTCTGTAAAGCCAATGAACCTTCATCTTCAATAGATTGTTGATCCTCTATTGTGGAGAAAAAGAAATAAAAAATTATTACAGGTTTTGAAAGAATCATTCTTAAATAGAGAACTTTAGCTTACCTTTCAATACTTTTCTTAAGTAGGGATCTAAATTAATGGTAAATGGAAGAAATATACGTAAATCTGCTACTAAGAGATCAGATTTGTGCAACTGTAAAAAGGCATCCAATTTTCGTTCATCACGATCTAACTCTAAGAGGGGAGCAGCTTCTCTTAAACACGCTAATTTGGGTCTTACTCTACGGAGGGAAAATAAACGATTAATTTAACATTAAAAACATTCTTAAAACATCGATTACAATAGTTTATAGAAAATATGTATGTTGTTGACTCTATACTCACTTTTCATAAACAGATTGTAGTGAAACACTATCATCAAATTGATCCATAAATTGATCATGATGTAAAACAATCATACTGGCTCTTAAGGGCCACTGTTCAGTTAAATTAATCCAAGAACTTAAACGATACCAACTAAAATCAATTTGGAATGCTTTCAATAAACGCACTGAAACAGAACACAGGAATCATTTTAATAAAAACATATTTTTCGAATTTGACTTGCTTACCGGTAATATAAATAACATTCATTAAACGTCTCATACTACGCGGGTTAACATCACTAAAGTAATCATCGGTCAGCATTATTTTGGACATATCCAATACGCCTTGCGGATTTTGTCCCAAACGATGCAGATTTGAGCCAATTGAACTAGCCACCGATTCGGATAAGCGTAGTTTTTTGCCTGGCCCAGCACCACGGGTCCCACCACCTAGGGGAGCTCTTAATTTCTCCTGACTTGACATTATTTCCGAGGCATTCGATAGACGCCTGGCTGATATAGAATGACCCAATGTGGGTGCATCGTCACCTTGCAAATCGCCATAATTGCGCTTAAACAAGAGTGCAGTCATTTGCGCACGTTGTACCTTACGCAGACCAGAATTTTGTAAATAAACCGGCAAGTGCACTAGATTTCTTAGGAAATCATGACCACCTATACCGCCTTCAGTAAAAAGTCTTCTACTATTGGCTTCGGCCGCCTTAGCTATAACATGAGGATCCACAGCTATAAGTACTATAAAAGGTCGATTGGGTGATGATAATACAGTTTGTACAGCATTTAGAACAGAAAGAATTCTTTCGGTATCACAAGAGTCTAAGGCATCGACCACACCCACTAATCGACTCTGCTGACTGGTAAAAGCATCAAGACACTGTAAAAAAATCAAACCAATAGAAAGATATTTTATATGTCAAAACAAATAAAAACGTACCTTGACCATATCCGTCATTAAAGCCACCTCAGCGCCCAAAGCAGTCAGAGGAGCACCTTCATTTGAACGCACTGTTCTTTTCAGATGCCGTCCTTGTGAAACAAACAGCGATCCAACTGCCTTGGCCAGTACATGAAGATTTGTGCAGATTATACAAATAAACACGGCACATATAACATAAATGGTTACCAAAACATTTTCACGCTTCACATTGGTGCCATGGGCAAAATAGGCCACCACCAAAGAGAGACCGGCTATTAAGGCCAATAGACCAACTTCGAATATTACCACTATAGGAACACAACACATGCGACGCCAACGCCAACCAGCTGAAACTTTCAAAGGTTTAGGACGAAATGCTCTATATAGTCGAGTTGATAGCCAGCCATAATGAATTTCAATAGCTTCAAATAGAGATGCCAACATGTGGGCCACTGCTCCTTCGCCTGTTGGTGAAGCACTGCTCGCTTCGGCGAAATGGAATCTCACCGGTTTGGCTTGAGTATCGGACTGGGCACCAGGTGGATGACAGAAGGCCACTTGTAAAATCAGTCTTAAACGTCCGATACGTTTTTGTATGCCATGATCTATTGAGTATGCCCAGTACATGTCCATTTGATAATTGCAATAGCGTATAACGGCTATGAGAAGGTAAGCAAATAACAGAAAACTAACACCGGCTACAGCTCCCCACAGAGATGACCAAGTGGCTAAGCCTACTACAGTGCCTAGAATTAAAGCTAAATGAAAACATACTAAAAATAATAGGCCAGCCGTTTTAAGGGGAGGTTCTGCCCATTGACGAGCAAAATTTGTCATTTCTTCTTTAAGTTTGTTAAGCAGGAAAGATTTGCCACTGCCCCATTTGGCATATAAACCCACTGTAATGGGAGTGGTTAAGGTAGGATCACTTAGCACATCCGCCAAGGCAGAGGAATACAACTCATAGCCCAGCATTCCTTCGGAATCTTCATTGGTATTTAAACGTCTCGAACCAAATACCTGACCCAGTATAGTCTTTTGATGTGACGTATCTATAACGTAGGGAGTCTCTCCTGCTTTATTGGGTCTATACAACAATTGACTGTTTTTCGGATTCCGTAACAAAGCCTCCACAATAGCTTTCGATCTAGCACGCATGGCTATATGAAGACAAGTATCACCTTTTTTATCACTAGCACCGACCTTAGCTTTACGATCTAATAACATTTGTACTATATCCAGATTACGATTGCGCACAGCTCTCAGTAATGCCGTGTCACCATCTTTGGTAGCTGCTTCGAGATCAGGATTTGTTTGTAGTAAAATTTTAACTATTTGGTTGTGACCCTTCTCCACTGCCGTATAAATGGCAGTTTTACGATCTTTGCCTTGAATATCCACATCGGCATGTTTCTTTAGTAATGCCTCCACCACACTACGATGGCCACCTTTGACAGCATGTATTAAAGGTGTGTCACCTGCACGATCTTGTATATTAATATAGGCACCGGCACCTATCAAGGCAGCCGCTATTTCCTGATAACCTTCTCTAGAGGCAATGGACAAAGCGGTCATGCCATCTTTGTCTAGGGCGTTAACATTGGGTTTTTTCTCCAGCAACGATAGCACACAATCTGTATGACCACCAGAAACAGCGACAAGTAAAGGAGTCCACGAGTACATGCCTGCTGTATCAACATTAGCACCAGCCTTCAACAAAGTATCCACTATCTCTACATTGCCTTTACGACAGGCCCACACCAAAGCTGTTGTACCATATTTATCACCTACATTTACTTTAGCACCACGAGTAACCAACATTTCCACAATCTCCTTAAAGCCCCGACCGGCAGCCCAAAGCAATGGGCCTAAATGGTAATTGCCATGCACATTGACATCGGCTCCCTTGTCCAAAAGGAAACGCACCAACTCGGTGTGACCACGATACGCAGCCCACATTAAAGCGGTCCAGCCTCCCTGAGGAAAAAAATTTGCAAAATAATTTTGGTAATAAGGGAATATAGAAGAAGATTAAAATTACATACCATATCACGATGTTCTATATCGGCACCATGATCTAATAACAGTTGGACAATATCGAAATGACCTGCTTTCGAAGCACACAATAGGGCCGTCCAACTGTCATTGTCTTCGGCCTGGATATCAGCACCACGAGCCAAAAATTCACGAACAAATGGTGTAAGACCACGAGCTGCCACAACCATGAGTACTGTGGCGCCATTATCGTCACGATCATCAACGGACAAGTGGCGACTATCTAAGATAGAGCGAAGACCCGATAAATCGTTTGTATCCACATATTGCAGAAGTGCTCGATGACCCAACGAACCCATAGAATCTCCAAAACGATTGAGGTTCTAAGAGAACAAAAATAAATAAATATCAGAACAATATTAACAAGAGAGAGAGAGAGAGAGAGTTTAGTTTCGTTGAAGTAGTTAAAAATGAAAATAAATAACAATTTCATGCTTTTCAGGAATTTAATAAATATTTTGACTAACTATACTACTACTAAAACACTAGAGATTTTAACAAATATACATACATACATACATATATATTTCATATATTTAACTAAAAAAAAACACAGGATTAAATACCTAAAATTATGTATTAAAAGCCAGGAATTTAAATTTTACAGGCATTAAAGTATGAGAGATTTTTAAAAAAATTTAAATGGTAACAAAGAAAAAGAATTAAATTTTGATTAACTAAACATTAGTAAAGCAAATTAGTTTAATAATGAAAAGAAATTTGAAAAAAATTTTAAAATTGTTTTTATTCAAATTAGTAATGCGTGAGTAAAGTATCAGAACACTTTTAGCATTTAATCATCGCATCTATATTTTGCGTGCTAAACGTAACATATACAAAAAGAAAATTGATTTTAACTTTAAAACCCAGTGGATTTATACTGTACTTGCTTACAATATAAAATTCAATTGTTTTTTTTTTAAGTATATTAAACTGCATAAGAATTCATGCGTTCAAAATCTTACGCCAAATTTCCATGACGAAAAATGTCGTCTATAACGTAATAAATTCTAAAAATTAGCGTCAATTTAGACTAATTTAAGTCAAGTTTCAATCAGCGGAAAATAGTGTCTTAAAATAACTTTCATTTACCTGAGACGTTATTCTTTTTATATGAAGCCATTCAGGGTTCACCAGAGATAGCTAAGGTTTAAACAACACCCCTCCTACTTAACTAAGATGTCAAATTTATGTATAATCTCTAGGTTACTTTGGTGCCATCTTACTTAAGCTAGTTATGAACATGTGTTTCTGATCATTGTGTGATAAACATCTAGTTTCTGTCGTAAAAGGAAACTTTGATAGGAATCATAATTAATGGCAAGTAATGCCAAGAATTTTTAAAATTTTCCTAATGTCATGGCAAAACAAAATAGAATATCTATATGTGAAGCCCCTTATCATTGGGATCCAATTATTAAAAATGCCTCAATTATTAAAATATAATATATAATTATATATAATATAAATAAAATATAATATATAATTATTAAAAATATCTCAATACCCGTTCAATCGATATTATATACATACTATTTGCCTTCTGTAACATTTTTAATTATTTTCTGATTATTTAACAACAATAATCTTATCGTGTATGAAGTGTCTTGTAATTCTAAACAAATACTTTACAACGTCATGAAGTCAGAAATTGTAAATCCTGCAGGCTTTAGATATATTTAATGAATTATATAGAAAAATAAAGGCTTATTTTTTTAATGCTCTAACAATGGAAAAAACTGTAAAATTAAAAAGTATTTATAACTTAATTATACGTATGTCTGTGGTTCCAAGTAATAACAGCCTAAATCGATGTATTCTACTTACAAAACTCTATATTTACGTGAAAAGCCATTTCTCCAACAATTTTAAAGTTATTGATAAAAACATGTTGACCTAAGTCGTAATGAAGCCCCATTACATTTATAATAGTCGCATAAATATAACAAATAAGGCTTTCGTTATCTTTTTTGACCTTAAGCTTATCCGTATAAGTGTCTTTAATTGTGTAATACCTTTTTTTTCTACTGCACTTTCTCAATTTTTTCGTAAACACTTCTGTGATACTTTTTCTCGATTTTGGCAGCTATTGCTTGGGACCAATTTAATTTTCTATTATACTAGTAGGGGAGTCTCTACTATCAACGGTCTTTTTGAGAAGTCAACGAAAAATTTTATGGAAGTACACTAAAAATTAAATCTTCAAAATTCTATTTGTTCTTATTAGTTTTATAAATTTGAGAAGGTTCCCTTATAGAGATCTGCACCTTATACAGGTCACTTGTATTTATATTTAAAAGATTTAATTTAGAATAAATCAAAAATAGCCTCCTCTCAACATGATGGATAGGATGTCAACTGCCTTAGTTCTTAATGTTATATTTCTGCTATCAATTGGAAAATTGTGATATAAATACTACAGAAATCCAATTTAACAGAAAAGGATGAAAAACTTAGAATGGAGACAGATAACATTAGAACCATAGTGTCTTTTTCAATGTACTAATTTCCCTTTAATAATTCTCCCATCTAGACAGGATTTAAATCAATCAATTGTACATAGTAAATGATACATGACAGTTTGTACTTTCAAATGACGAAAAACGAAAAAGAAACCATTGCGTTTTAAAGTAATTTTCCATTTTTTAATTTGCAATCAATTAATAATTATATATAATTTATTACACAGCAGCTATGGCACCTAAACATGTGCCGATCACTAGCGAAAAGGCATTCATTCCACATGTATTTCAAAATTATTAAATAAACAATCCATAACATGTCAACTTATCATTTGTTGGTGCTGCTTCACTGATTGATAACAATTAAAGAAAACATGCAGTGACATTTCAAATTTAGAAGAAAAAAAATAATTTCAAAGGATAAGAAACTGTCAAAATGGCGTTAAATGTTATTAAGATTTCATGGCTGGCGTTAAGTATTTGCCATACATTGAAATAAATTAAAGCGTCACTAGAGCCTCTATATTGTTATTTTTAACTTGAAATGTATTTTTAATAAAAACAAAAAAGCACTGGTCAAAAAGGATTAAAAATCATTTGATAAAAACAGTTTTTTTCCAGAAACATTCTATTTTTAAAATAATTAAAGCCCCAAACAGAAAGTATGAAAATAAATACACACGTGGGCAGTCAAAGAATATATTTTTAGGGATGTTAATATGTACGTTTAAGTGGTTTATGTGTTACATATAGAGATTTTAGTATTTGACTATAAACTTACAACATTCTAGGCTTGAATACAGGAGATGGATGATAAATAAATTTTTATGTGGTTTTCGAACTTTAAAAGTTTAGAGGCTTAAATAATAATCCTAGAAGATCTCTCTCATTGGAAGATTGGGCAATGTAACCAATTCATCTTCATGAAGGTCATTGCATGTGTACAACGAAAGATGGCAGTTTCATTATTCTAGACCTATCACCTATCAAGTTAAAACAAGACAATCGCGATTATGCCGTCAACCTCTCTCAGACAGATGTCATCCCGTTGCGATTCATTGAAATTCCTGCAAATGCAGCCACCTTTTCATATACTGAACAAATAACGGTAGTTATTATTATTTTATACTCAAATCGGAAAGTTTATCTGAAACATCACGAAATCAATTTCCTACACAATTGATACAATTTTACGAATCGTTTACAAAGCAATGCTTATTGCTTCTAGCTCATGGGTAATCTTGTCATGTATAATACAATACAAACTGGCACCGTAAAGCATTGCCATTTTCGAAATCTTCTGTTTTCCGTTAGTATATCATTTTTAAGCTGCTCGTTAATGGCGACGCAGTCAGTTAGTCGTTCAGCAGATTTCCAGTTCTACACATACGGAATTATTAATATTCAAAAGTATTACATGAAGTAAAAAAAAACTATTAGTTCTTCGTACTTAATGTCCTACCAGCAAATGTTCACATTTTCCATAGAGTTATGGGTTTAACATTGCAGTATATTTAACATAAAATAGGATATTAACAATTTAACTATCGATTCTAGGAAAATTTTAATTATGCATCTATACTATCAAACTTAAATTCAAATTTGTTTTCCTTTTTCGCTTGATTTAATCTTTTAAAACATATTTCAGTACATCTCATTTAATTTTGCTTATCCTCATGGAGATGATTCATAGAATGTCTATTAAAAAGATTCTGTTTTTAAAATACTTTTTTCTTAATTTTGATAATATGCATAATGAGATGAGTATGTAAACACGTGAAAATTTTTTAATTCTTGTTTTTTGCTCAGTAATGGAATTCTAATAAAAGAGAAAGAAAAAATAAAGAACTCCGCAATTATAAAAAAGACACGTTCAAAACAAGCAAACAAAATAAAATATAATAAATAATATACACATTATATATAATGGAACATATTTTTTATTAAAATTGTTATCTTATTCAAAATGTAAAAGATACTTGAATTGTTTTTGTTACTGGATTTTATCTTAGAAAAAATATAGAATAGACGGCAGCATCTGCATAACTGCTGTTAATTCTCACACTCTACAATGCTCGCAGTAAACATAAAATGTGTCATTAAATCATGCAAATGTTTAACAATTTAGCATAAAATTTTATGCAAAAAATTTCTCAAATTTATTTATATATAAAAAGATGAGAGTATGACTTTTTTATCTTAAATTTAAATTATTTTTAAATAAATGTAAGCAAAAGGGCTTTTCAAATTATAGCACTGCATAGTGAAATGGCTTCATAATAATTAAACAATTAAATCATAAATGATTATAAATATAAAAAGCTAATCTCATTTATATCTTTTATTTAAATATAAACTGTAATATTTATATTTCTTGTTTGGTTAAATTAAATTTTGTTAAATACACTTATATCAGCGTCTACCCGCCACTTTTAAAAAAGATATAAAATTAGAAAATTAAAACAAAAAAAAAACATGGGTAATATTATAATCAGCGAAAAAGTAACGGAAAATGAGAATCTGTAATCCTGTGCTGATTTCCTGGGCTTTTTCTAACTTGAATAACTGGCTCGAGAAACTAGAAAAACTTAACCCTAATTTCCTACGTAAAGCCAATATCAGATGGACAAACCGGACTTCCTATTTCATCTCATTCGTAGTTATGAGAAATGAAAATTTTGCTAATCTTAGGAGACAGTCAAAGAAGAACTTATCTAGTGGGCAGTGGACTCAAGGAAAACATGCTAACCATTCTTCCGTTAAAATTGCCGAGAAAATGGCGGTGAAAAATATGAAGTACCTAGCATTGACAAGAAATCGAGCAAGTTTTTGTCACATTTTAAACAACATGACTCACATTAAAACCTGAAGGAATAATTGCATAAGCGAAAGCATCAACTTGGTTAAGAAAATAATCTTTAGATCAACATTAATTATAAATCAGATGGAAACAGTTATTGGGCTCTGCCCAAACATCTTCCTGAATTCAAATTTTCTGTACAACTATTTCAGATATTTTCTAACAAAACAATCGAAAAAATTTAAGCTGTAGTGTTGCTTGATCGAAAAATGAATTCCATTCGCATACCACATGGCTCAGTGGTTTCAATAATTATAAAGGTTTCCATACGATGGGTACCGTGTTTACTTACAGTCAACCACAAAGCAATTATGTGATAACTTTGCAGAAGTATTTGGCACTGTTCTATCGGAAAGGGCCTTTTTCTGTGCCTTTTCGAATCTATAGAATAAACATGGACATTAAACAACATGAAATGAAGTTTTTTGGGTGCAAAAATGCTCCAAACAAGGTTAGGATGTGTTAGTAGGCCAATGAAGTGATGGCAACTATTCTTTTTTTCTTTTGAATCCATAGGGTTAATCCACTTTGAATGATAAAGAAAACTTATTGGGTCGTTTAAATGAGGTTTCAAATTCAACGACGGCATTTAAACAAATTGTTTTGAGCTCAAAGGAGATCTGTGTCAACGTCACTAGCTTATTAATATATATTTTTTTGTATCTTAACACTAACAAAAAAAAAACGCAGTCCAACGTAATTTTTTTTTAACTTCATATCTACAATTGGGAGATTCCAATATATTTTACTTTACAAATAATTTTATCTTTTCACACGAAAATATTTTAAGAGAAATATTTATTAAACACTTTAATACGATTATTTTTAAACAAAAATTTTATATCTTTTCAATTATATGTTTATTTACAAAGCACTTGTATTTCTTTTTTGCATACATATGTTTTAAAAAAAATTCAATTTTATATCAATAAATATTTAATTATTAGAATAAAATAAGAAGAAAATGATAATATTCAATTACTAACATTTTTACTTTTCTTTTTGCCGGGCGTGCGTAAATTATTTAGACTTAAACGCGACGCACTTAAAATCAACTCATCCCAGCTCTTTGATAATTTCATACTAAACGTTTACAATGACCGTGTCACAACATTTATACACAAATAATTACTAGATTTTTTTAATATTTTTTTTTTAATACTTTTTTAAGTATTTAAATTTATTCCGCTAAGTAATCAAATAATTGACACTTTCATTTTAATTCGTAGTTTTTCTTTTATTTATTTTTTATTTTTTTAATTTAATTTATCAAACTGTTTGATATTCCTCCGTTTTAATTAATGGCTTGCTAATGATACTCGCCAAAAACCCGCAAAGTTGACAGTTTTTTTTAACTGTCACTTCGAGTCAAGAGGCAGCCAGTTAATGAGTGAACAAGTGAGTTGGTGGTGGCGATGATGGGTGACTATAGATTACACGATAAACGATTTTTAAGAACTTTATTTATTTATTTTGTTTCTACGTTAAGAAAAAATGAAAACATTATGATATAAATTTTAACTTATTATTAATTTGTTTAAATATTTATGAAAGACGTCATTCATCATATACTCTGAAGTAGAATAACGTTTGTGATATTTTTTTCTTATTTTATTTTAATTTTTAAAATTTTTCATTTGATAAAATTTTTTAATTTAAAAAGTTTTGTTTTATATTTCGCACACCACACGACAGGCAGCAGACCTATTTGTCTAAATATGTTATAACGTTGTGATCACTTTTAAGTTAAAATACGTTTTGAATATCATTATCGTTAAAGTGTTTTGATTTGAATTGTTTCTTCTTGCTTTTTTTGTTTGTTTGTTTTTGTGTTTTTTTTTTTTAACAGTTTTATTTGATTTAATTTACGGAAGACAACTAACTAGTGAAGTAGTCATCTAGACAACCGAAATACTAGGGCAGTCAGTCTAGTGTTACCCTTAGACTTTAATACCGATATTTCATTTTAATGTTATAGGCTTTATTGTTGTTGTTTTCTTTTAATTGATAAAATAGCTAAAGAATAATAATAAGACAAGCAGCACACGGTACACATCAAATTTACGTATTCAAAGTTCAGTGTTGAGTGTTGAGTTAGAACTTGTTTCTCAAACAACCCTCTAAACGTATGAGTAACATTTATAATGTAAATCATTCATGGTGTGTAGAATAAAGTGAATTAAGAGAATATATTATTAAAGAAATTTAAATTTAAATAAAATTTATAACAATTCAAAGAACTGAAATTCAGTATTAAAAAACATAAGTATGTTTAATTGATTTAAATATAGTATATATGATTTAAAATAATGAAAAAATCGTTTAAAAAAAATTGAGTAAAAGTAAATAATAAAAAGAGATCGGCGATGGAAGTGTTATGAGCTAAAAATATTGTGTTCTTTAAAATTAATTTTTTATTTGAACTTTACTTCATATTGCAATACAATACGTTCATGAAATGGTACGACATGAAATCATATGATTGACGCATATCATATTACTTCTATGCGTCAGAAAGAGCAGACCGTAGTTTACAGGAGCACGTTAATTGAAATACTAGTTTAAATACATGCTAGTTTTAATACCAAATAAACGCTTTATACTCTACAAACATTGTCCTGAATCGACAAGTTGGCTCAAGACGTCCATTGTTAACACTTACAGGATATCGCATTTCTTATGGCCTTGGTATTTGGGAAATGACATTTATATTGGCATTTATTATTGCTTGTTTGTGTCAATATTAAATATTGCATTATAAGCCGGCGGCATTGGAGTTTCCAATAACAACTTTTGACATTTTAAGTGTTTTCTGGGGAAAGCAGCACCTTTCGCTAACAATGGAAAGGCAAACAACCTTAAAAGCTCTCCATTTAATCTTAAAAAAATAAATTTTTAAATGTTATTTACAAACAAGAAGTTGTCCAATTTAAGACGTCTTGTCAAGTTTATCAACAGATTGTATATACATTTATATATATGTGCATGCAGACGACATTAATAAGACCGTCAGACCGTCACCTGTACTGATTGAGGCCGGTATGATTAGTTATTTGTATACTGACTCATTTATTTGTCTATATCTCTACAAAATTTTGAGTGTATCTAAAAACAAAATACGTAGACTAGAAATGTTTAACAGCCGAAGTCTACAGCAAAGAATCCTATGCCTCTGGCCAAATATTATAAATGCAAGTAATTGAAAACTGTTTCCTACTGCAAGCCAACTACTAATACAGTATGACAGAGACGGAGAAGTAAGTTTGTATGCATAGGACATAATTGAGATCCCAAAACGAAATTGTAAAAGCCACGCTATACACCAACTCCCAAAATTGTCGCCATCGTGGAGACCCAAGAAAAGCTCGACGAACTACTACAAACCACAGACATGGTGTGGCAGAGTCATCATAGGACGAGCCAATGCAACCAGCTCACATCACTAATTGAGACCGGAGAATAGAGGAACATTTTTAGAGGTGTCAAACGGAAACGAATACAAACTTAACCGTGGCATTGTAGCACACAACCCCCATGACTAATAGTGTTTTAAAGCTCATGGTGGGAATATATCTAAAGTGGTAGTGATTAATTTTGCTCGTACATGCAAACAAATACTTGGCTACATTTCTTATTTATGTATTTCTTAAGATCGGATGAAACCCTAATAACCCATTGATTCATTTATTTGATTGAATTACAATACAATTACAAACAACTCGGACTATATGCTCACTATAACGTAACAAACTACCATCCCTGGTATAAACCGAATTTACAAACCATATGCTAACCGAGAGACATTGATATCGTAGAGACGCTTGGCAATGTTTCGTTTTACAATCAATAACACTGTTGAATGAACATGATTAATTAATATTATTATTGTGATATTTTTTTAAACTGATGACAGCATATGATATCTATGATATCATGGACTCTATGTCATTTGCAACTTTTCAGAAATATTAATTGATCTCAGTTTAAATTGATTATGTTAAAATATGCATAAAAACATAATAATTCACAGTATTAACCCATTAGTGCCCAGTGGCAACTTAAGTTGCCTTAGTTTTTATGCTCTGAGAGGAAATTGAGTGTAAAAAACAAAATGGTAACCGTTAGAAAAAAATTCGGGCATTAATGGGTTAATAAATAATTTTAGTTTAAATGGGCATTGTAGAATATACGTATTCCCTGACGTACTTTTTCATCCAAAAACACATCCGTAATTCCTTTAGGTCAGGTCACATCCATTGACATTCAATTAGTCAATGGATTCGTAGAAACAACAAAAATTTGGTGAATGATTGAGGTTAGTTATTGTTATTAATCACTACTTGCCTAACTTATCCACATTAATCCGATAAATGTTCTATGCCCCGAGAATTTTAAAAACAAAAGCCTTCAAAGATTTTTAAGATTATTGCAAGCAAAGTAATGCTGTATACCATTATTACTAATTAATAAAAAAAAAAGTTATTTTATTGAACTTTTTATGTGGAGCAGAAATAAAATTTCTAAATATAACTTTTCAATGAAGGTCACAAAAGATAAACGTTAATGAACCAAGTGAAAGTTAAGTAAAAAAGTAAATGAGAAATCGGTATGAATATTTTTATGAATGAAATGACAAATGCAATCCCTATTTATAGCGATTTAAACTTTTTTTTAAACATTGTCCAAAAATCACAGTCTGGTTGTAATTCTTTTTAGAATAGATTAGTAAAACAAAAAATATATTTCATCCATATTGTTTTCGCAATAAAATAAAATAAATTTGATTAAAAATAATTAAATTTGGAAAGAATAATAACAAATGATTAAAGATAATAACTTTGTTTATTAAATAATGTGTGCTACATAATTAATTGCCACTGACTGGTGTTATCGTTAGAAGGAAATATTGCTTATTTCCGATTTAATGCACTTATTTATGAATTATATGTATCGGAAAGATAATGATTGTCCAACTCTCGTTTCGTTTTTAACAGTTGGCTGCAGTAAATTAATTAGAATATTTTTAACTCGAAAAAAATACACCATTTCCTATGGAATTTTTTTTTTTTTTTAGTTAAGTTAATGCAAATTGGAGAAAGCGATAGGCAGATTATGCTTCTGTTTTGGAAGTTTAGAACTAATTAGTGAAATCGCTTAATATGGAAAAAATCCAACAATTAAAAGATATCTTCAATTCAAAATCAAAATATATTGCAAGCAACAGTTAAAACAGTAAACAGTAAAACAAGCCGATTAATTTGGATATTATTTATCCAACTTTATTTCAATTTTTATGCTTAAAAACAAACTTCGCTTTCATATAAATACGACTTTACTTTTTTTCCACCTTGTATAATAAAACTTGATCAGCTATTGTTTGCTACATATATTGTGGCATATGTTCGTTAACATTATAAACAATTTTAAATTATTAATTACGCTGCATAATAGGCCAAAGTAAATAATAGGTTTATGTAAACAAATTAAATTGACTGCACATGATAGAGAAACAACAAAATAACAACATTTCAATTGAAAACAAACTGAAACTCAAATCAAAACACACTCTAGAAAAACGCGTTTTATATGCCTCCTATAATAACTTTAAAAATTCAAATAAAATGTTGCTTTTCATAATGAAAAACCCCATAATCTCACGTTAATTCAAGTCAACAACAAACATTTATTAAAATTGATTTGTTTTATTATTAATTTCGTTTATTTTTTTTTTTTTTGTTTTTTTTTTTTTTTTTTTTTTTTGCGAAAAAAATGTTAATCAAACACACTTTTACAAGGCGCGTAATTTTATTCGAAATGTTTTTTTGTTTTTTTTGTTTTTTTTTTTTTTATTCTTTTTCACATGATTTTGTTCTTATTTTGTAACACGATCAGCGTTTTCTCCGTCGATAGGCGTACGAACCAGCGACTTGTAAGAAACTCTTAAAACTAATGAACGTTTTGTAAGAAAACAAAATCTTCGTTCATTCAAAGACCAAATGCGGTTTTTTGTTTTTAATGTTATTTTAATGTCTTAAAGCATATCGTATCGTATTCTGTATGTCAGTGAGCCAATCTCCTGCTGCTGCATCATAACATAATACGTATATATGAACGCACAACGACTTGCAGGCTGGCAATCACTGACTGACCACCAATGGGTCTCTAAAAATAAACTCTTGTGTGGTTTTTTCTCCATTGAGTACATATTTGTGTCCAACTTATGCCTTTGAGCGTTTAAGCGTTTGTTTGTAACCATTTTGTAGAATGAGAACCAAAAATAAAAGAATCCATAGTTATTACATGAATTTCAGAGATCAACCATAACGAAGAATCTCTTGGAGTTGGACTAATACTGTAGTATGGTTATGTGGAAAGAGTTGCTAGATGAATTTTATGATGGCGTATTTTAGTGGAACTTGCAACGAATCTTCTATTATGAGTTTGCTGATCAATTTAACAACAGTTGGGCCAATGCCATCCGCGAAAAAATGTTGTTCCTTCAAAATATTCCAGGCCAAATACATTTATGGCGACATACTACACTGAAATTCGAATTTGGAATTCGATTCGCATCGATTGAGCTGCACATTTTGCTGAATGCATCAATCTTCTATTTTAAACTTCAGAAAAAAATATTCTGTTATCCCTTGTTTTCATCCACAAAAAAAGGAAAAAAAAAGTCTGGCAACACTATTAATGAAAACTGCAATTTTATTGCAATCGCTCTTCAATATTATTTTGAGGTTTGATCATTAAATTTTCCCCATATAATAGAGGAGTATTGTGGGCTTTTGTCTTTTTCTATACACTTGATAAAACATTTTTTGCTCATAAATGAATATCACCTTCAAGCTCTTCGATTTTTTCCATTTTATTCATAAAATTTAATTGAACGTTTTCTCTGTTTTCTAAAATACTATTTATGTTGTAAACGAATTATTGGTTTTAATTATTTGTTTTTGCAATAAATACATATTAATTTAATAAATTTTTCTTTATATCTTCAATAAAAGAAAAAATCTCCGCTTCAACGATTTGTTGCACACTAAAGGTTGAAAAACAAAAAAAATTGTCATTCAAAATTTTAAATTAAATTTGAATTTAGGTCCATTAAATATATGACACAATACGATTAATATTAATGATATTCAATTTCAATTTATTGTTTGTGAAATTCTTTGGAAGAAAAAAAAGATTCAGGAAGTTTAATTTGTTAGTTACAAATTCAATTCGTTCCAAACCTATTATTTTGAAAACAAAACAAGAGAAACGTAAAAATAAACCTCAATAACTTCCGCGAATTTTAAAACTGAACTAGTTCCGATAAAAAGGGATTTGAGGAAATCCCCGGTTAAAAATATTAAAACTAAAATTTTAAATATAGCCGATTAGCTAAAATAAATTGTGGAAAATCGATCGTCTCATTTTCTTTCTATTTTTTTAATTGGAACTGCAAGAGTCAATGGGTGGTACTTTCTAGTATTTTATACATCATTATTCTATGTATAGTGTAAAAAGCGAAATTCTCTGGTGGTAGCCGACTTCATAACCCTCACGTTAATAGCCTAGTAGACTTCCAACTAGTCTAGCAGGTCACTCGTTTCCTAATTTTTGCTTTGATTTGTTTTTAGTTTTTTAAATAAATTTTTCCAGTAGTAAACGAGTAAACTATATCACAGATTCACATAGAGCGGAAGGCAAACAACTTCCCTCAAGGCAATTTTTGAAAACTAAAATACTTCGTTTCCCTACCAAATAATTAGTCCAAAAGCAGCCTGACTATTAGAGAGGATAACATAGCAGGTCCTAAAATAATAAAATTGCGTCTGCCACTCCTTAAAAACATTACCCTCTGTGAAAATATCTTGAATTCTTATAATTTTTCTAATGTAGTGCTATTTTTTCTCAAGACTTTTGGTTGTATAACTCTCTAGAGAGTTCAGAACCAAAATATTAATAGACAAAGTATTGTAGATTTTATTTGAAAAAGAAATATATATTAATCAACAGTAATTCAAACTATAAAGTAAAGTACTGTGTAGATACTACACTTATATTCAGCAATTTCAACTATAACGGGAAATGGTGTAGTTTTGTTTTAGAACTTCAATTTAGAAAGTGATTTTAAACTTCAAAACTGCAATATAAGGAAATTGTAATAACTTTAAATGCGGCAACTATAACAACTTCAAATGTATCAAATTGTTAAAAAAAAAAAAACTTGAATTAACTTGATTTTTTATAATCACTTATAAAATCAATTATTTTATTAATTAATATCATATAAACAAATACTTTTCCTCACGATTTCAAACATCGTTAAAAAATGATATGAAATATGTTTTATGTTTTAATAAATAATTTTTATTGAATATGTTTTCAAATAAAAATTGCACTCTCTGTGCACACTTTTGATGCTGAAGTTCATTTACCTGCATTATTAATTTCTTTTTTGTCAAGTCATTCCATTTTTTGTAATTTGCAAAACCAATTCAATATGATAAAATGACTAATTTCATCAATCATTCAAAATTAAAACGCCAATCATTTTGTAACACTAAACAACAGAAATTAATTTATGATGTTTTTTTACTGTTTCGAATTTTTATCATTTTTAAATAATTTCGATTACGTCGAAGTTAAAGGAACTTGAATGATAATTTTTATTTCCGCATAGGAGCAGTGCTTAAATAATACGTGGAAAAATATTTATTTACCAGTATCCGTTTTGCTGCTTCCACTTGCAATGCTTTTGTCAATCCACTAAGCCCTCTAAAAAATCACTTTTTGTTGTGGTCTTAAGCTCTTTCAATTATGCAGTCTTTATCTCTACAATCGGAAATATTCGTGCTTGCAAATTAGAACCCTTCAGTCAGGATTACAACCTAGCTTTTCACGCCACTTATGCTATATGTGCTAATTTTTTTCCATAAGTAGAAGGACCTACAGTTCGAAGTCGACTCCGAAAGACAGATTCTTTTTGAGAAACTTTTCATGGCAATTTTTATTTACTCTTATATTTTTTGTTAGAAATCTATTGAGAGGATCAAGACGTCTGACGCGGTGTTTCAACAGTGGTCTCACGTCTAATAAGCCAACACACTGTCTACCAGTGCCTTAGTTTAATCAAGATTAAAAAATAGTGTCCATTAACACTACCTTTTTGTAGTAAATTAACTGAATTTTTTTACCTAGAAAATCTCTTTCCCCTATAAATGGATATAATATGGAGAACGACTAGAAATAAACGAACATAAATTTTTAAATAATTTTTTAAATACATTATAAAGTTCATACAACATATCGTATTTCACTCGAATATACTTTAATTTCTGTTCATTATTAACATAAAATTTTTGATTATATTAATTATAAACAATTTAATTAAAAAAATAATGAAAATAAAAAATCATTAAAAATTGTGTCAATAGTTTATAAATAAATTTATATTTAGCTAAAGTCAATATAAATATTAATTCCATTTAAACATCAATTGACAATTAGCTTTGTTATGTTTTGTTAGGAAAAATTTCTAAATTGAGAATATTAGGGGTATTGTTTAAGAGATGGAAATAGAAAAGTTAATAAAAAATAAACAAATTTAAAACTAGAGGCGTCAATAGCGTATCTAGCTGTCATTGCTTTTAACATTTAATTCGAATTTAGTTCTTATAAAATTTTGTATTAGAAAAGTAAAATTCATAAAAATTTAAATCAAAATTGTGACAAAAAAAATTCAGCAATAAGAGTTGTTTTTGAACCATATAACGTGTTGGTTCTTACATATCAGTGACGGTTACAGTTTTTAAATTCAAGTTATCGACTTACAACACGCGATAAGTAACTTTGTTCCTTACTAATAACCCCCTAAGTTAGATACGTTACATGAATCCTAAGACTGCATCCCTTTTTATTTCGTATAAATACTCTGTTTGAAATTTTATTAAACATAAAATATAAAATGAGAGAAAAACAAAGTTCGCTAAACTAGTCAATACAATGTAAGAGATCGTTCAACTTTTAAAGGAAAATAAAAAAATGAGAATTGCTACAACCACAAGGATCGAATCTTGCACATTAACTTGCAAAGATAGAAGTTTCAAACATGACAGACAAACTGTCCCTAGTTGTGTACACGAACATCATCGTCACATATTGTTGAAAGAATAATTTCATTTTTAAGTAAAATGTAACATTTTTCGAAAATAGTCTTAACATTTTAAATTTAAACGTTTAAAGTATAAAATTTACAAAACAGTTATTTGTAGAAAACTTACTGAACAAAAAGAATGAATTCTTTTAATGCTCTTGCTTAATGCAATACAGAAAATAATCTTGCAACTTAAATATGGCAGAATAAGAAGGTTAATAACCACAATTGGCTCTTTTTTAAAAATGTATAAATAAAAAGAAAATCCAACAATAACAACAGCAACAGTAACAATAAAAAATAAAAATAAGAACAACAAAAATAGACAACCATCATAGTCTGTCTATGATCATGATCAAGGCACTTTATTCTTGAAAAAAAAATTGTATGCATTCGTTGTGCAGAGACATAAAAGCGTAACTGAGCTCATGAGAGAATGAACAGAACGAAAACAAAATACAAACAATAGTTGTTAACAAGAATTACTTTTGGCCAAAGTTTATATCTGTGATGTTATTGCAGTTGTGGTAATAATGTAGGCATGAAAACAACAACGTAATAAATGATTGAAGGGAGAGTAGCAAACGCAATAGCAGGTAAAGTATCAGCATCAAGGAAAATAAAAATAAGTTAGAAGAAGTAAAGCAAAGGTTAAAAAGAAAAAAACACACTCCAGTCTCGTCCAAACTTTTATTCTTTGTGGGGTAATAAAATTTGGAAAAAAATTTAATGATACGATAATATTTTTTTGTCATTTCTAAAACCTATTATTTCCGAATAAATACCCAAATTATAGTAAACTTTTGAAATTTCAGTTAAAGACAAATTTACTTATAACGATAAAAACCAAATTTTGTTTGTCCTCGTATAACTACCGATAGTGCTGAAACTATGCTATGCCTCCAACAGCTTGCAGGAAACAATAACAGCTTTAATGCTCCAACTAAGGTTATTTGTTTTGCCACATCAACTTAACTTAACTTCCTTCCTGATTAAGACAATAAAAAATTTATTAGCTGATATAGTCAAAAGTAGGCTACTCGTAATAAGTTGTAGGCAATTGGACACACCCGCCCCACACCATACTTATGATCATTAGTCAATCAAATTAAGTGCATCGTGCACAATATGACATGAACAGCCTTCTACTTTCGTTATCTTCCTCACCTACATACATACATACATAGTAGGTCATTTCAACCCTTCAGGGTTACGACCTAGCCTTTCACACCAATTATGTTGAGTGTGTTAATTCAATTAAAAGTCGGTTCTGAACCACAGATTTTTGAAAAATTTTTAATGGCAATTTTATTACTCTGAGGTTTTGCCAAAAATCTGCTGAGAGGAAGTCACCGAAGAACTATTTTTCATATTTCGTTTTGTTGAAGATGTCTGCCCTGCTGTTTAAACCGTGGCCTCACGTCTAATAAGCCAACACACTACTACCTACTAAACTACGTCGACTATAGCTATGCCTCATCTATCCTATTTAAAGGCATAAAAAAAGTTTAATGCCTAGTAAGAACTTCTGCTCAGATCAATTTTGTTCACACTTGACAGATTCATGGTCGCTGGGCCACCAGACGCAGAGAACGATCTATTTGTATTCCCCAACATTGTCACCTATATCCCGTGAGAGAGTATAATATAAAGATTTGAGGAAGTAGAAACACAAATTGATATCAAAAGTTTTTGAAGCAGGAGGATAACTCAAGTATGTGCATTCGTATTTGTTTTCTTCTTAAAATAGACACGCATTCTGAAGGAGTAATACACACCAGACTACTTGCAGTCACTGAAGACAAGGCTAACCACTATGGTTTCAGAAAAACAAAGCCATTAATTGTTCCTATCCAGTGTGTCGCTACGACATTATGGTCTGGAAGACGTTATACTTAAAAGGTAATAATAAATATTTTATTAATGTGAATAATAGATCGTCATTCAATTTTTATACGAATTTCAGATGAAAAGAATGATGCAAAGCCGTCGAAACTTGTAAAGCGCTATATAAATGTTAGTCCCTACAATATTATCACCATGGGAAGATCACTTGAGATGCTTCTCAAGGGACCAAAAAAACTAAATGTAAACCTAAGTATCCCCATATATTTTGCGATTTCATCAGAGATGGTCATGACTACGTAAGGAGACAGTGATATACAAAACCGTTGTGGTCGAAAGTGCAACAAAACGTGTTATTCTGTATACTTATAACAAGAGGATCAAGTTTATTAGAAGTTGTCTCTGTGAAGAAGAAAAGCAATCCACAAAATCAAGAGTGAAATCAAGAAAATATCCAATTACATGAGGGGTGAGTCTGCACGTCTTATACCTTATAAAAGTTGTGATGCTTTATTTCAATGATAATTTTGAGGAATTGTGTGACTCTATACGAGTGGTTCCAACGAAATGGATGGTACCACAAGTCCTCTGAACAAATGCTATATAACTGTCTTACCTTGGGTTTATATTCTTGAGGAATTTTTCAGTAATTCCGAGGGTGACTATTCACCTCGCACTGAATAAAGAAACTGAATTTTTTCAAAATTCTCTCTAGAAACAATAGCAAATTAATTTTGTTAAAATAGTACCTTTTGCAAAAGTACTTTTTTATTGTTTTCTTAGTTAGATTTATGAGTTAAATGTTGCGAAATGTTTAAACAATTTTAAGCCAATTTTCAAGTTCAACAAGACTGGTTTAAATGGCGATTTATTTTAAGCATTTGGGAAAACAAATATAAGTGTTAAGAGTGTTAAAGCGCATTTTAGTTTAGGGCCATTCCAAACATTTAATAAAACGCAACAATATAGCAGCAATTAGGAAGAGTAATAGAAAAAGTAGAAAAATAGAGAGGAGTAATGTTTAACAATACCGTGGCATGAGAAAATCGTCTCAAATTAAAATTAAATTGGCTCAAACGACGTGCTCCGCCTGGACTAGGCGGTGCATGAGCTTCGAGCACTTTTTGCGCCGCACCATCACCATTATTATTATCAGCAACAGGAGTAGTGGCGGCAACTGCAATTGGATCCGTAGCCAAGTCTACCACAAAACGTGGCAACGAGGGATGAAGATGAAAAAGATGATGATGTAACGTGTCCAATTTTTTGGGTGAATTTTGTACTGTATTGCTATAAGAATGTGATTTTGTTTTAAGTGTTGGCTCATGACTCTTCTGTTTGATTAGGTTTGTGGCTTCCTCGTCATTTGAAGCATGTTGGTTGTCTTGAAGTTCTTTGGCCTTTTTAACTTTACCATTTTCCTCATACTCCTCCTCATCATCTGATTCGATTAAAGGCAATTGTAAGGTGTAGACATCGTGTGTATGAGTATCATGTATGCCGCGCACCAATGCACTTATTGTGGGTGCCGCATAACTAGGGCCACTTTCAAATTTTATTTCTCTGCTAAAGGTAACGGTAGAAGCAGTACATTTTGATGCTGCTGCTTTGATAGTAGTAATGCCTGTAGGCGATATATTCTCGCTTGTTAAACTGTTTGGATTATTAATTGATGATAAGAGTGGTGGTGGTGGTGGCGGTGTTGGTGATAATAATGGTGACAACAATTGTGTATTGATTTGAGTTTGTGGCCGCGTTTGGGGCTGTTCTTTTTCATTTTGTTTATTGGTTTGATCATCATCATTCTTCATGGTTTTGTTATATACAAGAGAGAGTTGGTTTTAATTTACGTTTTTTTTTTGTTTTGCGAGATGAAGAAAAGTTTACAGAAAGAATTTTGCCTTTTTGTTTTTCAAAAGAATTTATGTTTTTTCTTTAATTATTTTCTTGTTGTAAATGACCAAAAAATATAAGGCTTATAAACAGATGGGTCATAAATTTCTTTCATCTGCATTATAAGACAAAGGGAATGACCAAAAAAAAAAGAGAGAGTTTCAGTGAAAATAAGTAAATAAGAAGACTTTTATGTAAATGTTGATTACAAACAAAATTTTTCTTAAGGATATTCACAGTTTATTTCATAATCTCAACTATCAAAAGGAGATAAACCAACTGCAGTTTCTTATAACACTTTTTTATACAGTGATAAAATTATAAAATGAACTGTTTATACCCGTATCATTAGTTAGTAAAATTTAACGAATTTTTTAAACTAAATTAGTCACGCGAAACATACCAAGATGAATTGAGAATTAAACTTAATCTACCTTAATAACTAACATATAATAAAAAAAAAATATTTCAGCATAAAATAGCAAATATTCATGAAACGTTTTCTTATGTAAAAAAAAATACAACAAAAAAAATAATAAATTTATAATTATAAAAACTACACTTAAAACTTATTGTATACAATAGTGTAGTATCATAACTAGTACTACATATATGGTAATTAATTATTCTACTCTTTTGTAAAGAGTTTCATTAACGACGTCACACACTTGTCATCTGCTGGTATTTATTTTAACTTTTTTAGTTCTTACGAATTTTAATTCTCCTCTTTTTTCTGTGTTTATGATGTGTTAAAAATATTAAACAGTCTGCCTAGGGAACTCAGCTACTCTATTAAATACTTGTACAATTATTTTTATTAAAAAGAATTATTCTTAATTAATATCAATACGAACAATTTCTACTATTTACTCACAAAAATCAATAACAAAAAAAGTTAAATGAAAAAAAAAATTAAAAAGAATCATATGAATTTAATTTTGACGTTCGTTTTTCTCATATATCGTATATCAATATCGTTTTTATTTCAATTTACGTTTTTGTCTTCTAACAGCAGAGAATTTGTTGAATAGAAACAAAGCATACAAATGTATTAAAAATATCCACAAAAAAATCAATTCGAATAAATCAATAAAATGTTGTAACATGTGTAGATAAACGAAACAAATCGTATTAATTAAAGAATTTTTCGTTTTCGTATGTATACAAGCAAAAAAATTCAACAAGACTATAATAGTTTTAAAATAAATCGATAAACAGCATACAAGATTTTTATCCTTCATATTTTACTTCAAATACAGGATCTCCAAGGAGTTAATTGATAGGAGAAACTTTCTAAGCAATAGGAAGACATACCAAAAAGACATCTGCAAACAACAATCAACCAGAGCAAAAGACAAAGCTTAAGACTCTAACTAATCCAGCTAAGCAGAGCTGCTAGGGTACCGAATACCGAATGGTAATAGCGCACATATACGAAGAGGAAATTGCTAAGCAATATTTAAAATCTTTTAAAGAAAGAAGTGAAAATATCTCCTTCACTTGGGGAATCATACCCAGAATAATATAGAATTCGCATTAGTTGTCATCTGCGTTAGCCACGCGTTTCAAATGCAACTATAAAGTTGTGTGCCCCGTAAGCACACTTAGCATCCTGCTCAGACAGACGCCAACATAGCATATTAAGTTTACTAAAGGAAAGATCCTGATATCGAAAGGTACACATACATACATACATAATTGGTCAGTACAAACCTTCAGTCAGGATTACGACCTACCTTCTCACAACAGTAAAGTATTCATGGCAATTATATTTACTCCCAGAGTTTTCTGCCCGAAATTTTCGTTTTGATGGAGATATCTGACCTGGGGCTTGAATCGTGGCCTCACGTCTAATAAGCCAACACACCACTTACTAGACTACTGAGTACAATCCGTTTTTATTCTGCAACTGCCTGAGGGAGAGTATGGTAGAACGAATTGCTGAAGTAAAAATGCAAACTGATATCAAAGCTGTTTAGAACAAGAGGAGAACCCAAGCTGCATAAAGACAGGCGCCAAGAAAGAGTAAAAACAAACCCATTAATTGATCCTATTCAGTATCTTACTACAATAACATGGTCAGAAAAGCAATCCAGACAAAAGGTAATGCTAGCACAATAAGTAAAATAAAAAAAATTGTATTCGTAGGCACCTTCTATCTGAATATCCGAACTATTTTTCAAACCAGAACATTTGAACGATACCAATGAGTCATATATTATACAGAAGAAGATTCACTGGGTTTTGTTATGCAACCATTCTTACGAAATATTATGTGTAATGATCCGTTCAGCTTGAAAACACCGATACCCAAGATATCGCAGTTGGTGTACAAGCATTGCACTTAGGTGATATGAAGATATATGTAAACGAGTTCCTTACAATGATAAAACTCCGACGAGAGTCTACGCACCTAGATTTACTCGAAAACAGAAAAATGGAATCGAAACTAAAATGAAAAGTTTGGAGTTTTTAATAAGACACCTTATTGAACTATACCGATCGACTAGAACGGCTCCTTATCAATATAAGTTCGATTCTCATTTTTCTCGAGTAGACTCAGTGCTTTTATTCACGCCAAATATAGCTTCACCGAATAATAGTAAATTGTTATTAAAATTTTAAACGTTTTATGATAACAATTCAATAACTTTGTCAGTCAAAATCAATTTTCTCGCAATAGAATAAAACTAGAAAAATATTTCAAATATTTCTTCAGCTTTTATTATTATTTCAACATACCTCAAGTTCTGGTGACGCAGGTGGTTTCAAACGAGCCTTTAAAATTTTCTTAAAGGCTTTGCCATGAGAAATCTCCATAATGTAGGCACAAAGAGTATTGTACACTTATTTTAAGTAAAACTGTTTAGACAAATTTAGTAAAAACAACAGGCACATAAAAATTCTTTTTTTTTTTTTTTGTTGTAAAGCAGATAAGATTGTTGAATATTTGTAAAGCTTAGAAAAGGACACAACTTGTGCTTTATATTTTGAACAAACCGTAATTGTTTTTGGTATGTTACCGACTTGCAATATTCACAAGATTAACTGAAATTAAAATTTTATGAGCAAAGCAATTTAAAGCCATTTTTCCAGCATAAATTTAGAAAAGAAAAATGAAAAAAAAAAACATTGAAAAATTCTTAATTAATTTTCGGTAAAGAAAAAATCTTGAGATAAGCAAAATCAACAATTGATTTAATTTGTAGATAAAATCAAAAACAATAAAAAATTTATTGGAATTATGGCAAGAATCTTTAAGTACAATGAAAAAAAAATCACTTCCGTTTTAAATAAATTAAAGGCACACTTTTAACACATTTCTTCCAAGCTTTTATTTCATTTTTTTTTTTGTTATAATTTTCCCAATATTTATATTTAATTTTATTTTTATATTTCACCCACAAAGAGGCACACAACTTTTCTCAAGCGCGCATATATTTCAAACTGAAAAGATCTTTAACAATTTTTTAGTTTATTGTTCTCATTTTAACCATCAATTAAATTCAACTTAAATTGTTTATTTGTACATCATTCATTGAAGTCAATGAAAATTAAAAGAAATAAAATAACATGACGATGACGGTGATTTGACAAGAAATATATGTATGTACCCTGCCCTATCCTTAACACATCTGCAGTTTGCTCGTCGTAAACCATCTCATTTCCCATCTCGAAAAAATTCATCCATAAAAAACGAGAACAAATTAGGTACTTAAATAAAATCATAAAGATTTTTTTTATTTATTTATAGCATTTGTCTATTATAATGTTAAAAAATAATTAAGAAGTAAAAAACAATAAACAAAATAGAAGAATTAAATCATATTTACAAAGATTTATTTCGTTGGTTATCTGATATCAAATTTAAAATGAAATTAAAATGAATTGCATATTTTTAGGATGAGGAAAAACTTCTGCATTACTTGCAGTGATGTTAAAATATTTAGCACTTAACAATGCAATACATTCGTGGGACCAGAGTGGTGGCCTTTACTCAAAAGAAAAACAGATTTTGGAAACCAACTTCTAAATCTTTTAAAGAAAATTCTTTAGAGATATAATTGGGTTACCTTGACAACTACAACAATCTTTATATCTTTATAAAGTCCCAAATTTCACACATTATTTTGGAAGCATTACATACCCAATTAAATAATAAGGGCTTACAAATTCTTGTCAACAAACACAATTATAGTACTGTCTTAGTTGTTTTAAAAAAATTCCATAGTGGTTCTAGTGGATGCCACTTTAAAGTAACTAAGACGCGGAAAAACAGAAACAAAGGTTTTATCGGATTAGATGCCAACAAACAGTAGCTATTCAGATGGCGAAGTGCCTACAATGTATTGCAGTAAAAAGTCAGCTTCTGCATTACGACTTGGAAGCATCACTCGAGTAGATAGCCGTAGACGTAGCAGACCTTTTCCCTGTTAGCAATGCCGAGATTAGATGGCGAACTGCCTACAATGTATTGCAGTAAGTCCCTGAAGTCAGCTTTAGTATTACAACCAGGAAGCACCATTCAAACAGATAGCTATGGAAGTAACAGGACTGTTCCCTGTTAGCAATCACCAAAGAATCGAATCGAATTAGTGAGTCATTCCACTTTAAAACGAAAGAAAGAACTACACTGAGCGTCAAAAGTGAGTAAACACCACTGAAATAATTATTTTCTTAGGATAGCGAGAAAAGTAAATGAGAATAGTCGAATAAATATCCAAAAATAAAAACGTTTATTTATTACTTATAAAATGTTAAAACAAAAACAACAATTCATGATAAAGGAACTTTTTTTATACTTAAGAACAAAACTGTTTTATACTTAAGAACAAAAGTGTTGACTCACTTAGGGCGCTGAGTGTATCTTTCTAATTATAAACTTACTGGAATGGGTTTTACAAATTTATCAAAAAGTTAAATAACATGGCTTCAAAAGTGTATATTTTTTTTACTTTAAAGTAATTATACATCTGTATTATTAATTACAATTTCTTTTACCTCATATAGAAAATAGTAATAATTTTATGTAACAGTGCTAGCAACTTGTACCCCCATTACAATACATTATACGATTGAAAACCACTCCTCTGTGAGAACAGGTAGCAGTAGTTCACCTGCATTTCAGAGATAATGGAATATGTGCCCCGAAATTTACCAACTGTTTTTAGAAATGTGTGTATGTAAATGTTATAAATAATATATTTTACATAAACCTTATCAGTGAAAATGTTACACTGATAATGACGATAATGAAGCAATAAAAAGGAAATAAACACTAACAAATTATCTTAATAATGAATAAATTAAAATCATATTATTAGAGGGCTAGCTCTACACATGTCAGAGAGGTATTATTACTTTATCTTGCCAGGGAGATACAAGAAAGTTTTTGCTGTGTGTTTGTGTTCCAAACTCAAATTCATAATTCCCTTAATCCCTTACAAGTATTCAGATTTCAAGAAATTGTGTATAATCAGAATAACGGCAGGTCGCACACATCGATAGTAGCCCTCTTGAATATTCAAGACCTCATTTAACAATTCTTTATGCATCCACCTTAAATTCCGAATCAGGTATCACTCGTTTCACTCACTCATTAATGAAAAAACGAAATATGTTTGATCTAAATGTGCTTAATAAAGCCTTTATATAAAACTGGTATTCATTTTACCACAACGTAAACTTCCTTTGGGAATACTTCTAGTCAGTTGACTAAGACGATAGATAAGTAAATAACATTCCCTGATTAATTAGCAAAATACTCCCAAACTACTCGTCCCTTTTTAATTGTGACCTGTTTTATAAAAGTAATTCTAAAAATATTTTTCATGTCCTAAGCCTTAAAAAAACCTTTTCAGAGCCAAACAATTCTCTGGTAGATATAAATTTACAGCATAAAACAGTCGCCTAATAATCGTATTTTTTTTAACACTACCTGTGATGAACTGCCGGCTTTTGAAAATGAATTGCGTAGAAAACCAAATGGAAACAGACTACCATAACTTGATAAGGAGCCACGGTGCCCCTGTGTTGTTGTCGTGCCTGCAGTAGTAGCAGAGGCGTTAGCCGCACGCGTATCAGATGATGTAGGATTTAAAGGTGACATTTCGGAATAGGCACGGCCAACTTGGCCTAATTTTGGTGTTTTGCGCATTTTTTAACAAAGAATTTTTTTTTTAACACAATATTTAACAACAAACAAGAAAAACACTTTTACATGGACATTAAATATTTTTCGTTTAAATATTTATAATAAATGCCGCGTTTTGTTTGAAAATTTTAATACAAAAAACCGTATTTCTTTTGGAATATTTTTAAAATGTTCAAAGTCATCTTTTATGCACACTTTGTTGACAAGCACTGTGATAATGAGATTATTTTGTTTTGTTTTTTGTTAAATACATTTTTAATAATTATTACAAACTAAAGTAATTTTTGTAATTTTTTTGCTTTAAAAGACATTTAATTTTTATTATTTATTTTTGTTTTTGTTTTCTTTTTACACATTTAAATCATTTTAATCATTAAATTTTGCCATCTCGTGCTTTCTTCCCTATTTTTCTTCTCACTCTCACTCTTACTCTCCGTTTCAGATGGAGAGCCAGACACTGACTGTTTAGAAGACATAAATAAAATAGTGAAAAAAAAAATAAACGGAATGAAATAATTTCATTTTATGATGTCTCGAAATATTCCAACAATGAATAATATATAGAACAACAATAATAATAATAATAATAAAATACTCTCCTTCTACAATAGTTAGTAGTACTCTAAATACACAAGAAAGAAAACAAAACAACAACAACAGCATAAATATTCATAACGTCAACTAAAATGCAAAGCAGCCTAATGAAAACCATATACTTCGAGCGTAAACTCAATATTTTCAGACGTTGACATTCATTACCTCAGACTATAATTACTTTAAATGTCGTATGTATTTGCATATAAGAAATCTGAATATATTTCAAACCACGTGGCATGTACAGAAACTTCTAAAAGAAATATGGACTTTTAAAACATTCAGCATTTTAGCTAACGATATAAAGAAATAGCAAAAATTCAGAGTAGTATAGCCCCGAATGGAGTTGAGTAATTTATGAAGATTAAAATACAGCAAAACTGTCATGAATTTGAGTACTTTTATTTCATATTTTATTAGCATTATTGTTGTTGTTGTTATTTTGCCTATAGTTGTTATTTATTTTTTATTAATATTACTAGAAAACAAACTAGAAACCATATACTTTCTGTTATTTTTAATTTCCATTGTAATGCTATAAAGAGCAGAACAACGAACTCCTCATGTTCCTATAATTTTTTACTGTTTTGTTTTCCCCTGTTCGAAATTCGTTGTAGTTACGAGTATTGTCTTAAATTTAATATTTTAAACAAATAAAATGTTTAAAAAAATATACATATTGTATAACAAATTAAGCATTTAGTTGACATTATAATTAAAAATTTACTGTGTGTTTAACACCGTGACAGATATTAACGTTGACTGGCATACACACTTTTATGAGAGCATTTAAACGATTAGAGGTATTATAACCTCATAAAGAAAATAATATTTCTTTGGTTTAAAATTGTACACTGGTGGAAAAAATAATAGCGACATAGAGGTTCTATTCTATCGTAATTCAAATTCATCATGATTTTCAAATTGTTAAAATTAACAAATTCTATCTATCAGTGTACTTACAGACAGCGCTGTTTCTAGGCAACGAAAAATGGATCTGCTGCGGAAAACCAATCTTATGCTTAGCTGAGTTAGAGTACATGCATCAGCTGATTTGCAAAATACGATTAGAAAAAACTATGCCCAACATCATTTATTCCCGCGGGGCAGGTATTGGATGCGACTTAGAGGACGACCAATTAGGCCTGGAAGTGCTGAAATCCGACAAACGGGTTGTAAAGGCCAACTAATTAAGTAGGTAAGTATTTAATGATTTGATCAGATTGATTTGATCTGAATGGTGAACTGTTTTACTCTTTCTTTTTCTAGCCTGGGTAGTTTTCTTTAAGAGAATCTACGTCAAACCCTTCCCTTTTGGGTCATTTCCATGGTGGAGCTATTCATGGTGTTTTGCTTTTAAGTTTAAAATAATTAGGCCATCCCTTTGCCTCTAGTAAATACCTGTCTAATCTAAAATCAATAGGAATGCTCTTACCCTTGACAAAAAGAGTTGAAGATACAAGAACATACTTCTTATATGCTCTTAAAGGCTAGCCTGCACATAGCAGACTCCTGTGAAAGCATGGACAGAACCACCACATCATATATTAAAAACTAAGGTGTAGATAGCACTGAAAGCATTAAATATTTTTCAATTCGTTATTCAGACTCCATATGAATTTAGAGTCCAAAAGCAGACATCAGTAGTTTATCTTCTCAACGAGATGCCAAATCTACTTAATTTAGCTTAAGAAATGGAAAACTTAGTGTCTTATGTTTCCAGCCACGTGTTAAATAGAATCCTGGCCTTGTTATCATTATTGTTTTTACTCTTTAAAGTTTATATTATAAAACTGTTTTATTTTTGTACTTTAAGACTGGCAATACCGCCCTTTATGTAGTAGTTTATTAAAACAAAACAAAGCATACTTTAGGGCTTATAATACAAATGAACCAATTAACCCTTAGGCATTATGTTAGATTAGCATTGAAAGGAACCGAACTATTAAGAATGTAAACAAAATGCTCATAATATTTACTTAAACTAATTAAATTGCATTAGCAACAGAAAAACATATAAAACTTTCGTTTTCAATTAAAATTTCATTAAGTAATTATTAAAAACCTAAAAAAAGAAACAAAATAAATATTTAAAAAATATTTTGTATGTAGGTATTTAAAGATTTAAATACAGTACGAATAAATATTTAACAACAGAAAAACAAATAGTGGTGACAATATACCTACATATGTACATACATACATACTTATACTGTATGTGACATTGGCCTTTTCAAAAAAAAAAAATAAAGAAAAGAAAAGAGGAAACAGCCAAGATTCGTTTTTATGGTCTTTCATTCAGCTAAATTTAGTAAATCAGAAAAGTCTTTACATGAAAACAAAACGTAAAAAATAAAAAATAAGTGACGTTGTTGTTTGTTAGAAAAACGCCACCGCTACCGACGCCAACACTTCATTGTATAGAAAATAAAAATAGTACATATTTTAATACTTATTTTTTTATTATTTTAACTAAAAAGTATTCATTTATTGTATTTGTTTGAATTGTGTGACAAACGTGGTGGTGGCATTAAAAATAGATTTGCGCAATATTCTCAATCGTGCAGACAGATAGGCAATGACTTTTAAAACATATATATGTATGTATACATAGTAAAGGAAAATATTTAAATTTATTTTATTAATTTCAGTCTAAGATGTTTTCTTTTTATATTCCTTTTTTAAGGCATTCCAATATTTTTAAAGGTCATTGCGTTCATAATTTAAAGCAAATGAAAGAATACTTTAGAAATCTTGAAATATCTAGTTCAGCATTTCTACTAATTGTTAATAATCATAAAATGTATCTGTTGATTTGACGTGTATTTAAAAAAACAACAAAGATATTTCTTTTATTTGTTGTGTGACACACTATTTGTGCCATGTGTAATAATTTTTCAAATTTGAATGAAGTAAATATAAAATTTATTAACCATTAAACGTACTGCGAAAAATGCATTTATATTGATAATACTTATTATTCTCTTTCTTTAGAAAAATTCTTTTTAGATTACTAAAGAATTCGTATACAACCTAATCTGTTACATGATTATGGTGGTTTCACTTTGATATCTAAAAAACATGGTAGTTGTTATTAACTCAACCACTAAAAACAGTATACAAAAATTTTTATTGGCTGAAGTTGTGCGTTCAGCATTCCAATAATGAACCGCCAAAAACCTTTCGCATAAAATCCTTGAGAGCCTCTGATACTCTGAAAATAATGGTCTAAAACTTCATTATAATATACACGGGTTTCTTTTGCGAATTGTAAAAAGATTTATCTGTGTAGAAACCTTAATCAGCATGAATCTATTTTCCTCAACATTATGCCTGCAGTCAGCCTTATACAAAAAATTAATTAATCTTCAACAAAACAGTCGTTAACATCTTTCGTGAGGTGCGTACTGGTCCGAAATTTTATTCGTCAATATTCGCCGTACAGCCCGAAATAGGTACCATTTGAAGTACCATAGAATGGATTAGTACCGATATGCATAGTGTAAAGTCCCATCACAACCTAGAATAGCTTTTTCTAAAAGGTTTCCAATTCTCTTAGCAAGCTAACGTTCAGATCGTCTTCTGCTTCCCTCAACATTAAATCTGTAATCATCCTTATACAGAAGACCAATGAAAACTTTTACAAGACGATAACTATCCCATATAGCCTGAAACCCAAACATCAGGCATTGCGTAAATAGACAAATCTTTGTTCATACTTAACAAAACATTTACCTTTTGAGCTAATTACGAGTAAAAGTGACTTAAAAGTACTTTATTTCCTAATCAAGAGTTAAATGCAGCTTGTAGTTTGATTTTATTCAAATCCATATAGAAAACATTGAGAGTGAAGGACCAATGATAACATTACATCACATCTGCAACACACAACAAAAAAAAAATGATCTGCAGCTATACTAGCCAGCTATACTAAGCAGCTATACTACCAAGCTATTCTAGCTATACTAGCCAGCAAACTGGCTACTAGCTTTAATAGCCAGCATGCCGGCTGCTAGCTATACTAGCCACCAAGATAACTATACTAGCCACCTAGTCGGCTACTAGCTGTACTAGGCACCTAGTCGGCTACTAGCTATACTAGCCCCCTAGTCGGCTACTAGCTACACTAGCCAGCAAGATAGCGATACTAGCCAGCAAGCCGGCTACTAGTTATATTAGCCAACAAGCCGGCTACTAGCTATACTAGCCAGCAAGCCGGCTACTAGCTATACTAGCACTTTCCTAATAACATTGCATCAACTATGCTAAGGCAAACTTACGAGAAAACAAGACAGTTCCTGACGTTCACAATTACAATAAAAAGTGAATAGTAGTAGTGAGTAGTTTGAGATCATTTGAATAAGTTTGTGAATACCTCATTCGGTTTAAAAATTCGTAGAGGCATGCATAGCATAATTCTTCATAACAGCCGACAGCAATCTGGCTTATATTGCCTCAATAATGCTGATTTTAACTGCGAAATTATTTTGTTTTTTTTTCTTTTCTTTATTTAGACCCATAAAAATTCGCATATATAAGTGAAATACTTTTGTTTTAATAATTATTAAGTTAAATATTTAAAGTAAAAATGATTTGCACGCTGTGATAATTAATAAGTTAAACGAGTTTATTTTAGTTGCTTGTCTAATAACGATAATTATTTGAATTTTTTGTGTCAATTTTCAAAATGTTTGGACATCTGGTCACTGGAAATTGTTATTTGGAATTTTTAGCATATATTCCTCATAATATTTATAGATATCAATTGAAATACTCTTTTCTTGACAACTTTGCTTACTTATTTGTTTAACAAATATGGGAAAGTATTAAGTCTGAAGTCTTAAATTTGTTACTTCTTAGCCTAAATAGGGTATTAAATTGAAAACATATTTACGAAGCTCTGTAACATAAGCATTTCATACTTTATATTGTCTGAACGATGTGAAATCGTTTTTAAACGGGACAAATAGATGAAGTTTTTAAAAGAGAACATTTTCTACTTCACCGGAAATTAACTTTACTGCTGCTACATTCATCCCGAACATTCCTTGTTTGTATCTTACAGACACAAAGATTGACACATATCATTTATAAATTATATCATATATCGATTATAAAAATACGTCAAGTTCGATAAGATGTCAAGGGTTTGCTTACTGTTCCTTAAATTACAGCAGAGTTTGAAAATCAGGTCCGATCTTGCCACTGGATTGCTTTTTTTTCCACAAAGCATTTTTCGCTTGGCTGCCTTATTTTGGTTTCGTTAATCAATTGTGGTTCCAACTAACCAGGTGATTGATCTGCTGTAGAAGGTCCTAACATAATGGCGCTGCCATCTATCGTTGCCTAGAAACAACAATTGCTAGGTGTTTTATTAATAAGAAATAAAAAGTATGTTCCGAATTATGGAAAAATTCTGGGGATATTACGACAATGCGCCTCTGTCATGATAAGGGATTGATTTTTTAGCCAAAAACTACAGCACAATCATTCTTATCACCTTTTTCACAGGACTATGGCTGGCTGAGATTTGAAACTGTTCACAAAAGTGATTGATTAAGGGGTAAAGAAGCTCTAACAGTGAACTAACATGAGGAGACGATGATCAGTATCCAGTAAATGCTAAAATCTGAACCGATTTTGATTATAAATAATAGGGTTTCGACAAATTATAAAATAGTTTTTTAAAATGCAAATAATTTAAACCCTATTAGAGTTTCTGAACGCTTCAGAAAGCTTAAATTTTGTTGAAGGATTCTATTTTCATGGAGTAACAAACAATAGCCCAAAAATAATACGCCCCCACATCTCTAGAGTGTACAAGAAAACAGCCGTTTTTACTGAATTGCAATATGGCTAGAGCCCATAAATCATTCCCCTTAATTCTGATTACATGACTTATTACGAAATAATTTTTTAAATACACACACATACACACAAACATACAGAGTTTAACATCAAGAATTTAAAAAAATGAGAAAAACAAATAAAATAAATAAATCAAAACACTTACAATCTCTTGCAGTTTATTTGAGGGCAATGCGGCTAAGTTTGTAGAACTGGTGGTGGCAGGCGGATACATCGTATCCAAAAAATACGATATAGAATAAACAGGTACATTTTCCGTTTTTTTTGCTTTAAACATTCCAAAGTTTTTTTTATAACAATTAGAACGAAAAGAATTTAATTATCCAAAAAAATATCGATAGAATATTACAATGAAATCAAACGTGTAAATTAATATGTATGTTCGTTTTTTTTTAAATTAAAATAATTTTAAATTTGTAAATTTAAATAAATTAAATTCTCTCGTTTTTCTTTTTAGCATACAAGCAATTTTTTTTACTTCATTGAGATTCAAAGTGTGGAGAAAAACTAAAAACCTTTTTCGCTACTTTATAAGCCTTATCTGAATTTATTTATTCTTATTATTTTTCTATGTAATAAAATAAAAAAACATTTTTGTTTATAATAATTTTATATCTACGTCTTCTTCTCTTCGTTTTCATTGTTAAGCTTTAATCTACTCGCCTATACAATGCCTACTATAAGCAGCGATCTTATTGCTAACTTTGTGTGATTTTTTCTCCATTTTTATTAGTTTTTCTTTATTTTCTTAAAAAAAAACAGAATCTTTATCGACCAGGGAAACGGTACCAGGCGAGTAGGTATGAAAATGTTTAAACATATTTTATTTGATTATGATATTCGGTATTTTATTAACATAGGAAATTAGCATCAATTCCATTGATTGTCTGCATAAGCCAATGACTTATTTTAAATAAATCAAATCGTTGATTTTTTGATGTTTATTGGAATTTGATTAAATCGTCAGCAAAATAAAAATGTTTTCAATTCTTGCCTCACATCCGAAATGATTACAAATTTATTTTAATCATTGAAAACGTATTTTAATCATTGTGATGGTGATTGCCATCAATCAAGAAATATAAATTGATCGTGAAATGTTTAAAGACCGTTCCCTACAATGTGTCAGTGGACTTTAAGCTCTCCCGAAAAGCATATGCATAGGGGAATCATAAGTTTCTGTTGTACGCTCTCGCCTAATGCAATAAAATTCTTTAATTCTTGCTTTTTAAAAGGACTTTAATGGACTCTAAGCATTATAAAATGTCAGTCGATCAGATATGCATGTTATCGAAAGAAATTTATTTACATCCGAAAGTATTAATAATTTTATTATTTCCAAAATATTTTGTCTCATAACCATTATTTTTTAAACAAACAACCCTCGCAAATATGATACAAAACGGTATAAAAATTTGAATTGTTTTCACCAGCAATGCCTTTCAATTTCCTTTTGATCACTGAATTAATTTAAAAGATTTCCTTTTGTCACGTAAAAAACAAATGTGGGAATAAAACAGCATTTGATTAAAATTAAATTTTCAATGATTGTATCAATTGGCCACAAAAAAAAAAACGTAAAAATTGTTTCAATGTGCTGCTGTTGTCTAAAATTTATTCCGTTTTTGGTATTTTTTAGCGAAGTAATTCGTGCATAAGAAGCAATTCAGTTGACAAATGTCTACAACAGTGTCTGAAGTTTAAAAATATTGTTTGAAATGTTTTTTTACACAAAACCTAGGCCAAAACCCGTTATGCTTTGGTAGGAAAACAAGGAAATTTAATAAAAGTCCATAGCTGTGTAATTAACTTGTGAATTTAAATATTGGAATAACCAAAATAAATTAAATTTGTTTGATAAAATTTTAAAGTACCACCAGTACTTAATTTGGAGGAGTTATCAATATTTTGATAATATTTTAAAGGTAATTCCCATGTAGAAGTGGAAGCAATAGGTTTTAATATGCTTTTAAGATTTTTGAAGCGGATAAATTTGTATACAAACTACTTAAATAGATTAAAATATTATATGGTTTTATTTAATTATTTTGGTTTTAAAACAAACAAAGGCAGATAATCCAATTTTGTCAAAATAATGTCTTAGATTGCAACGGACTACAAAACTTTATTAAGAAGCCTAAGTCTGCTGTCCTTAGCCACAGAAGCTTATACTATTTAAATGATATTAGTAGCCAAATCCATTCTTCTTCAGTCACTAAGATACTTCTGCAGCCTTTTCTTGGACTACAATATGGCCCAGGAACAATTAGAGACAAATTTGTCACTCTTTTGGCCAAATAATTCCCCATCTTATTTTCCTGCCAGTAAACCGATCCAAAGCAAAATACAAATGCTAAAGTTCTGTAACGCGTCCAAACACTTACACACTATTTTTGATTTAAAGGCGTTAAAAATCGCTTGGCTATTCGAAACCGTATAGATGCTTGGAATCTAAATCTGTGCGAACTGATTCCAACTCTTGTTCTACCATTTTTAGTCTGAGTCCATCAGTATACCATACCCGCGAGCCCAGCAAGTAATTATACAGTATTTACATAAAAATTCCCCAGAAGTTTCTGAAGAAATTTTTTATTTGTGCTTTCATGTCATCACTATGTAGAATTAAGCTGCAAAGAAAGATCCACAAAACCATCAAACCTTCCGTAATAATTTCACTTTTCAATTCAGGAATATCCTTTAAACTCAGGAAAGTAGGTCATGATCGAATAACACATCTACTGCATCAGTAGGTTATGCCCTCGTCAATGCTGGTGGTGATTTTATAAATCAATTGATCAAAAAATTAACACTTAAAAAATCAATATTTATAATCCATTTTGTAATAAACTTTAAGCGTGTAAATCCCCACAAAATTTACAATCTTTATTCAGCGTGATTTATTTCTTTTATAAATGCAATTTAAATTTATAATTTCAGTACAAAACTAACTCCATTGTTAGCAACAATCTTTAAGAAATCTTCTTTACCATTTGGTATTAAACTTAATTAATAAGTTTTTTTTTCTTTCAAGTTTATTTCAAGTTTACAATGAACTTAAAACTTCACAATTCAAAACAGTTTTAGAGGATAATGATGTTAAAAGTTTATTTTTCTTCCTTCAATAACGAAACTATCAAAAATGTCCTTCAAAAAGAGATGTCCTTAAACGTGACATCAGTTAAAATCCTTAGAAATAAATGGAAGAAACACGTCATTTTATTACTCTGCTATAAAACTAGAGAATGAAAGAAAGTGAGAGAGAGTATGTAATAAAAAACCATGTAATAGAAATTGTCTCAAGGATATTGCCACAAGACTCCATGACATTCAACAGTGACTAGTGTCTGTATGTGAAACTTTTAAGGAAGTAGAAACAATGCGTCGCCAAAACAATATCACACTCATAATTATAAAGAATTTAAATGAATTGAACGATTTTTTTCTTCTCTATTTCAAGTGTTTTAAAGCTTTATAAGTTTCAATAAGTCTTCAAAGTATTTTTTTTTGATAGATTAAGGTCGAAATACGATAAGATTAGTAAACGAAAACAATTACTAATGACAATAAAAACATAATAAAAAAATAAATTTTTTTAATGTTAAAGTTTAGATATTGAGAATATGTAAACTAAAGATATCGTGAATATTTTTTATTTAGAAAAAAAGTATAAATATTTTGTATTGTTTGCATTGCTTTAAAATAAATTAAAAAAATTATATTAATTTAAGCCTTCATATGCAGGGAAACACAACCTCTTACTAAATAATGTCTTATAATTTTTGCAGTTGGAGGCCTACTACAAAGTTATAAGTATTTAAAAAATTTAATTTACAATGTTCGGTTTTCTAACCGATTGGGTTGAGTAGTTATTGGCTCAAGGTTATACATTTGGAACCGTAGATATAGCCGATGAAGCTATTTTATAAAAGCCAAGAAAGTGCTCTACATTAATCGTGAAAATTTGATAAAATTAAAAAGATGCGTTCTTCGCACCTAGTAGGCTGGATAGGTATTGTACCAAGGATTCGTAAACATTTTTCGCTACGGTCGGGTATCCTTTGGGGTCAGAGATATAGCCGACGAAATGCTCTATGTAAATCAATATAAATTTTAAGAAAATTGAAGTTATCGACCTAAAAATAGTCATAGACAAAACACGCAAGTCACGGACCAAAACAATTCAAATTCATTAACCGCAAAAATGCAATTCACCGCAAACTGCACGTCATCGTTAAAAAAAATGCATGTCATCGACCAAAAAATGCAAATCATCATCCACAAACTGCAAGTCATCGTCCAAAAATATACAAATCATTGACCGTAAAATGCAAGTCATCGACCAAAAAATGAGAGTCAACATCCAAAAAATACAAGTCATCGATCAAAAAAATGCAACTCATTGACCCAGAAAAATGCGAGTCATCAACCAAAAACTAATGCAAGTCATATTCCAAAGAAATGCAACTTGCGAAAAATACGACATTTGTTGGATATTTATATATAAATGCATATTAACTCAATGAGAATTATTAAAATTTTCAAGTTTTATGTAAAAATTTAACTTCGTCGCCTATAACTCCGGTTCAAATTAACGCCTGACCGTAAAAAAACCTGTTTTGGAATCATTGATACCATGGCTATCCAGGTCCGAGACTAGGCCTATTTCTCCCACAAGTCCATTTTTTATCCGATTACACACCATTTATACAGAGAACTTTTTTTACTCGTTTGAAGGAAACATTAACTTCGTCGCCTATTTATACGGTTCCAAGTAACCCCCGACCGTACGGAACCCTGTTTTCGAATCCTTGATACCATGGATATATAGCGGAATACCTGTAGTAAGTCCAATTTTTCCACCGTATCGATCATCCTACCCAGACACTGTTAACAGAGTGAATTTTTGAAACCCACATATAGACCTTTTCCTAAGTTTTAGTTGTACATATAGAAACAATAGATCTTGTTATTCTGTGGACTGTATGTAAAGGGGTGGGTAGTTGTGGCGACTCCTTGGAACCAAAATTGGGCTCAGATTTCTGGCAAACAAAGGCAAAATGATCAAAAAAATGGTTCAAAATAAAGAATAAAAAAACAAGCAACACTTCCTTTTTATATGTAAAATTTTATGTTGTTCACGGTATTTCTTTTATTTTTATGTTTCTCTTTACACAATATGTAATTTTAAATTCACTATCACTATTTCAATTCAAAATAAATTATTATTCAAAATTTCTGGGGTTCTAAGTACCTCCAGGCGATCAAAAAACGAAAAACTTAAATAAAAAAAAAAAAACAAACAAAGATTTTAAGCCAAAAACAACAATAATATTAAAATATAAAAAAAGCTTAATTATACACTGCAGCGCCCTCTGTTGCTAATTTGCCATCATTTAAACAATCCTGTTTATGTCACCAAGGATGGGAAGTTTGGACCGTCAGACATAAACAGATCTGATGCCTTTCTATGCCTGTTAATGATACTCTCCTTTGTATTTGTAAAGTCGATGCACAGATCGTCAAACTGGTGATTCTTACTTCCTAGTTAAAAACAAAAACCAGAATTGTGTCCCAAGGAGGATAAATATGATTATTTCTCGTTCAAATTAAACGAATAGATTATAATATAAACCTAATATAAGTCTGTAACGTAATTGTTAAAAATAGATTTATAAGAATATAAATAAATTGGCCATTGAGAAGTAGTTATTTTTGGCAACAATTAATTATTTTTGTAAAAAGATTTATTTATTTAAATAGAAAACAAAATATTTTAAAATGCAACAAAATTTTTCTTTTTGGTGTCGCAGACAATTGCCAAAAAGATAACAAGAAAAACAAAAGAAAGTATGTCTATGGCAAAGGCGAATTTAAGAAAAAGAAATGTAAGTCGAACAAGGTACGGTATCATTGAGGGTAAATATTTTTGCTGACAGCGCGCCACCTTGGCTGGCACAAAAATTTTATAAAAATGCAATTGTTTTAAAAGAAAATAAAAAAATGTTTTGATTGATTATCTTAGGAAAATATAAAATATATCAATCAAAAATTTAATCAGAAATAGATTGTAATATTTAGTAAATATATGGAAACTAAATCATAATTATTTATTAATCAATTGCACAATAAATCACATGAAAAATAAATACATTGAGATCGAAAAGTTTGTGGTTTTTTTAAACAAATTTTATCACCAGTATTATCTAATGTTTCACCTTAAAAAAAAACTCGTAATATTTAATAAACTTTTTGTGTCTAACTGACTATCGGTCTAAATAGAATAGGTGGTCTTAGATAAGACTGCATTTAAGTGTGTTTACGCGTTCTTTGGCAAATGTGTTAATAATGACAAATTATACTTGAAAATTTAATATCTTTTCATGGGAAACATACAGTTCTGGTCGAAATTGTTAAACCAAAACAAAAGACCCAGGTAGGAAATCATTTTCGATTTGCTGTAAATATGTTTTTAATTGACATAAAAGTCAAGTATGGCTGGCACAAACGTTGAAAGGAAAGGAACGTGATGAAATGATTGATCGTGATCTCTTATCTTAACCGGTCAATAAAGCAACTCTAATATAACGGTCAGAACAGACGCAATCAACAGTAATAGTTTTGCATTCCAATTTTGCAACTACAGACAAAGCACATGTTTGATGACCCGGTAGAAACTAAGAGAGAGCTTGACTAGAATGTTTTAATGCATTGGGCCGCACCTTGTATGTTCATATTATCGTTTGTTTTTAATCTCTGCAGAACTCTATCTTTTCGTAGAAGCTTGAAAAACGTAATTGAATTAGTTTATTCACCATGTAACCAAACAATTCATTACTTCAAATGTCAAACATTTTTTTACCAGCACTGTATATATAAAATTTTCAAATTTAAAAATATGCCACCTTGAATATAAATTAATTAATCATAATAATATTTAAATCAATAACTGAAAAGCTTATTTTTTATAATTTATTGATTTTAATAGATTTCCTTTAAAAACGATATTAATAAAAATCACTTTGTTTTGATATAGAAAAACAAACGTCAAAATAAAAATTAATAATGAAAAATTATAACTTTACTGGAAAATATTTTTTAATTTCAAATTGGCGAAAACAATTTTAAAAAATTATAACTAAAATACTCTCAAGTTAGACAACAATTGTGTAGAATTTAAACTATAATAATTAATATAATTGAAAATGTTAATACGAAAATATTTAGTAATTAAAACTTAATAACAATTATTCTTAGAAGCTACAGAAGTACCCAGTAGGAAAATAAAAAAGTTACAATCACTATACAACTTTAGACTTCGGAACTACTCATATTATTTAAAAGAATCAAGTATAGAATTTAATTGATATTGTTGTAAGATAAAGTTAAGGTTAGTGAACAATTTAATTAAAAATCAATATCAATAATAAAACACAAAATAGATACAAACACGCTATAGATAGAATGGATGAATTTTCGTTTAAATGATTACGCAGCAGTTAAACTACTATTATTATATTAATACAATGTGATCGTGACAATATAATAAATTAGTTCTACTAGACATACGGCTGTTTTTTTTTATCTAATGAGATTAGACCAGGTTGTGAAACGAATATATCTTACAGGAGCCAAAAACTCTTCATATACCCGATATATACGTTCAAAAAGCTAGCTGCCTTCATCATTAATTCTTAATTTATTAAAGCACTATGTACACTTAGCTCATGGGGAAAGTCGAAAGATTGTAAACTTTACTATGGTACCTGAAGCATTTAAAGTTACGTAAAATTTAAATTGAAACCCAAATTGCATTATATGCAGTACTTTCAAATCTGTTCAGGAGTTAAGTTATGTATTGAATACAAGGTGTCATAAGTGCACAGTGTGACCATAAATTATTACATAAGTAATGTATTAACCACAAAGCTCTATGTCATATAATAAGGGCAGAAGTACACTTAAGAACATAATATATAATAGCTGGAATTGTGTTAGCTTTGCATAGCTCTATAAGGCCTTGTCACACGATTGACTCATGCTACCTCATGCATTAGAAAAATAAAATTTAAAATAGGTTTCCTCGACAGTTTTGGGACTGTTAGACTCAAAATGGAGCGTTTAAAAAATGGACACCAGCATAGGGAAAGGGAAACGGTAAGGGAGGTCCTTTAGGGAGGCTTTGGTACTTGATTAAGGTTGGATAAGAGATAATTTAGATATAACCCAAAAAATTTTTCTATGCCTTTGAGGGATTGCCAGAGAATCATGGCCCAGGTCCAAACCTATCTGTGCTGTCAAAAATTATATCGTCTAAAGAAGCATCCAAATGTAATGGAATATAATTATTTTTACTACCGTTATTTGAGTTCAAAGTTCAGTTAATTGTTTTAAAATAGAATTTTTGCAAACTATTTTGATTTCTTTCTCTTTTTGTATATTTCCTACTGGGTACTTTCTATAATATAATAAATTATATATTCAAATATAAAACAACGTAACCAATCTATTACTTACCTGTAATAAAAATTCCGCATAAACAAAATTCAATACAAAATATTTGTTAAAACTATAATTTCTACAATTTAAATTTGTTTGTTTGCTTTAAGTTTTAACGCTTTTTTCTGTGTTCCAGATACTTGACACCACTGTGTAAATGATCTCTTTTTTTCCACTCTTTGTTATTGTTATGCTACTTAATACACAGTCGTTGTTCTTGTTATAAAAAAGGCATTATGGATAAAAGAACAATAATAAACACAATGACACAGTCAGCTGCTTTATATCTATGTACAATAACAACAACACTCAGAAATTTTAAGAACTTTATATATTTGTTGTTATTTTATTTCGGATGGGGGGAATTTTCCTATCTGCTTTTCGTATTTCCCTTGTGTAAAACCAGAAGCATGGCATATTTATATCAGGTAGGAGTAATTCAACAGCTGACGAGTCTTAGAATGTCAAAATTTTGTTGTTTTTTTAGTGGTTTGTAACCATTTTTATAAATTTTTTTAACATTTCTCTTTCTACTGTTATTCGTCAGTCAGTTATGAAGCTGTTTTTGACATTCCGTGTACTCTTTAACAAAAACAAAATGCCTGTTGTTTTTGCATTGTTGTACTTGTTGTATTCTTGCGGTTACCTCTTATGAATATGCCATGACCAGAAGCAAAGAATTTAATTTTTTTATTTCAATTCCTTTCAATTAAATGCATAAAAAACATCAATCACAGAAATGCACAGACATCCAGAAATTATTATATTTTTGTTTTAATTATTTTATAATTTTGTTAATCTATTTGTATAACACTTTTTTTATACGATTTCCGTCATTAATCATTAATGGTAAAATTCTTATTATTAATGTTTGTCAGTTGCTGTTGTTGTTTTTGTTTCACTCATAAATTTTTTGGGTAATTTTTTTTTTGCTTAAAAATTATTGAAAAAAGAAGACTTTTTGAAAAGCACATCATTGACGATAAAAGCAATTAATTGGCATTTTGTTAGCAACACACACGTACATACATAAATTTTACTATCTGATTATTTAATAATTTTATTTATTGCTTTAAAATAATTTATTTTGGTATATATTCTCTTGCAGGTAAAAATATTCTTTGTATTCTTTTTTGTAAAATTTCGTTTCCAATTATTTAATTTTGTTGATAATAGCGAAACGCATTTTTCATTGGCTATATTATTTTCTTAGCAATATAACTTTTTATTTCGTACTAATTTTTCACACATTTATAGAACACATTTTCAACAAAACATTTTTGGAAAATAGCAAATTGTAGACTGATGTTTAAATGTCATCCTAAATTTCCTCATTGCCTTCATTTCCCTCGAGAGCAGTGTTGCCCTTCTTAATGATTTAAACCAAAACTGGTTATTTTCTATTCAATGTGTAGATGTGTAGTTTTTCTGGTTTTGGTTATTCTTTTTGATGCACAAAAAATTTGTTTATTTATTCTAAGCTAAACATAATTTAAATTTGAGGAAATTAAAATAAAACTATGAACTAAAATTTGTATATTTTTTCCAGAGTTGATTACAAAACTTTTTTCCTTCCTGGCAGCACTGGTGGTTGGAAAAAATCGTTTATTCATTCAAAAAAAAAAAACCGTTTGTAATTAATTCGAACATTGTTTTTCCGTGTATGGTTTGTATAAATAAAAATTAGGCCGACTGTTAAGGAGCATGTTGTTTTTCTTGGTGGTGCTTGTACGGTGTCTCTTTTCAGTTGAATGTGTTTATTTGTGTGTTTGTTTTATTTACTTATTTTGTTAACCAAACAAACAAAGTGAAAACCGAACTATTCAACACAAACACCTACATATACATACATGCATACTGCATTCAATTTGTTATTGCAGATAATTACAATCAATTATGAAATACCATATCAATAGTTATTAAGAAAAAATATTGTTTAAGTTCATATTTACGTTGTTGATAATAAGAAAACCTTATCATATCTCGAAAACGTTTAAATTCATTATAAATAGTCTGGCAGCTCCATACGCTCATCACATCTCAGCCATTCCTGTTGGATATTCTTCTTAGTTCATCGGACGCGATTCCTTTCAGTATTTTTTATAAGTGATTAAAAATGGCTCCTAATGCTTTACTACCTCGAGAATCTGGAAAATTCATAGTTAAGAATGCAAAATACGTAAAAGTAAAGGAAGAGGGTATTAATACATTGGCGCAAGAGATCATCAAAGGCATTCAAGAAAAGCGCATCGATGTCAACAATTTCTCTCAGCATGATCTGCACCCAAAGCCTACAGATGACTTTGCTGTAGAATGGATTTTTGTGGTGGACACTTTGAATTTTTGCTTCTGGACACCAAGTAAGTTAATAATTTTTATTTATTCAAATAGTTTGTATAAGTTTTATGCCTATAATTTTTGTAGTCCAGAAAACTTAATACATCATTTGTTTGAGTCTATTACTGGCCTTTAACAAACTAACTTTATTTCTTTAAACCTAGCTGCTTTAATTGAGAAACTATTTTTTATCTTTCTAGCTGATTATACCAAATATAAGGTTTCGGGCCAAACTGGCTACTTTGCATTATGTGCTGCCATTAATCGTGCCATGGAGGAGGGTTTGGATATTACTAATGCCGAATATTATAGTAAAATTGATATGGCTACTGTTAAGCATATCTTCCGTTCGGATGATGGTGTAACAATGGTGCCTCTACTTGAAGAAAGACTGAAATGTCTTCACGAAGTAGGCAATAGACTCGTGGAGAAATGGCAAGGCAAGTTCCTCAATGTAGTTAAAGCTGCCAAAGGCTCAGCCATAAATTTATTGAAACTCGTCGTTCAAGAGTTTCCTTGTTTTAGAGATGAGGCAGACTTTTGTGGTCAACGTGTGTCTTTGTACAAGAGAGCACAAATTTTAATAGGCGATATATGGGCGTGCTTTAGAGCAGAAGGTTTAGGTGCATTTAAGGATCTGTATGACATCACCATGTTTGCTGACTATAGAGTGCCACAAGTTTTGATACATTTTGGCTCTTTGGAATACAATGAAGATTTAATGAAAACCTTAAAAGCAGATGAAATACTTAAAAACGGTAATGCCAGAGAAGTAGAAATACGAGGAGCGTCAATTTACATTGTAGAAGAAGTAAAGGATAAAGTTTTAAAACTTATTGATGAGAAATATCCAGAAATTTCAAAAGCCCATGTAAATTCCATATTAATTGACCATTTCCTATGGGACTACAGGCGGCAATTTGCCAAAGAATTGGAATACATACCATTCCATAAAACTTTAAGTGTCTATTATTAGATTTATTCGTTTTTAAATGCTTTGTATTTTTACATGTTAACAACAATAAAAATCATTATTTTTTATAAAATTAAAGGCCGTTTTTGGAAATAGTATTAAAGTACTGCTAGTGAAATGTAGTAAATACAGCGCCCTACATCAATGGGTTGTTGGAACCAGTTAAATATAAATAAACAAATACTAAAGAATGGTGTTTCAAGAGAGGAGATACACCAGGTTACAAATTCATATTGATCAGTCAGTTTATAAGTCAAGGATATATAGAATTTCAAAAACCCCTCTAGATCTGACTTTAAATTGATCTTTCCTTGGAATCTACATCCAAGTAGAAGTATGCACCAGTCTACAAGATGTTACATCGCTTTGTAAACTTTAACAAGAAATCGTTTCTATGGTATATAATTAGTAATAATAATTGATGTTTTCTATGGTTTTTCAAAATCTTTTGAATTTTATTCCCTTAAAAAACATTATTTTAGGCAGCAAATGCAAATTCACACTCTACCACTTTTTATAAAAACATCAATAAAACAATTTATTGTAAAGAAACGGGCTTCTTCTTGCCAGCTTGGGCGGCAACGCGTTCCTTGAAGCGTTTGTCGGCTTCAGCGCGGGACAAGTTGTTTTTGCGGGCAAAACGTTGGTTGGTTAAGAATTTAACATCCATCTGCAATACAAAAATCCATATATTTACTAAATCATCTCCAAATATTAGGGAAAAAAATTACTAAATACTTACACCCAAAGTGGATTCATGGCGTTTACGCATTGGGCGTTTGATGCCATTGCGGTGAGCCTTGCGGTTTTGATTGTGATTAGTGTGATTCTTTGACTTGGCCATTATACGCTACTGTATAAGTTGAATTCCATTTTTGATATTATTACCACCGTATGTAAACAATTCCAATTGAGAAATATTTTTGAACCATAATGAAATCCATTGCAATCGCCACAATAATATGAAAAGATATTTAAAATTATGATATATTTTAATTAGAACATTATGTTTAACAGCAATACACAATTATTTTATTTAAAAACTTATCAGTACATTGAGAATTTTATAGAAAATCTACAAAATCTTTTAAGAATTGCAACCTACGTTTTTGACAGTTTAGCGGAAAAGAAGGGAGAAAATTCGAAAATTTGACAGTTTTCATGTTTTTGTTGACAATTGTCAAAGAAATCTGCGAAAATTCGATATAAAGCTGTGTCTATTAGGTAAAATATTTGGGAGAGGAAAAGAGTTACCGTGTTTCAAATATAAAAATTAAAAAAATATAGTCCTTTAAGCTTAATAATATATCTGTTTGTATATTATTTAGTTTTATAATGACGTTTTTATACCACCGATATTTTCCCATTATTATTCGAGTAGAAGAAGTTTTAGGACCTATAAGAATGTCTAATATAAGTAACCCAAGTTCTGTAACACAGCCTTCTACAGTTTATCGCTTAAAATAGTATTTTTAATTTTAAATTAATTTCATAAAGTGAAATCCTCTTGAAAGCATTTGTAAATAAAAAGGAAAATGAATTGTCGAAAAGGTGGCAACTATGAAGCCTACTTTTATGAGAACAATAATACACCATATAAATAATTTTTTTGTATTTCTGTTTAAATATATCGATAATTTTCTTATTACATTAATAGTGGTTTTTAATATCTTTCATAAGTTATTATACAACAGAAAAAATAAAACTTCTGGAATTTTTGAGATTTTCACGATAGTTTTACGTACAAATAATAATAACAAGGCAAACGTCATTTCAAAGCTGTGTTCAGTTTAATTATGAAAACAGTGTTGAATAGTATTTTTTTCATACAACGTTGAGCACCGTTTAATATCGCACGCACGTGGTGAAACTTGTAGAAATTGAAGTCCGCGTGTAGTCGTTTTATAAATTTTTCTTACATTTTATTATCAATTAAATTTAAAACAGAAAATAAATATGGGTAAACCCGGATTTTCACCAAGAGGAGGTGGTGGCGGCGGCGGAGGTGGCCGTGGTGGTGGAGGTTTTGGTGGTCGTGGAGGAGGCGACCGTGGTGGTGGTGGCCGTGGAGGCTTTGGTGGTCGTGGAGGAGGCGACCGTGGTGGTGGCCGTGGAGGCTTTGGTGGTAGAGGAGGTGGAGGTGGTCGTGGTGGAGGCGGCGGCGGACGTGGAGGATTTGGTGGTAGAGGAGGCGGTGGTGGCCGTGGAGGCGGAGGTCGTGGTGGTGGCCGTGGTGGCGGTGCTGGTGGCTTCAAAGGTGGCAAAACAGTTGTCATTGAACCCCATCGTCATGAAGGTGTATTCATCGCTCGTGGCAAGGAAGATGCTTTGGTTACTCGCAATTTTGTACCTGGCTCTGAAGTCTATGGAGAAAAACGCATTTCAGTCGAAACAAATGGTGAGAAAGTTGAATACAGAGTCTGGAATCCTTTCCGTTCAAAATTGGCTGCTGCTATTTTGGGTGGTGTAGACAAAATATATATGCCACCTGGCTCCAAGGTATTGTATTTGGGCGCTGCTTCTGGTACAACAGTTTCTCATGTATCGGATATTGTTGGTCCTGAGGGTCTAGTCTATGCCGTAGAGTTCTCACATCGTTCTGGTCGTGATTTAATAAATGTAGCTAAGAAGCGTACAAATATTATACCAATCATTGAAGACGCTCGTCATCCCCACAAATATCGCATGCTTGTCGGCATGGTCGATACCATTTTTGCTGATGTAGCCCAACCTGATCAGGGACGTATTGTAGCTTTGAATGCCCAACATTTCCTAAAGAACGGTGGCCACTTTGTCATATCTGTTAAAGCTTCCTGCATTGATTCAACAGCCCAGCCAGAAGCTGTTTTTGCTGCTGAAGTGAAAAAAATGCAAGCAGATAAATTGAAACCGCAGGAACAGATTACACTAGAGCCTTACGAACGTGATCACGCTGTAGTAGTTGGCGTTTATAGACCGCCTCCCAAGAGCTCATAAGCATTTAAAGCAGCCCTAGTGTACCATAAAAATGCTTTTGATAAATATTTTTTTTTAACTGATACAAACTTTAGCTTTTAAGTATTCCTTTTACTTTAATAATAGAGACGTTTTTTCCCTAAACTTGAACCTGTTTTATATTAAGATATAAAAAATAATAAAATGAACTTGTATAACCAAGTCAAAAAAAATTAATTTTGTTTGTACACATTGTTTAAAAACAAAAACACATGTTGAGAAAAGTTAAAACGTGAAGGGAATTGTTTAGAATTTGTAAACATTAAAAATGGCGTCGACTATTGGTCGAAATTATCGCACAAATAAACTGGTGATTAGCGTTTGGTCAGAAAAAAAATTTAAATTAGTATAAATATTTTCAGAAAAACCGTTTAGATATTAATAAATTAGTCGTATTAAATTCACTTTTAAGAAACCATAAGGTATGGTTAGAAAGAATAACCTTATGGAACATGTTTGAATAATCGTTTTAGAATTTTTCTATTAGAATACTCTTACGGTTTTGCAGTTGTTTGTGCACTTTTGTTATCCTACAGGTATCTTAAGGCTATCGATGTAAGACGATTGTGGAGTCTGTAACCAGAAATAATACTGTATAAATCTCTTGTAACGGTTAGATAGTGGAATGGCTATATCCCAGGTGGAAATACATGTCAAAAAAGTGCGCACTGTGATTGATATATTTCAGCAAGACGATAAGCCAACGACAAAAGGAGATCTCTTCTCTTTTGAAGAATCTCAAATATATTACAAACAATAACCTATGATTACTTATTTATTACAACACTTCAGTCAGGACTACAATCTAGCTTCTCACACCATTGGTGTTATTTGTTTTAGGTGTATCTACGAGTAATAGATAACTTCATCAATTATCTCGCAAGTAATACTCTGTTTTTTTTTTTCAATATCTAGAGATCTTGTAAAAATATATGGGATTTCCAAATATCTTTTGTATATCCATTACGGCTAGCAACAGAATGTCGGTTATATTTGTAGCCTGATAATCGATATTTTTGAATTGACATCGATTAATTTTCTTATATAAGATTCAATGGATGGATAGCTATTTAACATATAATTTTTTAATGGTATATATTATAATTTTTTAATACAGTCCTCAAGTAAATTTCACTTTTTCAAAAACTTGCACACTTGGAACTAAAAAAATTACTTTTAAATATTTAGAACAATAAGTAGAACACATTTGTCTAATATTAGTTGGGTAGGAGGCATTACAAAGTCTGCTGCGCTTTGCTAACTATTAGGAATTTCATTCTAATTTTCTCTTCAGAAGGATCCCTTTATCGTATCTGCTAACAAAAAGAAAATATTTTTATTGTTTTTTTTGCGTATTTTTAAAATCTATTCTTATAATTTATTACAAAAAATAGTTAGAAACAAAATTAAATATAAGAAATTCTGTTATTATTGGTTTCGTTTTGATGTTGTTAAATTTTTTATTTTATTTTGTTTTACGGAAGCTTTCTTAAAAAACTGTTAAAAAGTAGAAGAATTTCTACACAGAATTGATTTTAGTTATAAAATTAAACATAAATAAAAATTACAATAACATAAATTCATAATAAATTGTGTTTTTTGGGATTTTTTTTTGTTGTTTGTTTGTTTTTAATTTAAATATATAATACAATATACAAAAAGAAAAACAGATCAAAATATAAGAACAAATAAAACAATTTTTATTGACAAATGTTGATAAACTTTAATTTCTTATAGTTTTTTAATTTTTGTTTTCCTTTAATATAAATATAAAATATAGCAGCCAAATATTATTTGAAGGGAAATAATAAATACAATATTTAAAACGAATTTACTTCGTTTTACTTATTTTTGTTTTTTAATTTTTGGATTTTAAAATTGCATAATTTGTTATTAACTTGTGTTACTTTACTACTTGAAATCTACTACATAGTTTAAGGTTGTTGTTGTTGTGTATCTGGTTTTAGGAAGTATAAATCAAATTTACATAAACAGGTGTATAATGAAAGGGCGAAAGATTTTAAAATAAATTTACTTTTACGAGATGAATTCTTAACAACTACATAAAAGTTAATTTTATAGAAATTATACGCCTTCATTTTAAATCGTTTTCATAACAAATTCCATCATTTACTGGAATGAGAACTGTTTTGAAGCCTTTCAAAGATTCACTAGAGTGTGAACTTAGTTTAGTAAGAGGAAAAAAATAGAAGTCTTTTCGTTTGTTTGAGATAGAAAGTGACAATATATTGGAAAAGTTATTTAAATAAGATCATTTTGCCTCTTTTTTTTTAGAAATTCTATTCAGCTAAAGGTTTTTTTTTGAAAATCACAGATAATATGAGATTTCTAGCCACATATGTATAAAGGTATAGAAGTTTCCTACTATAAAAAATTTTAACGTTTCCTTGAACCATAATCCTTCCTCCTTGCTCTTAAACTTCAATACATTTACAAAGATCAAACATTTTTTGTCAACTTTGAAACAGGAACTCAATAATTTAAAATGTTCTAGATTTAAGTCTTAATTGAAATATATGTATGTATGCTGCATCAAATGTGTACTATTTTATGATTTCTTTAAACTTAAATAAATAATTCGAATAGGTTTCTAAAGGAAGGAGACGATTTTCTTGTAGAAAAATACAATATTCCCCAAAATGTTGTGTGCATAATAACTAAAGAATTGACTTTGGTTTTTAGCGTTTTTATAATTTTTCGTTTGAGCTTTTTTCACATGTAAATTTGATTTATACTCCCTGTGTTGTCAGGAGCAGCATTTTGCTAAGCAAACGCTAAATTTAATTTCGAGATTTTTATTTTTGGTTAATTATTGTGTATGTCAGTAGTGTAAATAGGGACTTGTCGCTACTAAATACTTTAATTTTAAAACATTGAAAACATTTTCGAATGAGAATAGTAGTGACATGAGCCTGTGTTTTGTGTTCGATTTGAGTGGGTTGTGTGCATAATAGAAATATGTATGTTTTGGCAATTGGTTTCCGTTTTTTCTTACTTTTTTTCCTCCTATTTTAAAATATAGGTTGCAGCAAACCATTTTAAACTTTGGATTTGTAAGTGAACCTTTTCGTTTGTTTTTGCTTTTTCTTTTTAATAAACTAATAAAAATCACGATAGTATAGCCACACTACGTCTAGGCCCGCCTTGACTGATATTATCCATAGATGACCATTTTTTAATACCATTTTTTAGGGCTTCGGCAGTAACTTTATCCTGCATTACCCTCGACATGGCTTCCAGTTTTTGGGCCCTCTCCTTCGACAAAGGTTCAGTGGGGAATGATAAATCATTGGCTTCGGCTAGTGTACGCAAATCGAAATAATACTTGGCATACACCGAAGAGGGTACGTTAATGTTAAATTGAAGTAGTTCCAGAAATTGCCGTTCTAGCTCATTCATATCTTCTACGGTTATGTCTTTTAAGATCTGACAATAGTCCACATTCCAGACGGCCTGATCGTCCCAGACTTTAGAGGCCAAAAGTATAGCACCCAATACCATGCGTTTCCAGTTGCAGGGCGCCACATCTAATTCGGCATACGTTAGTAAACGTTCCAAATAGACTAGTGTAATTATGGCACATTCAGCTGTCAACTGGGCCGCATTGAATAGTGTGCGTACAAACTTATAAATCTGTCTGTGTTCTGGATTGTGTGTATCATAATCGTCCGGCACCGGATCATGGGTCAATGGATGCAGCTTCTCATCAAATATATCTAAACGACGATCGTATTGTCGATTTTTAATGTGATAATAAATGGCTAGTGATACACATTTGACAGTGTTCTTTAAATTTGGTTGCGAGACAGTGCTGTCATCCAAAAAGATCGTTGAACAGGACGAACTTTTCTTAAGACCTCCCGTAGAATTTTGTTGAGCTATTTGATGCTGAGATCGTTTTCGCGTTATGCCACCATTCTCCACTTTTGAACGCTCTAAAAACATTGTGGCCGCCGTCGGATCCACCGAGGGATCTTCTTCTCCCTCCACTCCCTCTCTTTCCGATATATGCTGCAGATGTTGTGGATTGTCACTGTTTATCTCTTCGCTATGGTGTACGGCTGCTGTTGAGGCTGAGCCATGACTTGCATCCAGTTGATGTTGCGAGGTGTGCTGGTGATGATGTATATGATGACGTTCTTCATAAACGGGCGGTATATCTTTTGATTTTCGATCCGATTGTGGACTCGAATAGGCACAGCAAGAATTTTTATTACCCATTTTAGTTTAGTGTGTGGTGTCTGTGTGTGTTTGTGTTTCTTCTATAAAAAAATAAATATATATATCTTTTGCTTTGTTTGGAAATAATTATTATTAATTATTTTAATCTTGTATCAATAAATGCAAATGATGTCTTCCTTGTTTATTTAATTTTACGTTTATTCTTTCGCGTTTTTGCTGTTCACTCTCTGCTATTTTCTTCGTTTTCTATTGCTGTGACTAGTATTTGGCAGCAGACAATATATTTTCCATTTATTTTTTGTTGTTGTATGTGTTCTGTTCTTAAGAAATCATTTTGTGGTTTTGTTTTATTTTACCATTTTACTACATATTATTTAAATAATATTTTGGCACTTTATTGTTATTAATAACTATTAATGACACACATTTTATTCTTATTAAACAATCCGAACACAATACGCCTAAAGCTTGTAAAAAAATTACTTTAACTTTTTTTCCTTTCTACACCTTTTTTTCAAGTTTTTATTTGATGTAGAAATTTATAGAGATAAAGAATAATAAGTCAAAGCCAGTAGATAGATATTTATAACGGCATTAGACTGAGATTTGCTAGGAGGCCAAGAGCAATTAATATAAATTCATAGCATAATAAAAGTATTTCTAGTTAATTACATACGATTAAATATAAAAAATAGAAATTCTGTTATGCTTATACCAATATTTTTAGTTTTAAAGCGAAAAGTTTTGTTTGATTTAAGATTATCTGAGGCCGTTCTTTGGGTATGCAGTGACGGCGACAATATGAATAAATATTTACTGCCGGTGACCCGGTTTAATATCAGCTGCAAAGTATATATGTGCGTGTGTGATTATAAGAAAATGTAAATTGAGAAACAGACTAATTTTGATAAGAGATGGCAGCACTAAGAAACAGCAATACATTTATGCGATTTTTATTCTGTTTAAACATTTAAAAAACATTCAAAAACCTTTTGAATTCATAATTTTAAAAGAATCTCAAGAATTCCTATAGGATTTTATTATATAATTTTTTGGTCTGGATCCATAATCGCTGTCAGTATGCATTCAGTTACATTCGGCACAGTTACAGCTCTAGTCTTCAAATTTTAACAAAAATACAAATTTAATGCGGTCATGAAGGTGTTATACAAGTCCAATTCTCTCCACTGTCAGTGCATGCGTATAACATGACGTTGAAAAGTACCGCATTAAAATAATACCGATAGAAACATTCATACGCGCAAAACCTGATCATATAGCGCAGATATATTAACGGTAGTTACTTACGGGCATTTAATAAAATATAAATTTAAGTCGCAATTAAAAAAAAGAAGTTTAAATTTAAGTAAAATGCAATTTGAAAGGAAAAAACAAAGTAAAAAACAAAGACGCAGAGATAGGCGTAGGCGAGTTGTAACCGTAGAGCAACTGACCAGTAAACCTTCCACGGATGAGTTTCAAGTGGCCAGATGGGTGAAAACGTGTTTCCACATGAACACTTGCAGATTTCTGAATACTCATGCGCAGTTTTTTAGCTCAAGCGATCTTATCGACATACTTTTAGACTCGCGTTTTGCAATGGGCAGTTGTGCACTCTTTACTAATCGTGAAGAGGCTGGTGATTTTCTACATTTGATGTTGGTGCATGACTTTTTCCATCGTGTCGAAAATATACCTCTGGATAAAAATGTACCATGTTTACTATTGCATCCAGACCAAACGTTTATCGATGATCCGGGAGCAATTTATGTTTGGACGTATGAACCTCTGTATTTGGGTAATTGGGCAACTCTTTTTCTATTGTATTTTTCTTTGGCGTCCCTCTATAGAGTACATTATTGGCCAGACGACGTGGAAAAAACTTCCAGAAATACTTTTTTAGTGGCATGTACTTTATTCTTTATGTACATGATAATGACACTTTTACGTTTGGCTTTGTACTATGTTGTACGTTGGATGAGCAATCAAAATTATGAATTCATGATATTGCCTAATTTATGCAAAACTGTACCATTTCATAAGTCCTTATGGCCATTATGTCATCTTAAATATATTGGAAAACAAAGAATAACGTTTAAATCCAATTACAGTCTCTTCAATATTTTTGATTTCTATTGTATTTCAGTTGGTATATTTGTAATACTTCTATTAGTTCATGTATGGCTTAGCTTTTACATATTTTATATATTTTTCTATTAAAAAATGACCGTGATGAACTAAGAAAATTTGATTTGCCTGAATCTGGTGCGCTATATCATGATGATACAAACATTAATTACAAAATTTTGACAAAAACATGTTACTTAATACTTAGTTTAATTCTTTAGCAATAAATATTTTTAGAAATAAGCATTTTAGTTTCATTTATTCTTGAGTATTTCTTTATTTTGAATGTAATTTTTTAAGAAAAAATGTTTAAATGTTTTTTTTCATTGTCCTTTAATAATATTTTAATTTCATTTTAAATGTATTTTTTTTTTGTATTTTAATTGTATTTTATTTAATTTGAATTTCCTTTTAGAGCATGTATTTTATGGAGCCTGTTTATATTTGGTAAACTAATAATATTGTATGTAAATTAAGTTTAAATTCAATAAAAAAGAACACATAATACAAAAAATAACCTCACTATTATCTAACTGTGAGAATTCTAAAGTATATTCGGAAATGTGATGATCAATATCCTATCTGGAGGACATTCTTTTAAACAAATTTTCTGGGCTGATGTTTGTGCTGACGCAGTGCTCTCAACTATAGTTAACCTCTCTTCTTTGCCCCTGGAAGGTTGCTAATTATTTATACAATAAATACAATAAACCTGATCAGAACAGTTGAACAATATCTGCTATTGACCATCAGAAAGCAAAAACGGTAAATATAACTAACATTTTTTGTCCTTCATATTCCTTTAACTATTTTTGAAAAAATAAAAAAGTTTGTATGTGTGCGTGTGATTATATGAAAATGTAAATTGAGAAACAGATTAATTTGATAAGAGATGGCAGTACTATGTAACAGCAATACATTTATGCGATTTTTACTTTGATTTTAACGTTTTTATTATTAAAAAACACTTAATTTTAAAAGAATCTTAAGAATTTCTATAATATTTGGACGGCAGTGTTGAAAAATTCAGTACTTTTGTGCTTTCTTCAGTACTTTTCATCTGGAAAATACGCTTTCAGTACTTTTTTATTATTAATCATTATTTATAATTTTTATGTCTTGCGCTTTTAATGCGTTTTAATATATATATGCGTTAGCAACACGTTCAACGCAATGCTAAAGTTTTTTCCTGGCAACACTGGTAAAAATTCGTTTTTGTTCGTTTAAATTAATTTAATTCTTTTATTTAGTAGCTTATAAGACGGAAAGGCGCCACGGTTCAAACCCCAGCTAAGGCGAAGATAACAAACATGGCAAAAATTCTAATTCCCTCCTTGGTGTAAAAGAGAAAATGTGAGTGTGGGGTTTGTTGTTGTGCTTGCCCCGCTCTCTTTCCGGTTGTTGTTAATATTTAATTTTTTTTAAAGAGTGGTGAATTTTGTTATTGTGGTAAAATTCGGTGTGGTTAGTTTTACTAAAGGTGGCGAATTTCTCCGATGTGGTGAATAAAATAGAAAGTCACCAAAGTACCGTTATTCGAAACAGTACTGTATTACCATAGATCAATGTACTGTATATTATGATTTGAACGGTGAATGTCTAGAATAAGTAATATTCTCTTCTGTTAGCTGGGGCATTCACCGACATGCCTGGTTACCATATGCATAATTAATTAATCTCGATTAGTGAAACACTGAATAAAAGGAAGTACACCAGTATTGAAAAATTCAGTACTTTGGTACTTTTTTCAGTACTATTTCATTTCAAAAATACCACAGTACCCCCGCGAGGCTTTCAGTACTTTTTTATTATTACATATTTTATGTCTTGCGCTTTTGAACTATTAATACATTAACAACATGTATGTTCAACGTAATGGTAAAGGCAGAATTAGGCTTTAGCCCAGGATATCCAAACATCCACGGAACGTACATTCGTTTTTATAACACGAAAAGCAGTGAAAACGCTTGCCGAACCGTAATATAATTTTGGTAAGCATTTTCATTGCTTTCATATGCTGAAAACGAACGTAGGTTACATTGCTACGTTTCATCGATATTTGGCTTTTACGTTTTATTACGTTCTGATTCGGCTGTTCTTGTCTTGTATGTGAGGAACACGAATAAGTCGTTAGTTTTTCTGTTCGCCCTCCTTCTGGCAAAAACCCTGAGAGTAAATAAAATTGCCTTGATAAAGTTTTCCAAAAAAGGTCCCGCCACTCATGTATAAAATTAACACACACAAAATAATTGGTGTGAGAAGTTAGGTCATAATCCTGATTGAAGGGTTATAATGGCCAATATGTACGAGTATGTACGTATTTGCTTACAAAAGCACCATTTTGTGCAAAAAGTACTGTTTCAGTTATAGTTCAGTGCCACTTCAAAATTTCAGTTTTGCAACACTGATGCATCAGTGGGTTAAGGAATCTATTTAACATTGTTTGATCACAAAAAATAACTTTGATTTGTTACAATAACAATTCGTTTATAAAATATAAGGCATGTTGAACTTTACTGTAGTTTGGTTTACATTTCGTTAAGTTTTTATGAAACAGGCAACCAACCTGTTGTGTTTGTTCTTGTTGTTGTTTTTTGAATTATCATAATGTTATTTGTGTTATTCATGTTACGAGGTTTTTGTCGTAATTTGACAACATTTTTTTGGATTTTATTTACTGTTAGCAAGAACAACTCCTTTTCTCCCACATTGATGGTATTTATTAATGGTAAAGGAGAGTGCATATGCACTCAATTTCGTTTAAAGATGCTTTAATTGTTGTTGTTGTTATTGCAATGTTATCGTCATGTTATTAATTTATGTTATTTGTTTCAATAGCTTTAAAAAGAACTAAAAAGCCGGCAGCCGGTTAGTGGTAATTTTTCTGGTATTTGAGAAAGTGTAAGTGACAGTGTTTGTGGATTAAAATTAAAAGCAAAATTAAAAAGTTAAAGTTTCGTTAGCATAAAAATAGAAAAGTTGTATTAATAAACTAATATACATTTGTATGAATTCTGTTTGTAGCGTTTGTAATTATTTATTAATAATTAATAAAAATGCTAACGAAATACAAAAAAATAAAATGGAGTACACCAAAAGGGATGTATGTGAAAAAAAAGCAAAAAGCAAATATAAGTGAAGTGCGAAAAAATAAAAACAACAACAACAAAAAAGGTTACAACACGTAATAAAATTTGAGAACTCCCTTGCTGTAGTACATTAGCAGGGTAACCAGTTTGTATATAAAAAAAGTTTTGTTGTTGGCCTTGAATGTGTGTGAAAGTTTTTTTTTGTGCGTAGATTCATGCACATGCATGGTGTATAGGCAGTTATTTCGAAATGAGGGTGTAAATTGCATTGCAACAACGAAGAGAAAGATGAGCAGTCCTTAGAAGGTGAGTTTTAAAATTTGTTGTTGTTTTAAAGTTTGTTGTAATTTGTTACTATGCTTGCGAAACAAATACTGTAGCATTATGGTTTGTATGAAAGAGAGAAAGTGTTGTGTTTGATGGTACAGAAAACTAACCTGCTAGCTGATAAGAAAACTCTACCATTACTGTTTAAAGAGTAATACTGCAGTAATGTTATGGTGATTTTTCTTATTGTTTTTTAATTTAATAAAATTTTTTTTCTTTAAGTTTTTTATGCCAATCTATACAAATTTAATATTTATTGACCGGCAATATTTCTCCTTTATCTGAGGAGAAATATAGTACTTTTACTGTTCTTTCTCAATTCTTCCACAAACAGTACTCTGTTCCAACACAAATAAATTCATTCGAAATTAACGTTTAGTTTGGGGGAGGTATGGTAGCAGTGTTGTAAAATTCAGTATTTTAGTACTTTTATATTTCAAAAATGCCACAGTACACATTCTACACTTTCAGGAATCTTGTCATGTTCGACGTAATGCGGAACGTACGTTTGTATTCAGAAGGTGAAAAGCAATGAGAACGCTCTTCATATGCTAAAAACGAACGTACGTTCCGTGGCGTTCCGTCGACGTTTGACTAAACGGGAATTTTACGTTCTATTACTTTCCAAATCAGTTATTTTTGTTTTGTATATACTGCCATTAGTTTTTCTGTTCCGTTTCGTACGTGTATTAAATATAAATAAATATTTTTTACAAAAGTACTATTTGATACGAAAAAGTACTCTTTCAGTTATACTTCAGTACCATTTCAAAATTTAATTTTGCAACACTGAAGTACACTCAACGAACGAGTAAGGGTAGTGTTGCCATTGTGAAATAACTAAATTTAAATTATTTTGTAAATGAATTTTAAAATAATTTCTTTCATTTATATTTTGCCCAAAATGCTTGCAAAAATGCTACAAATTGGAAATTATTAGACGAAATATTTATAATTTTTTGTGCCTTTTCGAAAGGCATATCGAAAATCTAAATTTAACAAGTCATTTTCAATTTAAATAAATTGGCGAAACCATTTTCATGCAATACACTTTAAAAAACGTGTGTTATTTCAGAACAAGCTAAGTGATCATTATTAAATTCACAAATAAGGGAAAATAAAAGTTGTAGGTGTTGAGGTTAGAGACAAGTACAGTACCCAGAGGTCGAATCGACCCATTGTACAATGTAGGTGTTTAGTTTATAAAGAAATAAAAAGACAAGTTATGATGATATCATTTTGTAAATTAAAGCTTTTTTCAATATATTTGGACTGATTAATTCTGTACCACAAACGAGTATCATGTAAGCACCCATATAAGGCGTAAAGCTAGAAACTTGAATCATGCAGTGAAGTTTTCATTCGTGGTAAATTCAAAATTAATAATTAAGGGGAAGAAAGAAGGAAAAAAGCTAGAATTAATATTACTAATGATTTCAAATAACTTCTAAAAAATAATTACAACAATAAAGTAAACGAGATTCCTTCTTTTATTGGAATATAATTTAAATTTTTTCGTTGATTCTACGTAGGCTAAGACACTTTTATATTCAATTCATGAAGATAAAAGTAAGTACCTTCTGAGGTACTTAAGTATTGTTTTTTATATAACCCTATTGGCATAAGAATGTATGTAGAATGTACTTTCTTGCAAGCTCATCTGCTCATTGATGTAAGTATCCACATGATTTGGGACCCAGTAGTGGCTAAGACAGTAGTGCTAAGACAGTCCCGTACTGTTTCCGAGTTAACTTTATAAAAGGCTAAGTGTTTAAAATGCGGTCTGAGTGTCTGATAGTATTGTTATGTCCTGTCGTTTGTACTTGTACGGTGGCATAGGCTTCCAATGGGAAGATACCCGTGAGGTTGCACTTGCTCGGAATATTTCACTTTTGGACTAAAAGTAATTGCTCCTGTTCCAATATATGTTTTCGACCTAAAACAATGCGGTATGGTCCCTTTTTTAAAAGGGTATACTATATGTGTATGTATTACAAGTTAAGATTTGTTTGGTTTGGCTCTTCTGGGTTCATCTCAGCGATTGGAAGTAAAGATTTTTCTTTTGTTATCAAAATGAGCATAAACAAAATCGTTTATTTTTTATTCCTTCAGCATTATATGGTACCTTATCGAATTATTTGATTTGTATATCGCTTATAAGAGTTTATTTATTGAAATGCTTTTAGATTTTATCGCAACATTTCTAAACAAGCATTTTTTAAATGATCTAAACGGCAAAATATATTTTCATTTATAAAATAAAACAAAAAAGACAAAAAAACATCTGTATTCTGTTTTTTTTTTATTTAAAGATTTGAAATCTTCTTAAAAACAAAAAATGTCAAGAAATCGTAAGAAAAAATAATGAATGGTTGAGAAAAAGAAACTACGCCCTAATTGATGTTCTTTTTTAATTGTTTTTGTTATTTTAATATTCTAAAGAAAGAGAGTATTCAGACAGCAAATAAACTAAAAAGGATACAGGATAAGTGTATGCCGACAGACAAAACGTTAGTGTCATTTCGTAGCATATCAAAAGAAAAGAAAAATCCTTTAAGAGCGTTTCTTTTTTTCTTATTCTTCTATTGCTTTTCACTTTTATCTTTTGTCTCAATGGATAGCGTATTTAATTGTAAAATTTATGAGGCTTACACAAGTAGTGGATAATAACGATTTGTAGCTAAAAGTAATTTTAAAGCAAAGGATTCTTCGAAGCCGATTTAAAAATGTGGGAAGGATAGCTAATAGATCGAAAGGACGGCCAGTAGTTGCTACAAACTAGTTTTTCGTCATTATTTAGTTATTATATTACATATTTAGTTGAAATACGCATTATCTGGTGGTGCGGCTTAGACTACTAATGTCGACCATGATAATCCGCTGAAAATACCCATAAAGTAGGCAAAGAGGTGCCTTTTTACCTTTGACATAGTGCTGGGAACGATACCAGTAAGTAAAGAAAACTTTTCTCCTCTTCGTTATCCCTATACCTGCTGCAGAAATCCATTCCCGTGTGTCCAAGACCGAATACGTATTGCATGAGTGCCATTAACACAGTGCTCAGTAATAACTCCAGCAATCACACTGAGCGTGCTGTTTATTAGCTTAAGTAGACTTTCGGTGCGCAGTCTGTCTAGCCTTGGCCAGATTTTCTGCTCCGTTCTGTCCGCATCGGGAGTCGACCATCAGGCGTTGACAGAGTCGATTACAGTTTGTGCCACATCCGGTTAGTTCATCTGCTCTACAGTTAAATGCAATAGCGTCAAGTCTCGGTACCCGCATCATATGAACGTATACCAATCCACCTTCTTGTTGGGATGTTTGCAAGACCTACATATATACCATCTTGAAGCTCATTGCTTCGGAATCCAGGCCTTAGACAGCCTGAAGCTTTAGACTGTTAAATTTTTTGGTAGCGAAAAAACTAGACCTTTGGCAACAAAAATAAGAAAAATACTAAGTTCTGCTTCACTGAAAGGCTTATGTGGAAATTAAAAAAAAGTTTTCAATTTGCCAAATAATTCTCATTTACAATTTATACTCGACTGACTTCAAAACTTTCTGTCTTATAATGGATCATCTTTACTAAAGGCATTACAAAAAAGGGAATACGAATGAAAAATTTGTTAAAATTTTCCACCAATTAAGTTAAATTTATGTGTGTACTTGAATTGTGAATGGTGTTAGAAGTAGTCAGTCAGTCACGTGCGTAAATAATGGGTGTTGAATAAGCGTGTGAGAATATCGAAAGAAATTTAAGAATTTCATAAGTTTAGCTTTTTCTGGGTCGTTTTTTGAATTTGTATTTTTAATGAGCCAAAACGAAATCATTTATAGTGAAAGACAGACAACCCCCATATTATTTTTTACTCAATAGTTCTTTGCAATGGCTTTTATGTTGAGATAATTTGTAGCATAAACATTTATTTAATAAAGTTGTAACACCCCACCACTATCAATACTTTGATACAATAAAAAGAAAATAAAAAATAATAAGGGATTCCTTTAAAAACAAAAAAATGATAAGAACGTTCTATCTACGCTCCCAGCTGAAGGTCTATCCATTGAGTAACAGTGAGAATTTTTTAAATGCGTACAAAACAGGCAAAACTGATCATTAATGTGTTTAAATTTTATGAACCATAGATTCAATAGTCAAAAGTATCTAAGAGAAGCCATTTTCCAAGTACTTTTTGAAGGAAAACTGTGACGGTCCTAGCAGGATATCATATAGATTCCTAAGCTGTACGTAAAGATAGTGATACCTTAGCCAGGATCAAGAATACTAAATACTTTTGCTCTTTAGCTTAAAGGATGTCCCTTTTTCTAGTTACCTAATATACAAACCACCAACAACTTCATCCACTCATTTGGATCGAACCTTTTAGACCTCAAATTAATTTATCACTTCGAAGAGAGCTCCACCCTATCAGAGTGGATTCTGACAGCACAAACACTTGCCTTGCTAGCATAGAAGAGTGGCCGCGCCATCTGTCTGCACACCAACTGCGATAGTTTAGGCCTTCAGTATACAATATTTCAAAAGGTAGAAATTTAGCCGCGCGAAGAGCGATATTTTATAATACCGTTACATAGTCTTGAAGGAACACAGTAGCTTCACGTAGCAAACCAGTTGTAAAAATAGGGAACAGGCAGCAATAATCGACTAAGTGGTGTGTTGGCTTACTAGATGTGAGGTCACAGTTCGAACCCAGGTTAGACATCTCCAACTAAACGAAATATTAAAAAATATTTCTTCGGCGACTTCCTCTCAGCAGATTTCTGGCAAAAACTCTGAGAGTAAATAAAATGACCATGAAAAAATTTCTCATAAATCTGTCGTTTAGAGACTACTTTAAACTTTAGGACCCGCCACTCATGTATAAAAATAACACACACAACATAAGTGGTGTAAGAAGCTAGGTCGTAATCTTGACTGAAAGGTTGTAAGGGCCCATTATGTATGTATGTATGTATGTATGTATGTATGTATGTATGTATGTATGTATGGAACAACATACTCGGTTACCGAGTTTGGCAGATTTTTCGTATTTGCCTACATTGATGGTTATCAAGTTTGGACATGGGTCCTGTAATTTTTAACTCTCATATCCGAAACTTTAGCTGCACTCTTGATATTTAAGCATAAAAATAAGCGATTCCATGAAACCATTGATGCTTTTACATTTACGATGCCTTTCATGTTCAAAATCTATTTTAAGCCATAAAATCATTGCAAGAAAAAAATCTTCCATTAGACAATAGATGAAGGAGAGTATTAAACTTAATCAATACACGATTGATATCGAGTCTAATCCAATTCGCGTGAGTCAAAGACAATTCAATTGGTCGCAGACTTAAAAGACAATAAAACGACATAAAATTTAAGTATGAAAAATTGGATAAAATGGCACAACAACCATTTTCCAACGATATACACGAGTACCCAGCACTTTAATTCATTCCATTTTTTATTTCTTTGAAAGCCAAAAATGCCAGACGTTTTAGCTAAAAGGAATAAAGAAATAGAAAAAATGAGACGGAAGGCTCAAGTTAACGCATGAGTCCTTAAATGGAAGAAATTGTCAAGTTTTTCAAGACTTGAATGAGTCCTTATGAGTAGAGAGGGGTAAAGTTTTTTTTATTGTCTGCAATGGTTTTTTTATTATTGCTGCGTTCATTGTCATAAATCACAATATTCCATAATAATTTGATTGTCCTTTAATAGCATTAACGTTGTTCGAAGGATTTTCTTTAAACTCTATTAAAATGTGACGGATTATGGCGGAACAAGGAAAAAATCTCTGGAGTAAGAAAATATCAAAAGAAGGAAAATAGGAAATTTAAATGAATGCTTTTTTTTGAGCTGAGGGAAAAGGATACTTCATTAAGTCGTAATAAAGGCAGGCAGGAGTTTGGATGAAGTCAAATTGAGAATTATTTCGTTTTTATGACACTTTAAAAGTTGAACAGTATTTTGAATTAAATTATTTTTATTAAAATGTTTAAATAAAGAACTCTTATTTGGTAAGGAATATATATGTATGTACATTACATCGGTACATAATTTATTATTAATAACTGCGTAAATAGGTCTTTGGTCGAAAAATTACGTTATTTGTCAGTAAAATGGTTTGAATAGAGAAAATACTTAAAATTTCAGCGTTACTGGGACTTCAGTAAGCTGGATACGAGGTATCAAAAATGTCAATTCCCTGCTAGCATCTGATATACTGCCTAGTGTTTCTTCTAGGGTGCATTGATGCCCCACACATTTCAAGAATGTGTTCCGAAGTTTCATTCTCATCATCACGGAATCTATACGTTGGGCGTGTGGAAACAGCCTCCATTCTGAATATTTGTACTCTGAGTCTACAGTACCCTGTCAAAAGAGCGGTTACCCACTTAATTTCCGGGTAGTCTGATTCATAACTCAGATCTCTTCTTATTGGAATTTCCCAAAAAAAGTCTTGATTGCCTCAAATCTGTCATGACCTTGGCTGCAATAGAACTCAACCTTATTTTGCCAAATAGTTCCATACTATTTTCGATTTAATCTAATAACTACCTCCTATCGAAATTGAATTGAGCACATCTTTCGATGGCATAGACTTCCGTTTGGAAGATAACCAGGGCTCGAAATATTCCATTCTGGAACCGAAAACTTCTCATCCATCTGCACACCACAAAATAATGCCTCTTTTAAAAAAGTATACAGCTTCTAGATTACTCCATTCATTTTTTATCAACCGGTTTTGTCCAGGGAACAGACAAGACAGAGGGAGCTGTCATAGTCTACAAGATTTTGGTTTTCACTTTATTCAACTAAGAAAGGAGTTCTGACACATGGTATACAAATCCAATTTCTTATCCTTCAATATGAGTCATGCATGCGTAGGTAACATATTCAATTAAAATTATTTAATTATACTTCTGCTTTATTTTCAAAAGCAATTCAATATATTCGTACAACAACAAATGCGTTTCATACTGAATGGCTTGGTGTGGCAGTCATAAAATAAAAATTTGATGGCAGATTAAACATACAATATGAAAGTGAAAGAGAGGCAGATAGAGAGACAGGGAAAAAGGTGAACAAACTTCTGGAATCATTTCAAAAAGAACACGTTAATTGCTTTTCGTAACAATAAAACAGATGGCGTTAAAAATTCTCTAAACCCATAGCCAAAAAGGATCAATGATGGAATGAGCAGGAGTCGATTCATCAAATACTACCTGCATGCGTTTAATAAATATCGTATCTATAAGCGTGTTTAAAGAAATTCTCTTTTTTGAAAGGATGATGAAGATGATGTGTGGCAGTAGTAGCAGCAGCATAACTAATTGAGAATGGAAACTGTATGGATTAGAAACTCAAATAACAAAAATATGTAGAGGATGGTTATACTTCAAAGTGGGTATTCCATGAAAATTTAATGGAAGCAATTATTTTTTAAAATCCAAAAACAAAAGACAAAAAAAAAAGACAAAATGGTTATAAAATTGATTTTAAAAATTTTTCGGATTTCGGGGTTTTTTAAAGTTCGACATTAGGCATAAGAGCGAAGAAGATAGAGACAGAGAGAGAGAAAAAATTTGGTATGGGTGTATAGTTACTAAAATCCTTTAAATGTTTAGAATGTTTTAGACAATGAAAATCTTTTTTATCATTTGAAAAAAATCACATGATTTTTCTTTTTGATCGTTCACTTTTTAGTTGAATGTTTATGGTTTTCAAAATGCTTTTAAACTGTAACAATGTATTTTTTATTGCTTTTGTTTTTGTATCGAAACTATCACTTACTGCGACATCCTGTTAACAGATGCCACACATGCGGGTCAAACGTTTCGTTTTGTTTTCTTTATAGCGGCATAAAAAATGAAATTAAAAACACTTCAAATAAAAATTTAAAAATAACCAAAGTATTGTATCAAAGCAAAAAATTTATTCCAGGATTTAAAGGGTGTAACTTTTAATGGTTTGCAATTTTATATAAAAAGAAAAGAAAATTGGTTTAAATACTATTTCTACTCCTATGCTATTTCGCAGTAAAGACGTTTTGCGATTTCAAATAAGTAAGCTCCATAACAAACACCCTTTATTCGTCTAGCCATTGCAAATATGCCAACAATTTGGATTTTTTTGTTTTTTAAGGATGTTCACTCATTGCATCCTCTCAAATTGAGTGCTATTGTTGTTGTTGTTTTTTATTTCGTTTTTCCTACATACATTGTTTACTCTGTGTCACTTTAATGAGTTTTTGTATTTTAAATGACAGTGTCAAAAACACTTTTAATGACCCATTTTTTCTTCACTTGTTGACATTAAAAGGAGGGTTTAATAGCAAATTCATGTACATAATACTGGAGTAAAGGACTTGTCAAAAACGAGAAATGTTTAGAATATTGTTTTCAATACTGTCAACGGTTTTAAAAAAGTTCAATCTTATTTAAACTCTTTCCTTATTTTCTTTGTAAACATTCAAAAAATTGTTTTATTATAGTCAAACAATATATATCATGATGCTATTCAATCAGGAGAAGGGGTATCATGTGGACCAAAATTATTCTCTATTGATGATTGTAGCTGTTGTCACCAACTATAGCTAAGTGTCGCTTAAGCATTAAGTCGCGTTCGCAACATTAATTTAAGTTCGATTCTGGCATTGACGCACACCAAGGCAACGATAAAACTTCTCCACCCAAAGGCTTTGTGCCGCAAGAATGAATAGAGGGCTTTATTGGTAAAGAATATACATATAAAGAGAAGTCAACTAAAGATGATTCTGTTTCCTAGAATTGGAAAGTTGTTAAAAGCGCTTTACCAAACAGTTATAATATTTTCAAAGCCATTAAAAACTTAGAAATTAAAAATTTAAAGTCTTCAAAGCACGCTGTGCCCATAGTCATTGCACTCATATTTTATTTGACGGCAACTCATTCTTTTTTTTGTCTTTGGCGTTTGTTTTAGGTGCCTTCGAAAACATCTGCTTGTCTCCTGTTTTTTGATTTGTTATTGTAGTTGTTACTCATAAAACAGAAGAAAAAGTTGAAATAACAAAAATGAAACCATAAAATTTTTCTCAAATATACATTGACTCTGTCTGATTGATTGTTAGACAGTTTATTTATTGTTGTTGTTGTTGTGGTTTTTTTATTTGTTCATGCACTAGTTTTGTGTATCTTCTTAGCCAGACTGTTTACCGTTCCTACAACCATCCCTAAATTCAAACAAAATTCTTTTTTGCTTAATAAACTTATACAGGCTATGATGGAATGATGGAATCTTTTGCCATTGGCGTCTGTGGTAAAGACAAAAAAAAAAAGAATTATATTTTGAAATATTTGACTTCTTGGAATTGTTGCAAAAAAATTAAGCATATTTTAAAGAGTTTGTTATAGGGTCAAAGGCAAAAGTCCTTCATACGGAGGTTAAAGACTGGCTATTCGTACGTCAAAGGGGAGCGAGATGACAACAGTTTTTAAAAGTGAAAATATTGCTGCTTAGGACACAGCACCACATGTCTAGACAATAGGTTTTGTTCTCTAACTAGGCTTATAGTCGCCGTAGTCTAGTAGGTGGTGTGCTGGCTTGTTAGACGTAAGCACAAGGTTCAAACCCCAGGTCAGACATCTCCAACAAAAACGAAGTATGAAAAAATATTTCATCAGCGGCTTACGCTCAGCAAATTTCTGGCAAAAACTCTGAGAATAAATAAATTTGCCATGAGAAGTTTGCCAAAAGTCTGTTGTTCAGAGTCGACTTTAAACTGTAGGTGCCGATACTCATGTATAAAATTAACACACACGACATGAGTGGCGTGAGAAGCTGGTCGTAATCCTGACTGAAGGGTTGTAATAACTAATTATGTATGTAATCTTCTAAGTCCGTTTAGGTAAACCGTTGAGGGTTTCATTCTAGTGTGTGTCCAAATTTATAAAATCTTGAGCGATTACTTGTAGCTTCTGTTTTATTGATTTGTTTAATAGTCAGTCAGTGCCATAAGGTGTGATAACTATATATTCCATCAAGTTAATGTCACGCATTTTCGAATAAGCCTTGCATAGGAGACTCTTATGATAATGATGAATTATACCAAGAAAAATCAATGGAGTTCGTTCATTGACAATTAAGAAAATAATTCGTTGACTTTTGTACATTCAACAAGGATGGGCCAATACAGGGATACAATTGTAGTTAGAAATTCATACGTTGTGTGTATGGGTGTTGTTTAGAGAATAATTATTCAAATGACGTTTCCTTTGTTTACAAGAAAACTGGGGTGTATGCCTAAAGACCATACACATAGTATTTGTTTTCAAAATCAAGGTGGTCCCGGTTTTATGATGATGATGATGATTATAATTACTACACTACGAAACAAAAAAGGCAACAATTTTATGTGTATGGCTTTTCCTTACATATTTGGTTTCTCCTTCGCTATAAAAATTTGGTGGTTTTGTAATTGTTAGTACCATATGTTGCTCTTTATACCTTTACTGCGTCTTTTGTTCCTTTTATTATCGTGTAATTTTATGTTATTTTTGATTACATTCATAAGTTCATAATTTCCAAAAAGGGAGCATTTTTCATTCTTCGATTTCATTCATTGTAAGGAATTTTGTTTTTAATCTTGATTAAGCGCTTAAAGTGCATACACAGGTACTCATTCATATTGTTGATTGAAGACCATATGGCATCGTTTATGTGTAACAAATTTTTCGATAATAAAAGGAATGAATGAAATGAAAATAAAAAAGTTTTTTATGCTGAAATGAAATTATAAATAAATCTGCCTTTAAAGATATGAAAAATAAAATTTAATTTGGATTCACAATTTAATTGAAAATGATTTTGTGTGTACAATAGTTTGGGACGTAATATATGACTAGGCCCATTCACTAAAGGTGTTACAAGTTGCTACACAAGCACAATAAACCATCACTGTTTTCTAAGGAGGTGTGAGGTATAAAATTCAAATACAACATACCTCCACATACCATATTGACGTTGAGTATATAAATATCGTTTCATAAATCGAAAATATTTACTTTTCGTATAAAACCTTAAATATTATTATTACCTCTGCTATGAAGCTAAATATACAGAGCATATGTGTGTGTCTGTATAGAGAATACCCTTTAACGTTAAGATGACATGAATTCATGCTACCGTTTCTAAATGAAAACGTGACTTTATGGTCTTCTGTCGAATTACAGTGAAATACAATAACGTTATTAAAGAGAACTGGGGGTCATTCTATTATTATTTCTAATAAATTATTTGTCGTACTGTGTGTGTGAGTTTAAAACCACACAGTAAAGCATATAAATTTACAAATTTATTTTATTCTAAAGTAGCGATTACCCAGTGTGCTTCGCTATCCCTATGTTAATTACGTATATTCATTTACTGAATTTATTTTCTTATATAAACTCAATTTTTGATAATAAAATTGAATCTTTGAGTATTGCCGGAATTGGAAAGAGCTGTCCTTAGAGCTGTCCGCCAGAATCCTCTTGTCTCATGTGCAGGTGTTGGTTGGCGCAGCCCATCATGTGCTGAGAATATCGGTTTGGTTAGAAACAGCGGTCGATTAGTCACTTCCGCATACTAAACTTCCCTTTTCTGCTGATAAGTGCTTCCCGAGGCTGTGTTCATTCCTGTGCTGAGGATTTCTCACGCTAGATTAGATCTTCGATGGAGAACTTTCAATACGAGCCGATACAATCATTTAAACTGATCAGGCCACCAGTCTTTTAAGAGAATCTCGGACTGCAGCTTCATTATATATTAGAACATAACTACCACAGCAGCGACAATGTCACTCTTTCTTTGTGTATTCTTAAGTGATTTTCGTTGACAGATAAGCGGCACTGTAGCGGTAATAGAATCGGTCTAGAGTAAGTCGCAAGTGATTTGCAATTGCAAAATTGATTCAAGGCATATGCTATAAACAGAACAGAGGCAACACAGCACAGCAATATCTGGAAAATAAAATACATGGGTGTTGTATATGGAAGTAATTATTTTAAAGGCTGCTGCTCAACAACAAACAAATTGTTGTTGCAAAATTGCTGTGTTGCATCTATTGTGTTTATAGCAATAGCAGTATTCCTCAGAACGGGGGATTGTTGACATGGTTTCAATCCTCCAATATTCCAATTCTTTGGACTTATCGGGAGAGAAAGGAGTTTTCTTATAAATTTTAATTTATAATAATCGGTTCAGTGATACAAACAAATAAACAAATATTTTATATGCAAAGCAAATAGAAATAGATTGTAAGAGAGAGATAGGAAGAGTATGAGTGTGTGCATTCAAATGAAAACAAGAAAAATGATTCATCGGCGTGAAGCAACCAAAGGCACCCCTTTTTGTGTTTTCAGAATTCAAAAATTGAATTTCTGTTAAATGAACTTGAAATCAAATCAATTGCTTTTGTTATCACCCAAAAGGAAAACAGTATCAAAGAATAATTCTATTAAATTGTCTTTGTTTTCTTCTTTTTCCATGAGTAGAGTGCATAAATTAACGAATGTTTATTATGATAAATTTATACATTTATTATCTTCTCTTTTTGTTACAATTTCATTAGAAAAAAAGATTTAAAATGCTACACATTATAGAGGTTTAAAGTAAAAGACAGAGAGAGAGAGAGAGAGAGAGAAAGAGAGTTGGAACTCAAATGATGCTACAAAGAGTCTTCAATTGAAAGGCTTGAAATTTTTCTAACACTTCAATGAGACTGTTGAAAAATTACAGAATTTTCAAATGTCAAATGATAATTTTCATTTAATTTAATAAAAAAACCATAAATTTTCATTTAATTTTAAGTGATAATTTTCTGGTTTTCTTCTATGTGAAGTTTTAGAAAGAGTCACAGATTTTTGTTGAGAAAATTAAACAGATTTTCCATTAAGATTTTTTTTCTATTTCTATTCTAAAAAAGAAAACTGTGTGAAAACTTTTCAGAATTCTCCTGAGAATGTCACGATGTTAATTTAAACATACATTTTATTTTGTATTGGTTGGTGTTGATGTTTGGAAAAGAGTTCAAAAATCAGTTTGAATTAAACAATTTGAAATTTAAAGGCAGTTCTATATTTGAAATGATTAACGCGTCGATTCCGAAATCTGGTAATATTGTATTTGTCTTTAATATATTTATATAGAGTCTTTAAAGTTCGAGTTTCATTTTTAATAGTATTTTATACCTTTATAGAAAATTTTCCTTTGATGGAAATCATATAAAAATAATAAAAATTTTTGGAACTTAAACTGAAACAAGAAAATTAATCGAATTTTAATCGACTGACTGGATACAATAAATAGGAACATAGGCGCGTATTACCCCTGACCATTCAATACTAAACATCGGCGATGCAAAAATATTTAAGCTTGCGCACCCATTTTTGATCAAAAGTTGGCGTTGACTGACGTTTCTTTGATATTCGTTGTAGATGTTATCTTCTTTAGGGACTTACCGGCTGGATTATATTGAGGGATATTAAGATATTTTTGAATTTGAAACCATGGATTCGAATATCTTGATCATAATGGGCCAAGTACCGTACTATTACCCCCAGTGCAGCTTCTAAATGGTGGGTAACTCTATCAACCTAGAATGTTACAGATAAATAATCTTCTTAATAAAAGAACTGAAAAGAATGATAAAACTATGTGCCCTGGTAGTATGCTGGGTAGTGTGCTAGACTATTAGCGTGAGGGTTGTAGGTTCGATTTCCACCAGAGACTCTGGTCTGTTATTACACCTGGCATTAAGTCTATGTTACTCACCTTGTAATAATTATAAAAGAAATTTTAATTATATTTTTAATTAATAAATAAATAAAAAATTCCAAAATATTTGGGCACCGTTTTTCTGACTGCAAAGTTCAATTAATGCAAATAATTGTAGTAAATCGACCAGAAGGACTTCCGACAAATTGCAAATCACACCAGTAACCATGGTCTGGTAGCCAGAAGGTTGCTTATAACAGAAGTTTTGATTCAGTTTCTGGGCCTTCAATGGACAAGACCCGTATAATGGTACTACATTGACGCATCGAACAGGCGAAGAAATTTATTTAGATTCACTGTTTTTCAGAATTAAATCTATGAATCCCATGAAGTACTTGCAGGTTTATGGACCAGCTGTAGGGTCTTCCAATAGCGAACTTTGACATTTAGTAATGAGTATCTTGTTGAACCTACATCTGTCAATAAAGTTGTCATTATAAAAAAAACTCCGTATACTAATAAAAATTAATTCGTAACGAATTAGCTGTTATGAAAGTCAATTAAGATGAAACTTGGTTCTGATTACCCATGTGTAGAATTGCATGAAACTTTTTATTCACAAAAACTGCTTCCTGATGCAGATATAGTTGATTTTGGCCAATTGTTATTTCCTGTTTCATTTTTAAATAATATTTTTAAAGATTGTGCCTATAATATCCAGGAAGTTGTGCAAAATTCGAAGGTTTATATGTACATAATAATCTTTTCGCATATGTTCTATATACATTTTTTTCTTAACTATAGCAAAATTCATTCATTAAATTTTTTTCTTAATGAAAAACTTCATGTACAAACCGCTCTCTACCCTTTGAAACTGTATTGTTTTTCAATAACTTGTACTTTTTCAATGAAATTATTAAAAAAAAAATTATCAATATAATTATTATCATCTGAGAAGCTAATAACCTTTACGAGTATATTCGGTTACAATTTTTGTTCTCTTTCCCCTGGTTTGTTTGCAAAATTTACCAGAAAAAGAGAGATTCGTTGAAAAAAACAAAAAAAGAAGAAACGACACAAATGTGCGTCATTAAAATATCAAATTTCATAATCATATTTAAGCACACATTTTTTTTCATTCATTCATCCATTCATAAAAAGAATGAAAAAATAAAAAAGAATTGTGCGTGTATAGAAGAGAGGGTTTTTTTTATCGTCTGTCATTCCGTCCGGAGTTTTTTTTTTTTTGTTAATTCGAATGGTTGATGATGTTCAGTGAACAAAACTTTTTGAGTTAAAGGACAATGACATGAAAATTAGTCGTATGCAGGTATAAATAATGAAATATTAGTGGCGTTAAAACTCATTATGACACATGTGGCCTTCTTCATCGTAATGAGATTATATGCCTCTGGCATATCAGTGTCTTATCTGTGAAATCGAATAAGAGAATTCTAAAGCGAATTAAATGGGAAACATAAGAGAACCATTGCCTATGTAGGCATAGGTTCTCTTGGAATGCTAATTAGTGTGGAAGATTTTTACGACTTTAGAACTTACTTATCGTGCGTTCATCCTGTGTTCTAAACAAGAAAAATAAGTTGAATGTATTCACTGAGAAATCGTCAGCTTGGTAATCACCGCTTGATATTGGAAAAAAGATCTTTGGGGACGTTTAAGGGGTTTAACATAAAACATGTTGAACATCTCTAAAGGATGTTAGACACATCCTTTAACATTGTAGCTGAATAGCTGACACCTGATTTCAGATGGTATCTCCTCTTAAAAGTTGCCCACTTTTAAGTCAAGCAATTTACACGCCTATTGTGTTGTCTCCCACGCAAAAATTTTAGCCATAAGATCTGATGGGACTACGGCATATCTGATTATATTTGATCTCGGATGTAATGAAAATCTTTGTAGATTGTCTCATGGCGATTATGGCCTTTGGCTCTGTGATCAGAAGTACAAAAAGAGGAATCGAAAGCCTAGCTCGAAATAGTTTTGGTACCGGGAAAATCTGTTGAAATGAGTGACAAATTTAATACACACTTATCACTCATCGACTGAAAAATATGAAGACAGAGGATAATACCTACATTCTCTGATGCAAATCGTAATCAGTAACGTATGTTAAATGTTAACCACTACAATTACGACCGTGTCGGTGCATCAAAGAGTGGTTCATCAGCCCTTTAGGAATGCTCGGGGTTGATTTTGTGAAGATTCCCTTGAAATATCTTTCAGCTGGAAGGATAGGAATGTTTATAGAGAATAGTAGTAATACATAGCTTTGGAGTTTATGTTTGTACTTTAACCTAAGGATACTCCTTTGTCAAGGTTTCTAATAGAGAAACCATACCCAAATCGTATTAATTATCTTGAATTTATCAATAGGTGAGGTAAAGAGCGTTCTCGTAGGATAGTATTGTAATGATTTGTCCAGCATGTAATCGATTCATATGATATTGTGCTCCCAAATAATATATGAAAGTGCCATGGAGAATGTACATACATTAATTTGTTCCAACACAGGATACGAAACTTGATTGACTGTAAATCTCATATTTGGTACACATTAATCACCTATTGTAGGGTGTTTTAATTAGGATGCTAAAAAATTAAATGTAATAGCAATGCACACTATTTTACATAATAAAACGCAAACCTTAAAACAAAAATAAAAAGAACCGAAAAGATATTTAATTCGTTAAAGATGCTCATTTTTCATTTATCCGCCTCTATTTCTCTGTCACTCTTTTTACCTGTGCAGTATTAAAATTACGAGACGCAGTAATATTTTGCCAGCCATGACATAATGTTAAAAAAGTGTATCAAACTCTTAATAAGCATTTCCGGATTTAATACTGAGTCTTACGAGTAAATACTTTTATCGTAAGTAAACATATAAAGGCAAGCCGTTAGCCCTGTTAGTAAATGTAGGTAATGGTGGTGGTGGTGGTCGTAAAATATATTGTAAGACTATTTACGGTTGGTTGTGCTCATTTTGGTCAAAATGTCTAGACAAATAATTTTGAAATCCTTAACTAATCCTTAAAGTGTGCACTACATTAACAGCAACTGACAAAGACAATTTTACACACACAAAAAGGAAACAGAATTTAACTGTAGCAAAATCAAATAAAAATAAACTCCAATATAAATATACATACTTAAAGATACTGGCAGTTTTAGACCCTTATTTATGAGTTTAATAATGGTGTATAGAGACAGAGAGAGAGTGTGTGTGTCTCTTTATCAAATAATGCTGGGATGTAACCTTACAGAAGAGAAAATATGAAAACAAAGGACTGAAAAGATGTATTTGGTTAAACGATAGGAAAAGATTAAAATTAAACAGAAAGGAACAGAAACAGGATCATAGAAAACAATAGGCCACTGAAAAATGTGCCAATTTCTTAATCAGTAACAATAATAAAGAGATTCTTTTCTTAAAAACCGATAAATGGAGATATTTTGTCTTGTATACCGCATGTGTTTGTGGTAAACGGTTTACGAGGGTTGTTTTATTAAGTCGTTTTGTAAATAAATTAATATTTTTGATTTAAAATATTAATTTAAATTAACTCTGTTAGTGTAAATTACATACATACATACATAATTGGTCATTACAACCCTTCAGTCATTATAACGACCTAGCTTCTCACACCACTTATGTTGTGTGTCTTAATTTTATACATGAGTGGCGGGACATATAGTTTAAAGTCGACTTCGAACGACAGATTTGTGAGAAACTTTTCATGGCAATTTTATTTACTCTCAGAGTTTTTGCTAGAAATCTGCTGAGAGGAAGTTGCCGAAGAAATATTTTTCATATTTTCGTTTTGATGTCTGACCTGGGGTTTGAACCGTGGCTTTACGTCTAATAAGCCGACACACTACCTATTAGACTACGGCAACTTCTAGTATAAACTGCTATTTTTAATTATAAATTGTGATTTATTTTATTCCGAAAATGCAACGAAAGCAATTATTAGTCCCGGAATGGTGTGTTAAGAAAGAAACCTTTCAATTATCTTAATTTTCTTAATTGTGTCGTCTATCATCTAGGACTTCCATTACTTGCACGCTTAATTAAAATTTTTTAATTTACTGCTTGTATTGTATTGTATGACAGTTTGAGTCAATTTTGATGGCTAATGGTAGTTGGATCTCTATCCTATCTCTCCATTCTGATGAAAGTTCAGAGAGTAGTCTATATCGAACCTAGTAGAGGACATGAAGTCCTCAGTAATGCATGTACCTTTATGTTAGTCCTCAAGGCATAGAGATATCGTTGAAGATAAAAGAGCTGAGGAAATTGCTAGGGAAACCTCGATGTATCTGACATTGTACTCTGATAAATGTTTTTGTATGATTTCCAACAGATTTCCAACAGGGAAATCTTTGTAGGACACTACAGATTAGGAGAAGTTGTGACTCCTTCTGTGTCAATTTAACGACCTTGTCGCCTAGATTAATCGGATCAAGATGAAGCTTTAAATTTACAGATTTTTTTGTAGTAGACTACAAATTAGCAGAAGTTTTGCCACCTTCTGTGTCAATTTAACGACCTTGTCGCCTAGATTAATCGCATCAAGATTAAAGCTTCATATGAATATTCGCCATTAGTTTTTCAAACTCATAGCGATATACGCGGCTCATTAGACAATCGGTATGTACGCGGAGAAATTGGGCTCATCTAGTTTTTAATCAGCATAAACAATTCGAGAGGAAGACAAATTTTAATTTTCTCTGCGAATGTCCAGGATAGCGATACGCTCGCAAAGAAAGTAAGTTTACCTTTTACCATTCAGTGAATAGGCTACAGAAACAATTCTGAAGATGCCCTGGATTATCTTAACAGCCGAATCTGCAGTCATAGTTCTGACAGGTAGAATATCATTCAATTTCTCTGTAATTGTATAGATGATTTCTTTCCTGATGGAAAACAATAACAAGTTATGAAACCATTACTGTTTGATTATTTGACTTTGGAAAAATATCTCAAGCTTGTTCTACGCTTGCATTGTGGATTGTGAACGTAAGATAAAAGAATCATCTTTTCAAAGCTTTTAAAATGGCTCTAATGTCCTGCGACTTAAAAGTTTTTTTTTAAATTCACAAATCTGTTATGGTCATTTCTTCCCTGTCAATGTAAGGATAACACGTATATTTACACTTCATAAATCATGAAGACTTATTTATTTTTTTAATTCTTTTAAATCTTTTTCTTAGAATTTTTTTTTATTTACGTTAATGTATTAAAAGAAACCCTTATCATTTATCATGATAAGAGCTTCACCCAAAAATGTTACTTATGGCTGTAGATAACCCTCGTACTTGGCAAAAATTAAAAATTAAAAGGTATTGTTTGTATGCCTCACATATGAATAGAACCTGCCTGTATATGTAGATTTTTACTCATGGAAAACGGTAGGTATGAATGAATGCATGAATGTAATGAAAAGTGTATGATTTCATATTTGCAAACGTTTTCCAACTTTCTCTTTTGACGTTTGGATACACAAAAGAAAATGAATTTTGTGAATGCATTCGAACTCATTTGTTAATCTACATACATATATACATACATGCATACATATACACATAAGCGTTATAAGAATGTAAATGTTATGTGTGCATACATATGTGCTGTTTACAAAAGGCACAAAATAAAGGATCAATAATTTAATCTGACAATGATGAGCATATGATAACAGTTTGAAATATTTCCATTTTGCTTTGTGCGCTCTTTTACTTTGTGTTGATTATAATTAGAACTTTTTGTTGTTTCTTTTTTTTGCAAATGCGTATTTTCGTAAATCATCTTCAAAAGGAAAATCTCCATTGAAGCGTTTAATGCTACAAAACATTTTCAGCTGCATTTTTCTCCAACAACAACAACAAACAAAGAGAAAAAACGAAAAGATAAAGTCAATAGAATAGGCAAAATTATTATCTTTGGCAATAATTAAATTTTATTCAAAACGAAAACGAAATCCAAAATCCAAAATCTGCCATGTGGAAATTTTTCTTTAAAGAAACATCTCTTGTTTGTCATATTAGAGCGAAATAGGAGATGAATTTAGTAATAACAGAGGAAAGGCAGAGAAAGTCAACAAGTGCTTGCTATCTGTCAAATAAAGAGAGTTTACTAATATATTTTATAATAATTGACATATGATGTTTGATGATTGTTGATTTTCATAAGTTCAAGAGATTAAAAATACATTTTTAAAGTAAAACAACTTGTGCTAAATTATAAGGATTTAGGTTTAAGATTTCAAAAGCGATTCGAACTTAATTTTGCAGGAATAAAATATTCCAAGAAGTCGCCGTAGGCTAGTAGGCAGTGTGTTGGCTTATTAGACGTAAAGCCATGGTTCGAGCCCCAGGCCAGACATCAAGACAAAATACAAAAAGTATGTCTTCGGCGACTTCCTCTCAGCAGATTTCTGGCAAAAATTCTGAGAGTAAATAAAATTGCCATGAAAGTTTCTCAAAAATCTGTCGTTCGGAGTCGACTTTAAAACTGTAGGTCCCACCACTCATGTATAAAATTAACACACACAACATAAGTGGTGTGAGAAACTAGGACGTTGTACAATGGGTCAATTCGACCTCCAGGTACTGTACTTGTCTTAATTTACAAGTACACGACATTTAACCTATCCTAACCTAAATATTCAAAGTTCCGTACATACATACATTCATGATGTCTTCTTATGTTTGATGCATAGCTCTTCTGTAAAGTCTTTAATTTGTAAAGTGAGCAGCACAAAATTATAAGGCGTAGTGGATATAAATTTAAAGTTTTAATTATGCGCTAATATTTACAAGTCTTTTAGATTTGCTGGCATATTAGGGATCTTGTGCGATAATAGAGAATAATTATTTTGGCATGTGGTACTCCATGTAATTTCTCAACTCTCTGGACAGATTTCGCTTGTGATAACATCTAGTATGATGATGAATAGCTGAAGTGGCAGGAGTCATCTTAAGTCACGGTAGTCTATTAGGTATTGTGTTGGCTTATTAGACGTAAGGCCATGGTTCAAACTCCATGTCAGACATCTCCAACAAAACGAAATTTGAATATTTCTTCGACGACTTCCTCTCAGCAGATTTCTGGCAAAAACTCTGAGAATAAATCAAATTGCCATGAAAAAGTTTTCGACTCATTTGATTTGAATTGTAAGGAACACAAAAGTGTTTGAAATTATTTTTAAATTGTCAATCCCTTTTAGCAATAAAACAATCAATATTAAATTCCTCGCACAGTATTAAAGATTGACTCTTATTGTTATTTATTGATTTTCTTTGTCAGACTTCACTATAAAACTTGTGTCTTTAACATTATCAGTCCATTTATTTACAATGTTTTTTTCAATCGCAACTTACATACATACATACACATGCTACCCTTAAATGCTATTGGATTTTGAATTGTATTGTATTTTATTATTTATAAAATTTATTTTGTTGTTTCTATTTTACTTTTTTAAGTATGTATGTCTGTATGTATGTATACTGTAGCAAATTTCAAGTGAAATTATATCGTATACAGACCAATTTTTCTTATTTTTGTTTTTGTTTCATTTTATTTCATAATAAAACACTCAGCAGGATTGCTATGGACAATTTATTTTATTTTTTGGTTTCAGTTGAAATGCTAAGACAAAATACACGTACATACATACATACATACATGTATAAAAAATACTAATGCATATAATAATAGACTAAAACACTCGTATAAATACTCTTACATATACAATTGAAGCCGTGTATACAGACAAATATTGGAAAATGGAGCAAATATACCAATAAAATGTTGACAGAAAAAAAGAAAACGAAAACTCTGGGCTTAGGCCACAGTAAATGTGGGTCTTGGGCAAAATATGATACCCAATAGGAAATTTGTTTTTGGCAAAATTACAATTTTAATTTTAAAATCAAAATGAAGGTTATTATTTTAAATATAGGGTCTTTTGTTAAGAGCTTTCTGACTTTAAATTTAAATAAAACAAAGTGTGCGTGAGATATAATCGAAATTTTTTATTCGTTTGAACGTCCTATCTGTGGGATGCCATTATGTGTGGAATATAGTATCGTTCAAATGTCCGCCAAATGTTCTATAGGTAGACCGCATCCGAAATGTCCCACTTTCCATGCATATGTATGTCAGGCTGAATTTGAACAATAGAATTGATAATGTTGGCTTTCAGTTTCGTTGTGGCTTATTCGCACAAACCTGCGATTTTGGTAAACCTCACAAGATGAACTCTAACAGCGACAAATCGCACAATCTGTAGCTGTGGCTTATTCGCATATATGCACCTAGTACTTAAGAAAACTCCACAAGATAAACTCTAACAAAGCCAACTCGCATAATCCTGGTAGTGGAGTTGACGTGAACTATCTCCACGTAAGGTGACCATGCCCTCAAATCACCCATGCAGAATATAAAATGTGCCATGTGGCAAGCAGCTTCTTCCTGCTGAAACTATATGGCGTTGGTGTCAAGATCATACAATTCAGGGCAAAAACAGTTGGTAGTCATCAACGTATACTTGTCGAAATTAGTTGTACTAGCATTGGCAACCGATTTCAGAATTTTTTATGAGAATACCTGTGGAATGTTTCTTTATCTTCTTTAGAAATACTTTACAATCTGGAGGTGTACCGGTTTTGGTCTCAGTAAATATGCATATAAAGCTATGAATAAAAAATCCTCTTCTCCGAAAATGTAACATGAAATTGCGCCTTTTAGACGTGTTATCTTTAGCCAAAATTTAGGCACCATTCACTAACTTAAAGCCTTTTCGACTAGGAAAATCAAATCATTAAAATAATAGAAAATTTTAGAATTTCATTACCAACAGGGTTTATTTATATTGTAACACCCTCTCCTTGACATTAAATAAAACAAAAATGACAAAAATGACAAAAAGAAAAGCGGAAAAAAGTAGGAATCAGTGTGAAATTCTATGTTATTTACTGTGAAAGTAAAATTTCTCTATGAGGGTGGAATTTCAATTGATTATTCATTGGATGGATATACATGGAGATACAAAAAAGTTCAATAACTACGATGGCAGAACTATTAAAGCTTCCCAATATACATATGTATCTGTGAAATGCCACTCAATAGAATTGAACATAATCGTGGTATTTAAGACATTCAAGTAAAAGCAAAACTTTTTAGAAATACACTGACAAACATTTCCACAAACAGAACGTGAAAAGTAAGAAGACAGGTAATCAATAAATAGCAAAAGTATTTCAAGATGAGTTTCCGTTTCAATTCCTATTAATTTTGGTTGTTTGTTAAGTTTTCGAGGTAATTAAGATCATGATTTGTTTTTCTTTTTTTTTCGTTTAAAGAGTAAAATAGGGAAGACAAGCGTTTCCGAAAGGAAAACACTCCCAACTGTGTTGATTAAGAAATTGGAGCAGTTAAATAAATTGTATTTTTGATTGACTTCTAATTTTCATTGGCAAATTCATTGAGCGAAATTGTTGAACACATTCGTATAAATTAAATGTCAAAGTTTAATTAAGAACGATACTCTCCTATTTCCTATTGTTTTAATTTCCTATTGATTTTATCGTCATCACATTGAAAGGGATTTAAACATGAAATTACAAAATGATTTAGAATAGAGGCTGATTTTGATGAAAAAACCATACTTGAAGGCGAATTAAGTAAGTATCGTGATGCATAATATGCCGCTTTACTAAGTATGGGCGCTTAAGCCCTTGAGAATAAAGAGATAGTCGATGTTGATCGCAATTTCCTGAAAAACTTTGAATTCTTTTATACTGCAAATCGCCTTCTTGCTGTCCGCAGTCTACCACTTGAACCTGTATGATGTAGAGGAACTAATTCTTCAATCTCCTGGTTAAAAAGGCTTTGGACACTGAGCTGGTTTTTCTTTAATCTATTGAATCTTACGCTAATATGGAGATTATTGATAAAGATTTGAGCTTTTTATTCACTTCACAGTATTTGCTTCCCTATGATGTAAAATTCTTGTGCCAAAGTTTCAATTCCTTTAAAACCTGGCCTGCATTAATTCTTTATTAAACGTTATTTTCAATTAAAGTGTATCTCAATATCGCCGTTTATCTTTTCATTTAAGTGTCTGTGTGTCTTCAACTTTAACTCCAACATTAAATGGAAAATCTCATGCTGCTTTTAGAAGACACGATTCATCGCCTTGCCACGTATCTCAATGTAATGCCATACAATACGAGATAAAATGAATGAATTTTTATTAAAATGCTTTTATTCCAAGTCAGGCAAATAATTGCATCCCTCCAACGCCCCCTCTTTTAAAACTTCTCTCACACTTCATGGAATATTAAAATAAAGAGGGCAATAATAATGAATTCATTCACATTCATTGAGTAAATATTGTAGATAGCGACACATTTGTGCTCTCACTCCATCTTCTTTCTCTCTCTCTCCTTCTATTGACATATTTATGAGTTTGAGTGCGAGTGTTATTAGAATTTATATCTGTGTTGATTAAATATTACGGATGTTTAACTGTTTGTGTGTTCCGTTTAGATGGTATGTGATGAGTTCTATACCGGAAGTAACGGTGAATATCACCACATTCGTACACATATTCTCTGAAGTAATTTTCATTTTATTCTGTGTTTGTGAAAGTGTGAATCAAAGTTTCCCAGGGTTTTGTTAATGAAAATTCAGATAAAAAACATCAAAATACTCTTGAAAGATGTTCTATTCATTAGGGAATGTAGAGGAACCTTATAATGGTTTTACTACAGAGATCAATTAAAGTTGTATTCAATTTGAAGCTTAACGAATTAAATTACGATTATTTTATTAACTTTTTTTGTGTGTTTTTTACTGTAAATTAAATGATTAGAATGAATTTAGAATTAGAATTTGGAATAACCATATCGAAATGTAGTTGAGTTGCATTTTTAGTCATATAGCTTGTGATGTTATTTGCCCAAGCTTTTCAGTATTAGAAATGAAATTTCACCGTGTCTATATATACAACTGAATGAAATTCGTAAGACTTTTAGCAAGTCAGCGAATAACATTAAAATTGATTAATACTGTGGAGTTTCTGGACTCAAAACTTTCGGGGAAACGTAAACTAAGGACACGTAAATCAATATAACAAAAGTTCGAATTGGGCAGAAAACGAAAAGGAATTTTCATCATGGTGTTTGATTCTCCTTCCAAAGAATTCATTCAGAGAGCCCTTAAACATTTTAGGCAGGGTAACAACGACAATAAACATCATAGTCAAAATTAGGCAGCGTCACGTTTTGGTAAAGAGTAAGTTACAATGAACAAAGCTACTCACATAATATATTTTGGCTGTGTGACATTCAACGACAGATGGCAACTCTATCATCCTTGAATTTGCCACAGCAGGACAATCGCTAGTTTGGTTGGAATAACTGAAACAAAGCAAATAATAAGAAGCTAGGAAAGGATGCTTTGTGACAGCTCTATGTCCATTAAAGGAACGAAGAACAAAACTGGCACTGTTTAAATCTACACCGAAAGGCAATCATCGAAATCATAACATTTGAGTAGAATTTTGATAATTGCTATTTGGCTAGTAAGATTGCAACACCTTGTAAATGATATTAGTGAAGGATCTTAATTAAATAAAACTATGGGCGCTGAAGGATTCCCAAGTAGTTTGCGGATCGTGGAATCTGTCAGGTTTACAAGCTTTTAATCTGATTATTTTTTTATTGAAACAGAATCTAGTTAGGCAAAGCAGGCACTGTATTTGTAACAGCAATTCTCCGATTAGCATGTTATTTTATTGCTCATCAATAAAATTAATATTAATTGAAAATTCATTTCAATCAAGTACGACGTTGTAAATGATTGGCTACGTGTGCGGTCGGGCATTGACATGACGAAATACAACATCTTTTCTGTTGGCCAACTTTTTTTTGGCACTTTCTTGATTGCTTTGTTAAAATAGTCGAATTGAGGGCAATAGAGATCAGTATTGATCGTTTTATTAGGTTTTAGCAGGGCTACTAATAATGTTAGGAATATGCGTAGAATGCGAAAATCTTTACACTGTCGTTAATGCAAGGTGTACAGTTCTTAAACAAATTAAAAATTGTGATTACTCATGCCAACGTTTCAAAATACGTAATTTTAAAATATCGCCAATATTAATTAAAGCCCATTTAATCAATGCATTTCTTGTAATTTCCACATTAAATTGAAACGCCTTATAAAATAACGAATAAATCAAATTAAATATTCATCTGTATGCATGTATGTATCATTAAATGCTTTTAAATCTACTCTAAATAACTTTATCACAGTGACATTACATAACAAATGCAATTCGAACAGCCATTAATAGCCATTAGATGAACATTCAACCACTTAAAAATGCAATCAAATGACACAATTTCGTTGTACGAATTTCAATCATTCAATTTATTTGATCATCAGCACAGAGGATAAAAGAAGGGAAATAAAATTCGAACACATGGCACAGTAACATTAAAACCATTTAATACTTCAATAACTTTAATTGATTCTAAACCGGAAAGGAAATTGTCCTTTCAACATTCACTAGCAAAAAAAAGGAAGAAAAAAATCTATACAAAGATTAAATATACGAAAAAACAATTTTTTTGCTTGTTTTTATATACAAGAAACTTCATTTCCTATACATTAAACGGATATCCGTGTAAAGAATGTAAATAAATGAATAAAAAAGAAAGTAAAAGCAAAAATAAGTGAAAAAATGCATTCTGCGTTATACAACAGGATAATGGTCAGCAGGCCAACAAACAGGAAAAGGAACTAACGTAAGAAAAAAAGGGAAGTAATACAGAAACTACAAGTAACTAAAGCAAGTTAATGCACAGACACACACAGATGCGTTAAGTAATTTTAAATACGTATTTAAATTTTAATTCAATTTTAAGTTTTTCTGGCATACGTTTAATTAAAGAATATTGTATCTGTCATGAATAGTCTTTATAGTTAAAAAATTACACGATTAAAGGTTGTCATATAAGGTAAAGACAGATCTTTTAGTTTCATTTTGTTATGGGAAATTATCAGTAATGAAGTCTAAATGCTTTAAATGGAGTTTATAAAACGGCCACTGTTTTCAGTAATTGTAAAGACACCATTGGTAGGATTTGAAGCACTATATCCACCTAACAAGTGGCATATTTTTACTATACTGTGCCGTAGTATGTTTTAAAAGAGAATAAAGCTATGTGCCCAAGGCTATGTGCACAACACTAAACAAAATTACCCAACCTAAAAATGCAGACGTGGCTCCTCCTTGATGGAAAACGGTCAGAAGACAACCATTACGAGACTAAATCGAGACCCATGTGAGAAACTTCTGCGTACATTATTTTGCTTAAACTGGAACCAGACTAACTAACTGTAAATTTAATCAGTTAAAAAGGGAAGGTAAAATAACTTAAATAATTAAATGAGTTTAAAATACCCTCCACAGCCAGATCAATTCAAAATCAGTTTCTGTTGATGTAGGTTAGAGGACGTGTACCTGTCAGTCAAGACAGGTACAGTACCCGGAGGTCAGATTGACCCATTGTACTAGTTGATGATTCTGTTGATGTAAATAACATCCTAAATACCAATGGTACTAAAGTGGTCAATGTTGAAGATGTTTTTGAACTGAACTTAAACGTATCAATACCTCTGAAAAAAATAAATGAAATACTCAAAGGGAACTTAGGTACGCAAAGTTGACGATCAGAGTTCTCAGCTTTTACGAAGCTCGGATGATGTGAAGTATACTGAACTTACTACCCGATTTTCTTATGAGTCGTTGGGGTTTTAGAGCGCTGTGCAAAGAATATACAATCATGGATGTGGTTGTTTGCAGATAAAGCTGGTATGGCATCAGAAACAGCAATTCACATATTATGTGTAATTAAAGTTTCAGATTTGCTAAGGAAAACGGTAGATAAGTTGCAGATCGGATAGACAAAATAGATTTAGTTTAATCCTTTTTGGTTTTTGACCATACGTTAAAGATACAAATCGAAATCTTTTTTTTCGTAAAATCTTAAATACTATCAAGTATTTCACATTTTGTTTTAAGGGTTGATATCATCAAAATTGTACCTTTTTTAACGAACAAAAAACAAAAAATTCTTAAATATTCAGTATGTTAACAAAAAAAAAATATAAACAGTTTAAAGTAATTCTCCAATTTTCTTTACAATTAGTCAGACGTGATAGTCTAAAACGGCAATAATTGGTGGTCGACTAATGGTGGTGGTCTTTAAATGGTTCAATAGAGCCCTTAATTTACCAAATATTTCTTATCCACTATCATTTTACATTTCCTGTCTTTAAAAGAAATTGTTTTTTCAATTCCTTTTTCATTTCTTTTTTCCAATTCTTTAAATCCTTGGCCATGTAAACCACTTGTATTTCGTGTCAAAGTCAAACTACTACAGATTCTCTACACCGAATGCATTTGGAATACCATTCAAGTGCAACGAAAAACAATTAAAAAAATACATTTCATTAGTGATTGTTTACGTTGGAGTATAAGTTTGCCCTTTTTTTTTGAAAGAAAAAAATTTAAGAAATTATAATTAAAAAACCATGGAAAAATAAATTGAAATTGTAATGGCATGGTATGTCGGTGGCCGCCTTCATTAGTAGGATTTCTTTGAGTGTTTTATGGGTTACAGCAATGAATTCTTTCTTTTTTTGTATTGATTTAATGGTTTCCCTTTCTTTATAGTTGTGTTTTATTGGATGCGTTATTTCAATATAAAAAAAAGGAAATCGACAAGGAATATTCAGGAAATTTCAATAAAGCACTTGATAAGTACTATTGCAGTGAAAATCGTCATTTTGTACAGTCAGAGAAAAAAATATTGGAAAATATTAGAGAACGGCATGAAAGCAGATTTCGCCGTTCGAAGTCGCCGTTGTCTAATAGGTAATGTGTTGGCTTATTAGACGTAGGGTAACGGTTCAAACCCAAGGTCAGTTATCTACAACAAAACGAAATATGAAAAAATATTTCTTCGGCAACTTCCTCTCAGCAGATTGCTAGAAAAATTCTGAGAGTAAATAAAATTGCCATGAAAAATTTCCTCAAAAATTTGTCGTTCAGAGTCGACTTTAAACTGTAGGTCCCGACACTCGCATATAAAATTAACACACACAACATAAGTGGTGAGGGAAGCTAGGTCGTTATCCTGTTTGCAGGGTTGTAATGACCAACTTCATATGTATGCATATGTGTATGCAAGACTGTCAATCAATGAAATAAATTAGATTTAGAAGAAACAAAGTGTGATTGACGTATGGTATTTAACAAAACTATACTAATATTTACAAATATGCGGAACTCCTATATTGGCACTCGTCTTACTAAGTCTTTCACTTCCGCTTTGAATGAATTTAAAAAAGAAAAAAATATACTTTAGTGTAGTTTTTTTAAGTGTGCCAACATTATTGCAGCATCCGTAACATAACACAAAAACAATGGGGGAGAGATTCATTAGAGTTTGAACGCGAACAGCCACTTGAATGGTTTTTATTACTTATTGATTATTATAACTTTCTTTTCGGGCTATTTTCTCTATTTAAAAATCATAATTTATTTTATGAGCATTTCCCTTACCAAATCAAGCAAATAATTTTATTGAAATTTAATTTTTAAAACAATTAAAACAATAATTCCTTCCATAAATCCAAATGCCCTGCTTATGACAATATTTACATTTACTTTTCAATATAATTGTGGTCGGTTTCTATGGAGTTCAACATTTTCATTAAAAACCAACTGCATAATTATCTCTCACCATAAGGATCACAAAGAAATTTATTCATTTTTACCATTCATTGTATTCTTTCATCATTTCCATATCATTATTTTTATTCACTTCGGTTTCAAGATAATCTTCTTTATTTGATATTTGTCACGTTGTCTTTATATAGTATAGCAGAGTGGGGGAAGATTTATTAATTTTTTTTCGTATTTAAGTTTTCGTACTGAATTTTAGATTTTAAATACATTTAATTTCTGTTGTTGTTGTAATTTATATGACAGATTTCTTAATTTATGTAAACAGGCGCCTGTAATAAAGTATTCCATACTTTTAGATAATTATTCTCTTTTATGTAGTGATTTAAGGGTATTTATAGCGGTCAAAGGCTTTTGATTTAAAAGCTTTAAAATAATTTTATGAAGACTTAGATTTTGCAGAACACTTTCAGAAACAAAGAGAGTGCTAAACCTGTTAAATTTTTTATAAATTAAAATATTTCTATTTGATATGGATCTAGCACAACTCGCATTATAACTATTCTAAGAATCTCTTTTCGAATATTAAAATTTAGATTCTAAGTTTGATGATTTGCCTTGTTTTGGTCAATGACTTGCATATTTCAGGTCGATGACTGCATTTTTTGGTCGATGACTTGCATTTTTTATACAGAGCACTTTTTTTTGCTTATTTGAGGAAAACAATTAGCTTTGTTACCTACATGTCCGCTCTTAAGTAACGCCGACCGTAAAGACACTTTCAGAAACAAAGAGAGAGCTAAACCTGTTAAATTTTTTATAAATTAAAATATTTCTATTTGATATGGCTCTAGCACAAGTTGCATTATAACTATTCTAAGAATCTCTTTTCGAATATTAAAATTTAGAATCTAAGTTTGATGACTTGCCTTGTTTTGGTCACTGACATGCATATTTCAGGTCGATGACTTGCATTTTTTATGCAGAGCAACTTTTTTTTTGAGAAAAACAATTAGCTTTGTCGCCTACATCCCGCCCAACCGTAAAGAAACCTGTTTTGGAAGCCTTGATAACATGGTTACTAGCTCCATTCCCCCAACAGACAATTTTTCATCCGATTTAGCGCGATTAATATATATAGAACACTTTTTTCTAGCACATTTGAGAAAAACAATTTGCTTCGTCTTCGCAAACATTTTTATGATATTATTAATACGAAAATTTTAAATAAATTCAAATGAAAATAAAAACAACAACCAATTTATTATCAAATAAAATATTCTTATAAATACGAAGCAAAATAATCAAAATTTTTCAACTTAAAAGCCACAATTTAGTTTTTAAGTGACTATACACTGACTGTCTAGACCCTTTAATTGTTGGAACTGTTTCTTTTTATATATTCTGTGTTAAATATTACGTTATAAATTTGTATTTTTTCGGCAATTATTTCTATTTTTTTGAGTGCCCTCCAGTAATTTTTAAGTAGACATAGACAGACAAGAAATCATTGAGACACTCACAAGTATGGACGATTTTGTTGGATACTCTCTCTATTAATAAAAAGAAAAAAAAACCATACAATTTGTTATTACATGGAAGGATAGCCATGGTTTAAGTAACAAATATTTCCAAGTTAAATTTTTTTTGGATGTTTTTTGTTGTTGTTGCACAAGCAATAAAACCATTACGGATGAGTCATTTTTCGTAACAACAAGTATGTCGTAGAGGGTAAGTTTCTGTTAAAATGAATTTGTTTCAAATACAAATAAACTCGGCAATAATTTATTTCAGTTTTATCGACAAAGAAAATGTATGAAGGCAATATAAATAAAAGAGAGTATGAATACGTATATCTGTATATATACTTGTATACGTATGTATCAGCATACGGATGAGTTAAAGTACTTTAAGGTCTTTGATAGAGGCTGGTAAAATATTTGATGAATCTTACAAGCTTATTGACACCATAGTTATATATTTTGATCAGCTGATGTCCGAAACCGGAAAGTCAGTGAAAATAAAACATGCAACAATGTGCTTTACATACACACATATCATGTCACCTTATTAATCTTTCACATTTCAATACTCGCATAATCCATATGATTATTTTCAATACGAAAAAGGGATTATGACAACAAACAATAGCAACAAAAGAAAACTGGAAACAAGAAGTCTGCAACAATACGGATAAACAGCTGATAACATATGTTCAGTTGCTCTACCGGCACGCTTACAAATACAAATGCAATACACGCACTCATCATCCCTGCAATAGAAGAAAGTATCCTGCAACGCCCTTGGTTACTCAGATCATATTTAAAAATTACAAAATTGCATACCCTAGGAAAAAAAGTATAAACATTGTGTCTTGTATTCAACATCTGTACACATCAAACTGGTTGGTGACACTGTATGCAACACAGCTCATTGTATGTAACATGACCACCACCGTCTGTCCTTCATCAAGTAAACACTCACTGTTACACCCTGTGTGCAAGACTAAAGCATGATGGCAGCAATAATTTAGCATATGGAAGGGCAAATATTTTTGCTACTTCAGGATTATAGGCAGGATTTAAGGGGACTTAAAGGAAGCCGATGGAAAAAAAAAAATAATATTTTGAAACATGTGTCATAATATAAACGAAAAGACAAATAAATGAAATAAAATTATGGAAAACAGTAAGTGAGACTCATTTAATAAAGTGAGTGCACTAAGGCGACCATTCCTCTACAAACTATAGGTTTTGAATTAAAACCCACGGCTTGAGTTGTGTTATTAAATGAAAAAATTATATTGAGATCTTTAATGCAATAAATATTCAATCGATGCTTTTTTTCGATCGTAAAAATCATTTGGACAAATGCAATCTCAGCATTGCTCAACTCTTGGCATCAATGTTTGCTCGAATCCTTACGAAAATCTTTTGAAAACCTTACACATTGATTACATTTCTGACTGTACCTAATCGAAATAGAATTCAATAGTCGCCTATGTTTAACTTTTTATGGTATTTCATTACCTTCTATTTATTTTTGAATCATAGATGCCAGTTTTGAGCTCGTATCGTATTGTATTACATCGGTATTGTATTGTCCCAAAATGTCATTATTGTATAACACAAATCCTATGTGTTAAAAGTCTTTGTCTCGCATAAATAAAGGAACTTCATCTCCTACCTGTGGCTTACAGTTCAGTTTGGTTAACTTTTTTGCACACATTTTGGGCATGAGAAAATTAATTTGAAATGTCATTGCACCTGATGATTTTTTTTTTTTTTTTGACACTAAGTCTGATTAGTATTGGGTTTACATTTGTATTGTACTCAACAGTAATCAGGTTACGTTGCAAGCGTACATTTAAATTCCTATTTGCTGTACTGTACGTACTAGCTACTAGGACACATATATGTAAATAAATGCACCGAAAAGAACATAATTTTAGATCACATCTTTTCTGGAAGTGAAAAGATTGCTGGATTATCGAGTTAGATTATGCTGTGTATACCTGATCATTGCATCGTAATGGAGTTGCAGATAATGACGCAAAATCTGAACAAGCCTTGGAAGCTACAACGGAAGGGAGATAGGGAGTCTCCAATAGATCAGACTATAGTGTTTGGCAGATTGCGATAGTTTAGTAGGCCACGGTTCAAACCCCAGGTCAGACAGCTTCAACAAAACGAAATATAAAATATAAAAAATAAAAAAATATAAAAATAGCAGATTTCTGTTAAAATCAAAAAGAAGAATCACTGATGACTAATTATGAATGTATGTTTGTGTATAGAATTGCAAGAGCTTTATGACCAAAGTTCAATCGCACAGGTGCGAAATTTATCTTAATCATGAGTAGCTTAGTCTTAGTAGAAGCTTAACGAGGCATGGCCCCTTTAGACAAGTGATCAAAGGATGGAACAGGGATATCTCTGATTTCTGTAAGTTATGTGATGAGACAGAAAAGAACAGTGGATCATATTTTGTCAATATCATTGTCTGTAGATTCGTTATAGAGGTTAGGTTAGGTCCGAGTGGTAGCTCTGATTTCACAAAGCTCACTTAAGCACGCATAGCGGCCCGTTGTGATGCCACGGGCGAACGCAGTCCCTGTACTGACCAAGTTCCACCAAAATCAGGGAAGAGGAAGAATTTGGTCAGCGCAAGGGCTGCACTTCGTTGATCTGAAGAATAGTAAACTTGAGAATTTAATAGGTTTTGTAAACGGGATTGACTGACTAGGGTTGTGCCGCAACTCATTGTTAATGTGTGGTCAGGAGTGTGGAAGTAACCTGGCGAGTAATCGTTAATCTTTCTTTTGTAATACAAAGCCAGAGTGGATTTAGCTTTCTATATAGTTTTTACGCTGTGATCAACCTGATCAAAAAAGGTACCCTTAAGATCAGAAATTATTTGTTATAACTGGAATACTCAAGGCAGTTGAAGGTGAAATAAAAAGCATGCTTTCAGATAGATTAAAATTTCAGAATTTTTTTTATTAATTGGCTGTGCTCCTTAAAGGGAGATAAGGTATACATGTACTTATCATTATCACATGTCTATTATTCGAACTTATGTATGTTCATCACAATTCTTAACTTCACACAAGTCAATTCAATATTACTTTTTCCAGGAAAATTTTCCACTGTGTTTTAGTGTTGTCAGGGCATGAAAAGATTCCCAAAATTGGCAATTGAATAGTAATAAAGGACACACATGCACAGTAGGTGTGACAATCAAAAAATATTTCAAAAGTAACCATAAAAACAAATACACAATAACTACATTATTAACTGCAAATATACACTTACATACAAATGTACGTAAAAAGAAATTCGTATAAAAAAAAACATTTTCTGGAATATCAAAAGAGAAAAACTGATTTCATACCGAGTAAAAGAAATGAAACCCTTATCTGAAATGCATGTGTTATGTTATTATTTTGTATTCTTCATTATTAAAGAGCAACTCGATAGACAATTATTGTGCAAAAAAATTTAAAAGAATACATGGAAGAGAAATTCTGATTTTCTTTTCTTGCTGTCGTATCAACTTTCCCTTTTAAAGAAAAAGGCAATGACCACATGGAAATCTTTAATAGTGTCAAAATTCTTTAGTTGCACTCCCCAAAGAATATATTTTTTGATGATGAAACAGGACATTCCGTTTCAGTGTATAATAAATGCATGAATCCCTATGGTTATATTAAATATTGTCCTGTAATAATGATGTTGTAAAATGTATCAGTGCGATAAAAGATTTTTATGTTTTTCCTTTTCCATCCACGCCTTTATGATTCCCAGGACACTTGTTTAATATTTTCACATTTTTCTTCGTGTGTTTTTCACTTTACTTTATTTCCCTTTCCCTTTTCTTTTGTAATATTGTATTCGTATTTGTTTTTTGGGGTTTTCTATGGAATATGATTTCTTTACATTTACAGAGAGGGGGAAGGGAGAATACATGGACGATAAGAAATGAATATAGGAAAAGAAGAGAATTGATTGGCTTTTTAAGTTTTTCAGTTTTGTTTCTTGTAGTCTTCATAAACCTTAAATTGATAGGAGCAATCAGATAAAAACCACTTCTCAACCTTAATTTACGCGGTAAAAATCTTGCTGATATAAATTCAAAAATATTTTCCTGCATAGGTCCAATAGAGGAAACTGAAGATGGTGATACGCCCTAAGACTCTTGATGGCGTAATGTAATAGTAAACCTAAGCGCCGCCTAAATATATTCACTCCACTACCGATATTTTTGTTATTGTAAAATATGGGATTTGGAGAAGTTAGATTAATTGGCAGGGTCTCTTGATTGATAAGATTACATTAAGCATAGGGGTTATGAAAATTGACCCTGTTGGAAAACTATTCCTTTCGCGCTTTTAGGGTAATCTTTATTTTGGAGGAAATTATGGTAAGAAGAAGTCATGAAGTCGCTGTAGTCTAGTAGGTAGTGTGTTGGCTTATTAGACGTAAGGCCACGGCTCAAACCCCAGGTCAGACACTTCCAACAAAAAGAAATATGAAAAAATATTTCTTTGGCAACTTCCTCTCAGCAGATTTCTAGCAAAAACTCTGAGAGTAAATAAAATTGCCATGAAAAGTTTCTCAAAAGTCTGTCATTCGGAGTCGACTTTAAACTGTAGGTCCCGCCACTCTGGTATAAAATTAACACACACAACATAAGTGGTGTGAGAAGCTAGGTCATAATCCTGACTGAAGAGTTGCAATGGCAAATTATGAATGTATATATGCATGCCAAGTTCTGGTCACTCACACATTGTTTGAAAGGTAGTTTCCCTCTCTTAAGATTCCTAACTCATGCAGAATTTCCGCCGGGTGAATGCTTAGTTTATCAGCAAGGCTTTCAATAGTCCAGTGGCCTGTGTCAACTATAGTGTTAATGAAGGGTATTGCGATTCAGGAAATACGACAATTAATTCTCTTCTTATCCATATCAGTCCGGCAGAGAGTAGCCGTTGTGATGACACCAATCAGTCAAACCTACTTGTTGAACGAACTATCGAACGATACTGAGTTTAACTAACACCGATGCCCGGTAGACTCTGTATCCCGCCTATCCAGTTTACCAGCTAAGAAATTTCTGATGATATTTGTCTTGGAACTCATATAGTTTAATTTCAACAAAGCAGCCACTCTCTTTTATGATATTTAAAGTCAAGCTGAAGTTCGTAGGAGACTTGATCAAATGCTACTTGCCAGAGTAAGTCAGAAAAGTTTCAGCTTTCAGTACGTCTATGATTTGCTCTTGGAACACAATGCAGTGGTCAGTATTCTTTGTTTTAAAAGTCGCCTACTAGATTGAGTAGGTTTCTGTAATCATTAAAACCTTGAATTCATAACAATCCATTTAACACCGCACAATTAGTTGGCATATAACAATTTCCTGATCTTTAATTTCATTTAAAAATAAATACCGGCAGCAATTATTATACATGACTTTACAAAATGTTTTCAATTTCCAAAGAAAGTGAACCCTTATTTATAAATTAAGAACATAGTCACAATTAATATAAAAAACCTTGACTGAAAACACAGCGACTTTATGAATATTTTATTGCCGGATGGATACCTGTTATGCAGTTGATGTTGATATTCTTCCTTGTCTTTAAAATCACATAAAAATAAATGTTTATCAGATTAAAGAAACCATGTTTACATACATTCATTCTAGTTAAAATACTGGCATATTGTTTAAACAAAACCCTGACTGTGTTATAATTTCTCTAATTTCATATTGTGTGGACCACACAAACGATTCCAGCTTTAACCAAATGCCAAAAGGGTTTGTAGATGATAATCACTCTTGAAGTTTTAATAGTAGAGTTTTCTGTTTTATGAGTAGAGTTTTTTTTTGTGATTTTATGACAAATAATTAAATATTTATAACCTTTTAAGGCATAAAGTATTTAAATCTGTTTTTATTTCCATATGCCAGGGAGCAGGCACTCAGCCAGACGGTGGCTAAAAAATTAAACAAAAACAGTTGATTCATAAAATTTAATAAAATGGTACGAATGGTACTCGTACATTGGAATTCATAAATCAAAAATATAATCATGGGTGTGTAGTTTTCTTTTGAATTTACCTGAATTTAGAAACAAAATTTTAAAAATAATTTTGAAATTTTCTCATAGTCCTAGTGAAGGGTATCGAATCAACAAAACTTACATTTGATTGATACTACAAATATTAGATCAAGGCAAGATATTTGCAATTTGGTTTTTATAGCAGTAGATATTTTAATCATAGCTGGCATATATGTATGTATATATGTATCCTGTATAGGGTGGGAAGCTTAAAAGTTTAAATTTCAAAATGCAAAAACAAAAACAGTTTGAAATTTTGTCAAATTTATTTTTTTTTTGTGGAGTATAATTGCTCGGGTTAGAAATGGAATATTATTTCATTTATATGGCTGCCGCGGCTGGCTTCACAGTATCTCATTCAATCGGACCAATTTTCTTGTACTTTTAAGAGTGTATATGACAAATGTTGGCCTTCAAATGCTTGATTATCTCTGATTCTTTAACGGCGCGCCACAGAAAATAGTCCAACGGTGTCAAATCGCAGCTTCTTGGAGGCCAATTGACATCACTATTTCAGCTAATTAAAAGGCCTTTAAACGTTTGACGCAATAAATAGATTGTGGCATGAGATGCGTGGCAAGTTGCACGGTCATGTTGAAACCAAACGTATATGCTAAACACTATATATAGGCCCAAGCTAAAACAAAATGGAACCAGTTCGAAGTCTATTAAATACCTGACCGAAATGATTAACGATTGAATAGATTTTTAAAGCTACAAGAGGGAAAAAATGATGAGTAAAAGGTATTGTTAACAATACCTGTGGCAGACAATTAGTACAATATGTCCTTAGCATTGCGTTAAAATCGAAAATAATTAAGGTCGTGTGATCTTATATAGAATAATCTAAACAAGAGTCATGATTTTTTCCTCATTAATTTTAATAAAAATTTTCTTTTTTTTTCTGAATGTATTCATGACTACAAATCTATTATTAATTGCCTATTAAATGCTCCATATGCTTTATTTCTTTTTCTATTTTCCATTAGAAATAATGTTAAACATCTCTTAAGGATATGCTTGGCTAAAAATTCCAGCAAAATAAACCAAAAAAAGTGATTCATCTTGTCAAAAACGGAAACATAAACATATTGCCACGTATCGATTTTCATTGAGATTTCTAACGGAACGAAAGATACGTGTGTCCGCCACGTGAGTCAATGTTTGTAATACATTCCAATGTATCTGAAAAGAATTTGTATTTATTTTACAATTTCGTGTTCACTTACTTCTGCTGAATAGAGAGTGTTTTTGAAGAACAAAAATATTTTCTTAACAGATTAAGAGAAGAACTCCTTGAAACATACATATAACAGCTGCTGGTAGTTGAATTACTTGTGAGTAGGATTTAACGCCTTCAAAATAAATACCTCACACATATGGGAATGTGGGCCATTACAAGTATGCAAACGTAGTATTCTTTTAAAGCGAGGGTTAAATAAAGTGTTCATAAGCAAGGCATCAGGATAATAGAAAATTAAAAACAATTCTTGCTGGGTTGGTAGGGTTTTATTTCAAGGAATCTTTATTATTAAAATCAGAAATTTTGCACCTTTTTTTGTATGAAAACGTTAAAAGAAATTGGAATTTTTAGTAATTTGATCGGTTGTTTCACACTCAGATAGAAATGGGAGGGATGGCATGAAAGATTTGTCTTTTCTATTCATAAGATAATGAGCTGGAATTTTATTTTCACCTGTCTAATTTGGATGGTTAAATATGTCTGCTACAAATTATTTTTCTTTTTTCATTTCCCAAACGTTTCAAACAATGAAACTGTATGAACCCAGCAGACAAACACCATTAAAAAGGAGGATCCTTTTGCTTTGCAACCTCATGCTGTTCAATTTCTTGTCATTGTCTCGTTTGTTGTCGTATGGTGGTTAATGGTTCTAAGTTGTCTAAATGGGAAATGCATAAATACGAGCATAATAAATAATAGTTAAAAAGGGAGAGAGTAGATATAAAACGTCTGTATTTTTCTTGGCTGTTTATCTTACTGGCATTTGAATGAAACTATTGTTTGCCTTTCCAAAAAAAAAATAAAAAAATCAAGAAATTCAACTTCAAATCAGTTTCTTATTTCCATCTGTGTATTTAAAAATGTCACTCAGCCCCTGTATTTTTGTTTGTTGGTAGTTGAGCAAGCGACTTGCACTATGGGCTGATGTAAATCTTAAGAAAAATTGTAGTTGGAAGTACAGATTAGTACGAGAAAGTTTCTGATAATTTTTCCAGCATATAACCTCTATTGGAAGAATAATTCTTTAAAAAATAGCTTTTCTACGATTTTTTTAATACTGAAAAATCCATCCCATTGTGGAATATGAAAGTAAGTAAACGAGAAATTTTCTGATGATTTTTCCAGCATACAATCTCTATTGGAAGCATAATTATTAGAAAGAAAATACATATCATTTCTACGATTTTCTTTTCATTCTGAAAACTACTACTACTACTACTATACTACGTTTTTATTACAACTTGAAATTATTTCTACACATTCATTTATTCATCCTCCTCTTCAGGGATCTGAACTGGTCTGTCCATGTTTGTGTTCATTTTTTTCTTTTTTTGTGTGTGTCTCTTGAACGGTTGCGTCCTCCAACTGTTCAACCAATGCTGCCTATTAGTCATGGTGGTCGTTGTAAACATTTGTCATAAAGATGTTTTTTTTTCCTTGCATTGCTTTACTTTTTCTTTTAACTACTATGGCTGTTGTTGTCCTTTAATTTCAATGTTTTTATTCCTTATACTCGATTTGTGTAAAGACGTCTTATGTCTTTTATAACGTCCTTACGTTTGTCTATTTACATTGTGTCATGCAGTAGTAGTTCTGTTTGAATCCTTTTGTGATTTTCTCTGATGATTGTGTGGCATTGTATTGCAAATTATGATGATTTTCTTTTAAAGTTTTCTTTTCTTCGTCTCTTTATAGCATTCCTTTGAAAAAATTTCTCTTTTATGCATTAAAATAAACTGACATTTTACGCTTACGTTGTTATTTCTTATTGTCGGCATGACAATTATGATTGTCTGTCTCTGCGTGTGTGTGTTTTTTAATTTGTCTCCTTTCCAATTACAGCTTCGAAGGCTTCAAATTATAATTTTGAAGGGCGTTATTTAAATTAGTTAAAATTAGTGTAATTCTTGATTAGCGCATAAGAAAATATTCATAATGTTTTGGGATAAAAATTTTTAAATGAGTCGTTAAATAAAAAAAATTTAATATTGGAGTTTATGAAAGACGTAAAATTATTGTGAAGTCCTTTTATTTTATTAATTAAAGAACTCCTTTTTATTTAGTTCTTTAAGTCTGAATCTATAATTCAAAGGAATCGCCTTTTTAATGTCTCAGTTTCAGGTAAACGTGTGAATTGCATCCATGGGGCTCACGAAATTACGTCTTTAAAACATAATTCAACGCAAGGCAAACAAAGGCTTCCGAAGATATTTTGCACTGATGTTGTGTTTGCAAAACAGTGCTTCCTTAACCAAATCGTTGGAAGACTTTGATTACTGCTATTGAGTGCCAAAATATGTGGCGTTGCGCTATGATTTGATAGCAATGCGAAATTTGCCTGCTTGCAGCTTCCGATGCTAAATGACAGTTTTATCTCCAGAACATTGACAAAAGTGATCCTGATATTACAGATATTGTGTTGCACTGATTTTCAAAGTGCTTGTCTTGTCTTTGTGTTTCTTCTCGGCACCCAAAAACACATCCCCCCAAAAATTTCTGTTAGCAGAACCATATTCTAGTGCTCAGCTACTTGGTACTTATTTTTATCAATCATCAGAAAATTCTGGCATGGCAAACCATTTCTTTAGGAGATAGCTGAAGAAAGAATGATTATAAAGGGCACAAAAAGGGCGACCTAGCGACAAGGAGGAAGTAGTAAAACACTGCTGAGTACGTTAAACAAGTTTAGAGGTCATATACCGAAAATAAGATTCCTTGATATTGAAGACTAGAAATAGTTATTAAGGCTGGTCTATGACAGGGTGGTGGGCTGATACCTTTTCTATTTAATCGTGTACTTAACATACATAATTTACCTTTATAATCCCTTACGGAAAAGCTGTTTATAGTCTCTATACTACTCGACAAAAAAGTGTCGAAAGCTACTACATATAGAAGGGAGATTACGCGTTAATTGGGTTAAGGAAGGTTCAGAGGCTAGGCCCATTTTCATATTATAAATCAGTACTCAACTCGAGTATCAAACAGTATGCAAGGAATATCAACACAACTGCAAAATAATTCTGCTATTGTGGTAATCTTTATTATCAAACGATTAGGTAAATATGACCAGAACCTTCAGAATAGTTCATATCAAGAGCATGAAATAAAAGATTGTCTCCCCTTCTTCCTCAGTTTTACAACTTTTACTCAAGTCATTTGAGGGCACTGGTTTCAGTAGTGCAGTGGCCAGTCAGAACCGCAATAGTACGATGGAAGTGAAAGCGATGCGATGCTTATGCAATACAGACCCGCAGAGCATAACGATATTGTGAGTCCTCTCATGTTGATCCTCCCTGCATAACGAACGGAGAATTTCCTCTTCCTAAATTCCATAATTAATGGAGACTTAGTGGGGATCTACCCTACACATTTTTAAGAGTAGCAATAAAAGAAACAAATTCGTATGAAATTCTTGTCCGATCTAAAAACATGTTGTCAATACCATTTACAAAAACGAAACGTGAAAATAAATTAAAAAAACACAAATGAGTTACAATAACTAAAAATTTAAAATAAAACAAGACTATAAAAGTTTCTTTAAAATGTTTAATAAGTAGTTGACTTACGCTTTCTGAAAATGATAAGAACAATTTTATAATCCTAATATGGAGGCTAATTATTGGAAAGATTATTGAGTTCTAGTGAATAACTCGTTATTTGCATTTCTATTTAACATGCCTGAATAATTATTTAAAATTTATAGCCAATCAACTGCAATAATAAAATGTTTTTCAATACAAGAAGCTGTGTTTCTATTTAAAATTAAAATCCATTTAAATTCGTGTGTTTGCTTTAATTAGTAACTCTTTCGTTTTCTCGTCTTTTCTTCTCACTTTATACGAAACCAACAGTAGAGGAGTTTTAAAAGATGGAAATGTGGATGAAAAACTCACACATCATTTTCGTGAAAATCCATACCGGAAAGAAGAACTTTAAAGATGTTTTTGTTTTTTTTTTTTTTGTTTTTTTCAGAGACACATGTCTGTCGTTTATATTGTATAATCAAGCTTTTGTTTGGATTTGTTGCACGTTTCCATTCGAAGACCAAAGGGAAATATACACACACATACGAGTATGTATACGGGATCATTAAGGGAATAAATATTTATATCCGTCATAAAAAGGTGTTGATTTAAATTTGAATGTCGCTTGTTTTTTATTTCTGCTTCTTTTCAATTTTTTTTTTATTTACAAAATTTTTCTATACGACTGCATCTATGTGGAGAGCAAACAAAAATGATGAAAGAAATCTTCTGAATATTCAGATGCTAAATATACTTTTCAAGCCAAACAATGTTTTCAATTGTTTTGCTTTGGAAGCATTTGTTTCCCTTAAACTAACAACAAGTGAAACATAGTCGATCTTATCTGAACGCTGAGCACGCTATTCTTTTGCATGTTTACGTACAAATGGTGTTCAGTACATATGGTTATTGGACAACGGCAAATGGTACTGCAACTATAGACTACAAAATCTTGATTAATAATACCGAAAAAAGCAAAGAAATGATGAGAAGATGGAAAAGGTGCCTTACGACAGCTCCTATGTTGCTTACAGAAAAGAAAAGGAATAAAAGCATAAACTCCTGAAGGTCAACCCCTACTGGAAATTATCTGAAGATATCGGAAATCTTTGAGACTTTATTCGGATATACATATTCGGTTTTTAGGCAGAAAATTGTAAATGTGTCAATATAGTCCGCTTAGTCTTTCTTAGCGTATAGGGTACTACTGTAACCATTTCACTGCCTTACCATTGTCACTATCGCTACTCAACCTTATGTGAATGAAAACTTTATTTGTTTTTCAATTAGAAAAATGCATCTTTTCTTTGATTTTTTTCTTTTCTTATCGAAAACATTATCAAACAAACTAAAAACAACAACAACAACAACTAAAAATCAATACAAAATAATATTGAAAAAGACATCCGCGTGTATTTACAATCACTCTACCGTGTTTCAAACATTGCCAATCATTTTCTGTTTGTTTTACATGATGAAACGTAGAATAAAAGGAAAGAAAATATGGTGATGATGGAAATCGAGAATCAAAAACGAAAAGAATTGGAACAAAATGTTAAAGAGATGTTTTTTGATGTTTGAACAGAAAAGGTGACTAACACTTCACTTCACTTCTCTTCAATTCAATCCAATTCTCTTCACTTTTCTAAGCCCTAGATTTTATTGACCTTCTACAGTCATTAAGAAATGAACAACAACAAGCTTTGATATGTTCATGAATGAAGACTTATGGTTGTTGTATTACACTAACATACTTGATAGAGATCAAATTAAAGACAAACAAACAAAAAATTGACGGCGTTTGTTTACAGTACATAAAAAACATATAAGGTTGCATACGTAGCTTGCTCTAGTAAACCGAATTTTATACATGCAACAAAAATTGCCATCTTTCCTAAATACGAAACGTCAGTACGTTATCAGGCTTTATTAATAAATTATTGTGCATTCCCTTTCGAACACAGGCTTTAAAACCGGACAAGCTACAGATTCTGACCAGGAGTGCCTTCAAGCCTTGTTCACCCATACATGTATGTGTGTTGTAACTCCTATGTCCCAGTACTGCATAGGTAATAATCAACTGCTATTCTTCCTTAAAGCAGAATTTGTGACACTCCAGTATTGCTTTGATAACAGATAGACAGTACGAGACTAACGAAACTATTACGAAAATACAATGCGTGTGCTTTTGGGTAGGAATTCCACAGTTTATTGGATAAAGGGTTGATTACCACGCTACTTAATTACGGCTGAAGAAGAAGAACTCAAAAACAGAAAACCCATTTAGGTTTCTAACACAATTGATCAATAAATTGGCTAGTTCAGCAATAAATTTTATATCCAGAAAGCTTCCCTAGTCACAAACAACGTGAAGAACCTTAATTGGTTGATAAAGAGTCCGGTAATGAATTGAATATCCTAAGCCCTTTGCGTGGATTTCTATAGAAATAAGTGGGTAATTTGGCTCTTGACGGATAAATTTAATGCATATGTTGTCCGTTCTCGGTGGTGTCGCTTATAGAGTTGATTAAAAGAGTAATTCCTTTAAAAGGCTAAATTGCAGATGAAGGACTTTGGCATCATTGGATATTTGATATCAGGCGCTATGGTACGCTCACAGTTCACAGTACAAAAAACGTTCTCAGACATGTAACTTTATTTATCGAGCACTGTCGATACAAAAATAATGCCTAATGCATTGGAGTACAATTTAGTGACCATTTTGTAGTTGAAACGATGTGAAAAAGGAGACTTGTTAAGCCCTTAAGTAGGGTTTTAAGTGAATAGTTCTTCCACAACGTTTTCGGAATATCAGGGGACTTTCTTAAGAACCTCCATTCGAACAAAATGGATTAACGTTGCATACAGCTTTTGTGCTTCTTGTGATGTGGGAAACACTCGAGCCATTGTCTCATGACACTACTTGACGCTTGTAGTAGTTACAGATGGCCAGGTAGCTCAATCAAACAATACTTCATTTAATCGCGAGCAAAGATAGGATTTTCACAGGAGAATTGTTAAGCCCTTAAGTAAAGTTTTAAGCAAATACTTCGTACACAACGTTTTCGGAATAACATGCGGTAATCCAGGGGATTTTCGTAAGAACTTCCATTCGAACCGAATGGATTAACGTTTCACACAGCCTGTGTGCTTCGAGTGATGTGGGAAACACTCGAGCCATTGTCTCTTAACACTACTGGATGCTTGAAGTAGTTATATAGTTATAGGCGGCCACGTAACTCAATCAAACAACACCTTATCTAATCGCAAGCAAAGATAGGATTCTCACAGCGACTCGACTATCCAACAAGAAGCAAATAATCAGATTTCTCCCATTTTTTCTGAAATCTCACGAAGAGCAGAAAGGATGACCACTATTTCAGCAGAATGCTTGCAGTTACTATGTGAGGTTCAATGTTAGTATTGTTTTAATTTATTTGTTCCTTGTCAGAAAAACGAATTTTAAACCGCTCTTATATGAATATCTTGGAGTGTATTTCATTTTATATGTAAAGTAAAGTATTGATTACATTTTAATACTCTAATAAACGCCTTAGAAAATCTATCTTACATCTGATATGATGCTTTTTTAATGTTTTTTTCTTCTTATTTTTTTGTTTAAATCTTGTTGTGTTTGTGTATGTTTATGTAAATAATACCCGTGTTATTATCACTGAATTCCATCAACTATTTTTCATTTAATTTTTTATACAGTTTTTCATTAGATTGTCTATTTTAGGCGATAGTGTTTGAATAATTTTATAAACTTAACGATGCCATCAGTGTATGTATACATATGTATGTGTGTTTACGTTTGTATTTGTTTTTATTTTTAACATCAATGGGTTGATCATGTGTCAAGATCACATCACAAGATACGAACAAGTATTTTTTGGATATGTTTGTTTGCATGCATTTACAGTATGAGTGACTATAAGTGCGAGTCTATCGTTCGAAAAGAGTCTGTATATCGTGTCATGGATCCATATCCATGTAAGTAACAAACATAGCCAATGATTAACATTCTCATTATGTTCAGTATTTTAAGTACGTATGTATATAATATTGATTTTGTTGGTTGTTGTTGTTATTTTTTAAGATTCTTTTTTTCAACATATTATTATTATTGTATAGATTTTGTTGTAAATTAAGTTCATAAAAAGTTTTACCGATTTAACGATTTTTTTCTTTTTTCCATTTTTGTTTTTCAAACAATTTGTCGTTTTTGGATATTTTTGAAGAGGCATGTTTTAAGGTCAATTTACAATAGCAACAAAAATTGTATACATTTACACAGTTTGTATACAGTGAGAGTCAAAAGAAGCTGTACATTAATAAATTACCCTTATTTTTATTTCAAAATTGCTTCATTGCCAGTTTTTAAAATGGAAACAAAAAACTATAAAAATTACAAAAATTTTATTTCCTTAAATGATAATAGTTAAGTTTGGTGATTGTTAGAATTTTATCCTTAGTGTACAGTTTCTTTTGATGCTCACTGTATACATATGCACGTATATCCAGATAACTACACGCTTCACTATCGCCAACAAACATTTATCGCATCACATGAATCTTTTAAAATGTTTAAATGAATGAATGTATGGATAAATGAATGAATGATTGAATGACTGAATGAAAATGTTTGAATGCTATTGAACTTTATTAATATTGTTGTTGTTGTTTCAATAAAATAAAATTTACTTTAGACACATAAAACAGATCATTTTGAAATGACATTTAATCATTAACAAAATAAAAATAAAAAAAATAAAATAAATTAAAAATGATTGGAAATCTTTGATTTAAAAAATAAAAACAGAAAATTTCAAATAAACGGACAGATGTTGGCTAAAAACAGAACAGATGGTTATCGTTTTATAAAAGCTCCATTAGATAAGATAATCTAAATTACAGATTGTATATAAAAAATTAAATACAAATTTCATTTCAATAGCATTCTACATATTCATTATGTTTTATGCGTGCCAGTAACATTAAACGTTTTTTTATAATGCTACAGGCATTATATAAAGCAAGTTTTTCTCCAGTTTTTGTTGAAATTTAATGGAAGCGTGGTATTCTTTTTTAATTATGATGTAACATGTTCAATACGTATTGGATATCAAGTAACGATAGTTGTGTTAGACTATCAGAAATGGGATAAGCTAAGTCGGAAAAGCCTATGGCAAGCCAAAATCAAACATTACAAATGATTTGCAACATATATGTACAGCAGACATAAGAAGACACCCGAAGTCTCTTCGTATGTCCGCTCATTACTCAATTACTCGTGAGAATAAATAGACTGACACTGATGTCCTAACGCTCTAATTTAAAAAGTTGTTCAATATGCATTATATTCAGTTATAGGACAGGCAAGTTTGGCAAAGGAGAAAGATTCCTTCACAGACCGGGATTTGTGAGCAGTCAATAAATGCTTTTGCCTACTAAACAACGTTGGTAAGAAGTAATTTTGTGGATTGAATCTTTTAACGTGATAGAAAGCCGTGTAGCCTGTGTCCCTGCAATTAGGAACTTAAATGGTAACGAGCCTATCAAGGTAACGACAGATGTTTGATTTTAAATGTTGCCGTTCTGTCAGATAAGACAGAAATAATACGAGTATGATATCTCTTACTCATGATCAATTCCGCAGCGCTATTAATGGAATTTGGAATTGTATTTTTGAGACCCAATACAGTCGATTTGCCATAATGTCAAAAAGCTCTGTTAGATGATCATTAATTGTAAGATTTTATAGCCGAGACTGCCATGTTCTATGTTACCACGCTTATATACATTCATAATTGGTCATTACAACCCTTAAGTCAGGATTACGACCTAGCTTCTCACATCACTTATGTTGTGTGTGTTAATTTTATACATATGTAGTGGGAACTACAGTTTAAAGTTGATTTTAAACGATAGATTTTTGAGAAATTTTTTCATGGCAATTTTAATTACTCTCAGACTTTTTGCCAGAAATCTGCTGAAAGGCAATCGCCGAAGAAATATTTTTTTATATTTTGGTAGAAGATGTCTGGCTTAAGGTGTGAACCTTGTTTTCTCGTCTAATAAGCCAACAGACCTACTAGACTGCGGCGACAGAATGCTTCATCTGTTTTAAATAATTCATTAAGAAAAGCTTCTGCTTCCCTAAATACGATATTAACAGCAGTTAAGGAGGTCTGGCAGCGTTAAACTTGACAAAAAGTTCCCCACCACTCATTTTCACCGAGGTCGTTATGGTTAGATAACGGTCGATGACAGTCCTATAATCATAATAAAACTCTAACATGTTTTGTTACAGCTCTATGGTGCTTAAAGTAATGAATTTGAAGAGAAAATTAATATGTTTCACAAGTAATTATTATTCGAATAAAATCTGGTTGGATTGGACAATAACTTGAATACTAATTAAGCCGTGTTACTCAACTATATCCGATACCCACATGGATTTACTTTGCCAGGGCATGCCTAGACTCTCCAAAGAAGAAACTCAATTATTTATGTAAACACCCATATTCTAATAATTCAATATACACAATAAAAAAACTATAAAGAAAAGAAAATAAAGCCTCAATTGTGTAGCTCGTGCTTTTTTCTCCATCTCGTTTGGAATAAAATTGTGTGCACATGGAATGAATTTACGTTTTTTTTCACCCAAAAAAGAGAAAAAGTGTTTCTTTTATTTTTTCTCTCGGTTTACTTAAATGAAATTGTACATCATCACGTTATCGTTATTAAAGCAAAAGGTCTATTGGCCCAGCAATGTTTAGATCTGAGAAGAGTGAACAAAAGTCTGTCCATTTGGCTGTCAGCTTGCTTACTGCTCTTAAGTATTATGTTTGTATGAATGGAACATTGAGTCTTTTTTTGTTATGAACAACGAAGACAACATTTTAGCCAACATAATAACCTGGCCAAAATAGGATGTGTTACCAACTGAAGCTAATTTAAGTGAATATTGAATGGTCATAATAATTTTTTGTCTCTCTCACTTTTCATTTTTTGTTTTCGTTTTTGTTTTTTATCTTTCTTTTTTAACCAAAATATGTATTTATTGTAGTTTGTTTTCGTTTATGGCCATATAAAAAACCAAGAAATTAATGATTACTTTTGGCCAGAGTCTCAGCCAGAGCCAAAGTAACAATATTGTCAAAATTATATGCATCCTTTATGTAATTATGGCGAAATTGTATTGTAATTATACAGTATTTTCACCATTAAAATAAAAAAAACATTAAAGATTCTTTTTTACAGCTTGCAAGGCAAGACTTTATAACTGAAGGTTATGAAATTATAGGGGCCCAATCCATTCATTTTACACAATGTGTTACTGGTTGAATTAAAATTAAAATGTGGTGACAAATATTTATCAGCTCGAGACACTGATAGTAATGAAATGGCTTCCTTTTAAAGCCTTTTAATGTTTAACACTTTCAGAGCCAGCCAGCCAGTATCAGGTAAAATACTTAAAATCACCACAATGCCATTAAATCAGGCTAATTTTGGTTGAATAAAAAAAAAGAAACAAATCAAGTTAAAAAGGAAAGAAATAAACAAGTATTGAATTGAAATGAAATTCAATATTATCACAGAGTCTCTGTAGTATAACCCACAATGCCGTGCCATTCTGTTTATCTGGAATTTCTTTACAAATGCAAACAACATTTATACACACACGCACACACACTCACGTTCATGTGTTTATCAACCTTTTAGAGTGTTCCAAGTAATGAAAGAAAACCTTTTCTATACCCTGAGTATGAAGCATCCTCTTCTGCTGGTAGTGCATATAAAAATACAAAAACAAAATTGAAGAAACAAATCAAATGAAACTCTTCTGTATGTGCAGCATAGCATATACCACAATCAAAACCACCCTTAAAAAATTATTTATCAAGGAAAACCGAATTAACAATTTCGTAACATGAACATGAAGAATTAAAAAGAAATTGACTAAAGAACAGTTAAAGAAGATCCTTATTGGATACAAAACAGGCCTACAAGTCGAAATTCATATCAAACAAGCATTATTGCCAAACAGTCTGTGAAGTAATGAATTCTTCAATTAAACGAAAGTCAAATTACATGCTTGAATTTGACTGTCACTAAGTAACTCATCCATATTTTTATTAGTCTTTGTGTTGTTCAGTTTTCCAAGCTTCACAGGTGATTGATCTACTGCATCAGGTACTGTAATGTTATATTTGGCATCCGTCGTTGCCTAGAAATAACGAATCCTGTGGACTTGTTAAGTAACTTTGCATATCGAGTTGTCAGTTCCTGATGCTCTTATGAAGTTTATTGTTCTTGGGCTTTCTGAATGAAATAAATAGAAGCGATTGAAGTTTGTTACTTACGTAGGATAGGATGCCACCTTTATTTAGGTTATGGTATATTTTTATTCCTTTAATGAACTTAGAGCTGTAACACAGTATTTCCCTAACTTTTAATTTTTTGAAGCGACCTTCACTTAGGATTGAACTCAAATATGGAAAGAGTTCATTGTGGTTGTGTGTTCCTTCCTTTGGTTCTAATGTAGTGAATTCAAGGATGGGGTTTATAGCTGTTGCAGATGACTGAATGAGATAGCAGAGCGATACAAACGTTCATGTCATTGGATACCGGGTAATTATAGAACGATTGATCTGGCCAAGCGTGAACTATCCCGTGAGTCCTCTTGAAACAGTAGACCTGGTCGAAGCTAGATAGAGGTCACATGAAAAAATTGCTTACACTCGAAAAAGTACGGTACTTACGAGACGAATTGGTCTTGCACGTATTGCAAATCACTTCTGTGGGAGCTATAGAGATGAGGTAGAAAAGGAATCTGTTTTGCGCCCATTGCTTACATGCCTATCACAATGTCGGAGGAGAAAATGGCATTTTGGCGTCTACTGTATAGACAGCTTAAACGATCTATTGATAATGGACATTAAAAGTCTTATCAAAAGCTTCAAAGGGTTTCGGAATTAGGCGGAAATTTGATTATTTAACGATAAGGGACATTTTTATTAAATAACTCTCATTAGCATAATACAACATAAACCATAAACCATAAATTTGTAAAATGTATCGCTTTCTTAAAACATTTCATTTAAATTTATAACAAAAAAAACATCTGCTCTTACTTTTGGGGAGCTTCAAGATTTTTTTGCAAATAATTAAAAATTAAAAAATAATAAATATTTTCATTAAATGTTTGCCAAACAATTGATTCTTTTACATGACTTTCCACAAATAATCAAATAAATCAGAAGTATCTCTTTGCACATCCTTTTTATACACCAACAGTCAGTATGCATACATACACATACATTCTCCATTTACAACTACTTTATCACATGCACTCACTCACTATCATAGCCAGTGTGTTTCTTACCGTTTACTTTTTTCGAATTTTTTGTTATTGTTTTTTGTTGGTATTTTCCATTTTTTTTTTCATTCAGCTTCTCCTTATTGATGATGATGATGATATTATTTGTGTTTTTGTTTGGCTTCCTTATTTACCGTATGAGTATATGTTGGCTTGATTGCTTGCTTGATTTTGTTGGTGTCAATACGTAAAAGTGAGTACAACATGTATGGAGACATGAGTAAATATTCAAGTTTAAATGTGTGAGTATATCATCAAAGTGTTTTTGGATATGAAAGTTGGTTTTTGTTTTTGTTGTTGTATCTAAAATATAATGTTTACTTTATCACACACACTGAAGTAAACAACATTTTATTGTTGATATTTACCAAAAAAAAAAAAAATATCGTATCTCCTGTTTTTTTTTGTTTAGCTTTTGTTTAGTTTTTCTTAGTATCTATTTGTATTTCGGTTTTTGTTATTGAAAGAGAGTGTGGAGAGAGAGAGTGGACAGAGGAAGAGAGTATTTTTGCGATAATAACAATGTGAGAGTGTTTTAAAGATGTAAGTTATTATTGGATTTATATTTTGCACTAAACGAGAGTGAGTAATTTAAAGTAATCACCGTAAGAGTTGCAATGGAGTTGTTTTTTGTTTAAAGTGAAGGCCTTTAATACAATTCAAATGATTCCTATTAAGCATTTTACCCATTAAAATTTTTAATTACAATATTTAAACAGCTAAAGTTTTAAAATATTTAATAAGGTTTTTATCTATACTTAACACTCCCAATGAATGGAATTTTCAGTGTTTTGTATTTTTTAACTGAAATTTTTTAAACCAATTTTGAAGAATGTACCTTGTTTGGTAGGTAGGTGCATAGGAAGGTTGTTACAAACAAACAACAAAAATAATCTGCTTAGTCTGTTTAGGAGAGTATGTGCTGAATTTATTCTCAATGTTTTTATCTTCACATTCCTTCATCTACAGCATCGTAGAGTTTGTAGTTAAATGCTTTGCTTATGTTAAAGACCAGAGTTGTTCATGTACTCTCTGGTTATGCAGCTCTCTAGGGGGCAGCTCTAACACAAGATTAATCAGAGGTCATTGCGACATGACAAATCGAGTGGCTGACCGCTCCCTCTCGATATAGAACCAGCAAACTCTCTAGATGCCCTGAAAGGAGCAATCTGGAAGCAACATACTCTTGCAAAACACAGGCTATCCTGTAGTATATGGGTGGATCAAGAGCAAATGTTAAAAGGGGAGTGTTCGGTCCCCTGAATGTAATATTCGGAATCTGTGGGGAAACTCCCCGGGGGTTTTAAAAAACATCTGCTAAGGCCGATATGGTCTGTCAACGTTGACAAAAAATATAAACAAGGTGAATAAGCTAAGCAGGGGAAATTGAAATTCTTTTTACTGGACCTTAGCATAGGGTATACCCGACAAAAGAGAAGATAAATAGGAGTGGACAGTTTTCTCAAGTTAAATGGATTTGAAACATTCTAAACTTATTTTGGGTGATTACAGAAGGGTTGAGTTTTGAAACTATGCCAGAACGTAGTTACTAGCCTTCTGCTGAGCCATGGTAACATCTATTATATTAAAGTTTTTCTTCCGAAGGCAGAAGAACGAATTAATCGGCTGCAAATGGGAACACAAGCAGGCACATGTTTTGTGAAGGATATCTTAACCGTTGGTTTGAAGTCATAAATTTAAATTAATATATTTTGCCAATTTCGAGGCCATGATGCTGGTAATTAAAAAAATTTTGTTTTAAAACAGGCCCTGTTTGACTAAATTTTAAACAGACTTTTAATCCTCACCGTAATATGCCGCTGATATGTTGTTGTAAAACCTGTTACTAATTGAGAACTTTGAGAGTATTACTTACAGTGCAATAATGTACGCTCTCTCTGACTAACTCTCTGAATAATAAACACATACACATTTAATTTTGGAATAAAGAGAGTAAAACATAAAACAGAGAGTTACACTTCAAGGTAAATGGTGGTTGTTTATAATCAATGCAATGAATGTGTGATAGACACGACCATGTCGTAAACAAACTTTTACTGCCAGATAACAAATCAGTTTTTGGCGGAACTTCGAACGTAAAGTGTTGCTTACGCAGTGTCGGTGGGCATATTCATTAAATTAAAAATTTCGAAAAAGGAATTACGAAATTTATGTGTTTGAAAATAAATAAAAATTTGGAATTAAATATGAATTAAAAACAAAATTTTGAAAATAATTTACTAAAGTATGTTTTGGAAATATGCAGTGATTATTAATAATAAAAGAAATAGGGACCACATCTTATCGATTATTTAATTTTTAAATTTAAAATTAAAAAAATTTTAGTTGAATTTCGTAATTTAAAAAATATTTTAAAATAAAAATGTTTACTACACCAAAAAAGCAAAAACAACAATTTAATTGTACAATGGATGCTAAGGAAAATAATCTTCTTGAACAAAAGAGTCTAATCAATTCAAATTTAAATACCATCACCACCTCAACCCCTATAACCAATGCAACCACCAATAGCAATACCACGACGATAGTGTTTGAAAACGGCACAATGTTTGGTGCCATTACCCCTGCGGATAATACCATCAATGAGACGAAATTAAGCGGCACATCGTTAACAATTCCGGAAATAGTGATTAGCGCGAGCACAAGCTCGAATAGTCTTAATCGTAGTCACAGTGCAATTTCCCAAGCCAATAGTGAAGAAAATGCTAAGGAAAGTACAGCTTTACTAGAAAATACAGCAACACCGGTCAATACTGACGCAATAACGTCACAAGCTGTAGTGGAAGGCAATAAGGACTCTGGCGAAGAGCCATCCACCATGTTACAAGATGAATTTGATCAATTTATCTTAAATCGCACCACATCCGAAAGCAACATTTTGGATTCCAGCATTTACAGTGAATTGCAATTTCCACCCTCTGTTAATGGTGGCAGCATAGTTGGCATAAATGCACACAATAGCAGTAATGGTGGTGGTAGTGGTGATTATCTAAGCAGTAATGGTGGCACCACTAATGCTGCTGTAACACGAATGCCTGGACCTCAAACACCCCCCCATACACGACAAACAAAACGTACAAAACGTAAACACAAAACAAAATCAAAATGCACGGCCACAGCTGCCTCTTTGGCTGCTGCTGCAGCTGCGGCTGGGCAACGTGCCTCACCCACCCACTATCCACCACGTTATACTGCCATTTACATGGATCCCCACCATCATAACCAGTTTGGCAATGTTATAACCACAACACAACATCATCATCATCATCACAGTGCAACAGCAACAGACGCTGCCAATGCATTGGGACAAATTGCAAGTGCGGCAGCGTCTTCACCCTTTTTGAATGCACCTGTTGCTGCAGACACTGCAGCCTACATGCAACAATTTCAATATTTCCAACAGAGACCCATGGTTACCACTATGACACCAATGCCCACCGGCCACCACAGACTGCATAGGTGAGTTTGAGAAATAGAAAAATAAAAACTAAATTAAGGATTTATGCCAGTTATTGATTTGTGTGTAAATTATTTTTACTGTGAGTTTTTACTCAGGTAAAAAATCTATATTTTCAATTGACATTTTTATTGCTTGTACATACAATTTTATCGATTTTGAAGCTTGTTAAACAAATTTTTAACACAAAATAATTTAAATTTAAAAAAAATTTAAAAAGTGTAAAACGTTCCTTTCATGCTTAATTCATTCATATACAATCTTTACATATTTTACATGTGTAAATGAGTACTTGATTTTTATGTGTATTTTACATCTTATTTACCTAGTGTAAATAGTTGTTTTTCTAAAGTAAAATGTATTTTTTACACGTAAAACCTATTCTAGTGACTTTACTTTGTGCAAAACAAATTTCAGCTATTTTTTACATATTTTCCATGTCTTAAAAACTGAGAATCGTGTAGAGATTTCTGAAAACATTAGCAATTTTAATACATTTTTAATAAAATTGTTCTGTACTTCACCTATATTAGGTAGACATTGTTTTTTAATTAAGTTTTATACATCATGTAAATAAAGTAAAATAAAGTTTTTTACATCATGTAAACAATTACAAAATTAAGATCTATTCTAAAAAAAATTACAATTTATGGATTACAAATCTTTACATAAAAAATTTTAAGATTTGTTAAGTGATTTTTACATATTTTACCTTATGTAAATACAATATGTAATAAACCGTAATTTACACTTGCGATATAAAATACCATTTTTTTTAAAAATTTTAGTATTATGTGTACTCTTGAAATACTTTTCCATTTTTTTTTTTTTTTTTTTTTTTTTTTTTTTTTATATAAAACATTGCTAGATATTGGGTCATATATAAAGTATCCAATTTTTTTTATTAATTTTATTCTCTTATTATTCATAATTTTATAAATTCTGCAGTTAATCAAGCAGGCTTTTCCATTTGCAAAGTGTTTGTGAAGACAACGGCGCAAGGCCTTGACTATACGTTAAGTTTTGGGGTGTCATAAAAGAAATGTGTCTCCTTTTGCATAATTATGAAGGAATATAAAATTTTTTCCATCTTGTCGATCTTTCTTGATTGATTTGTTGAAACGATTGGTTAGTGGCCTGTAAAGATCAGAATTGACCATTTCGCTGGGTTATAGCTGGGTTTTCATCCAGAGCTACTTCCAGTGAATTTTATGGAATGGAAACATGAGGCCATTTTAGTGTTTGAAGTTCAGTCAAAGGATTTCTACCGCATGCCTTATTGTTCAGATATTTAAATAATTTTCAAAACAATAAAAAAATTTCACAGTAACAAGGAGTTAAAGAAGTGTTTGCACTAAAAAAGTGTAAACTTTCGTGTAAACTTTCGAATACAGCCATTAACACTACTTAATGAACGTAGTGAATAAATGCATTTCATAGGAAACGAAAGGGACTTGGCTATCCATCCCATGAATTCTGCAGAAGTTTCAAAAACGAAGATGAAGATGTAAGTTCTGGGTATTATATTTCCGAATTTAGCTACGTATTTTGCATGATTCTAAATGCTAAGATTATTGGAAGGTATAATATTTTAAATAATTTACTCCATGTAAACAATGCAATTTTTACATTTTGCCAGTAATTTTATAGCATTGCCTAAATTACACATTTTTCATGTAACAATACATTGTTTTCGAGAGCAATTTAATCAATTATTTTAAATTGCCTGCTTTGTTGTTTGTGTATCATAATAATAATCATGTTTAGAAATATTGTTGAAAATAATTACAAAATAAAGTAATTTTTAATGACCTTTCAAATTACCGCGATGATTTAAAGCAAAGTAGGTTAACTACTGGCTTTTGTTGGTAAAAAGGCATTGGTTTTAAAGGCATTGAATAGACAAAGACCACACACTTGAGGGGAATGGTAATACAAAATTGTAATTACATTAATTACATAGGGCACTAAGTAAAATAGATTTATGTAAAGACCCAACCATTGTCTGTTATGCTTAACAATCATTTAAAAATTTACACAGATTTCAGATTTTAGATTTCATTAAAAAGTGATTTACTTTTACGAACTTTTTCTTTCTGTTAAACGTTTATAATGTCAAGTCAAGTTTGTAAGAAATTTTTCTTGGTTAATATTCTTGGTAACAATAAAACTTTTTTTATTTTAATTTTTTAAATGTTTATAATAAAAAAGTTTGACAGTGTGGCATATTTAGAATTGTAATTGGCATGCTTCATAATAAAACCGAACATAGCCATGCAGACCTCTTTTGTCTTTCAGTTTTTTTTATTACTTTTGACAGGCCCTTTTAGACAAAAAACAAAAAAAATACGACGATTTCCATACAAAAACTCAAAACACTTGAATTTATTCCTTAAAAAAAACAAAAACACCAAAGAATAGAGGGGATAGTAGAAAAAGTTTTTATTTGTTGTTGTTGTTGTCGGGGGGAAAGACAATAAGAAAATGTCCATTATAATATTTGAAATATACAAAATACCATAATAAACTCTCTTTCTAAATTGGAGATCTTTTGAACAGGCGTATGTATTACCCAACAAACTGACTGACTAACAGTCGGCCGGAGCAATCATACAAACTAACAAACTGACGGCCATCAGGCTACTCATGCAACATCAGAAACACTTATTGCCACACAGCATACACACTCAAAAAAGAAAATAAAAAACAACAACAAAAACAACCAGAAATAAGTAAGAAAAGTACACCAAAAAAATATTCAAAGCGTCAAACAACAATGCCAATGATATGTTTTCTTCTTTTTCCATGTAGTAATTGTATTTGTTGTTGTTGTTTTTTTGTTTCATGATATCCCCCCAATCTTATTCTATCTTAAAAAAAATATTCATCTTGATTCCGAAAAAATAAAAACAAAAACTTTAAGATGACGATGATATTGTTGTTGCTTTAGTGATGATGATGATGATGATGATGAAGAGCCAAGAAAAACATGTCACGCATGCAGCATGAAACAAAACAATTGGTAGTTTTGGTAGCAAGCATTTAAAACATAAAATAACAACAGCAACAACAACAATAGCTACAGCATTAACAGAAAAAACAAAAGTATAACCATACAACATTCAAACACTGTAGAAGGAAAAACACAAAACGAAGTATTACAAATGCGTAGCTTTTGTATTTAAAACACTTAAGAAATCTTTAAAAATCCAAAAAAAGAAAAGAAAGAAAAAAGTAAAAAAAATAACATGGAAATGGAGCAGCTTTTGTTTCCAGACATTATGTATAGGGGTTATTATCTATTGGGTAAGGGAAAAAGTGTTTTTTTTTTTGTAAATAATAATATTTTAAAGACTGTCTTTAATGCATGAGCAAGCAATTTTACTAACTATCACTTATTTTTTTCCACAAAGAAATTGTTTACATTGTTGACGTATTTAGAAAATGTTTTTTAAATATTTTTGTTTACATTGTTTACACTAGAAATATGGGATTTTTTATACATAAGAAAATTAAGAAAAAAGTTAACATGACCAAGCTATTTTACTAACTTCTACTAATTTTTAAACATAAGAAAATTGCACACATTGTTTACGTATTTTTACATTATTTACATGACCAAGAAATTTTACTAACTTCCATTTATTTTTAAACATAAGAAAATTGTTTACATTGTTTACGTATTTAGAAAAAGCTATTTAAATTTTTTTCTTCACATTAATACAGTTTTTACATTGTTTACATCAGAAGTATGGGCTATTTTTTGTACATAAGAAAATTGTTTACGTTGTTTTCGTAGTTAGAGAACAATCTTTAAATATTTTTCTTTACATCAGAGCAGTTTCTACATTGTTTATATGATCAAGCAATTCAACTAACTTCCAGTTATTATTGTACATACGAGAACTGTTTACATTGTTTACCTATTTTGAGAACAATCTTTAATTTTTTTCTTTACATCAAAGCAGTTTTTACGTTGTTTACATTAGAAGTATGGGACATTTATTGTTACTTACATTTTGTTTTTTCTTACATTTTAAGTGTAAAAATAAATTATAAAATAAGTTTTAAAAATTTTACATGCCATTTATTTTTAATATTTCATTCCATCTTGTTTGTTCATTATTGTTTACATGTAAAATAAATTTTAATGTAAATAATTGTTACAGTTTTGATAATATTTTCTTGCTTTTACAAAAAATAACTCAAAACTTTTTATTAACAATTGTTTTCCTTTGCAAAACAATTACAGAAAAATATTTTTTCCCTTCACCAATTGTCTATACATACAGTACATGAAAGATTTTTATTTGTATTAAAGACAGTAGCTTTAATGCTTTATTTAATACACAGTTTTTATGTAATTTTTAAAGCAAACATATGAATGAGGAAGCATTTTATTAAAGCAGTTTTTATTTGAATTCTTTGGAACATTAAAGTGTGTTTTAAAGTTCTCTTAAAGTTCTTTAAACTTTTTTCTACCAGCAAATAACTAGAATTTGGAAAACAAAAAAACTTTTGGCAATTTATTTAAAGCAGCATAAAAGATTTATTTTTAAGATAAATTTTATATTGTATTCCAGAAACAAAAAAATCAAATAAATTTTTGTTCCCCCCATTAGAAGAACTAATTTTAGTTTCCAAAAATCAGGTCATTTCTTTGTCAACAACGGGAAGAATGTCAAGTTGCCTGCAATATATCCAACAGCAAAGCACTTGAGTTGGTAGCATTTCATTTACATTTTTTTTTAATTTTGATTTTCTTTGTTTTCAAAAATAAAAACAATTATTTTCTTCTTTTTTGCTTTATTTTCTTGTTATTTATTATAGAATGTCATATTCAAAGTTATGTGATTGAAAGATTTTTCATTTAGTAAATGAAGAACTGTTTTGAAAGAACTTTTGTTTTAAAACAATTTTCGGTTTGTTGTGTTTGTTAGAGAGGGTTTTGTAGAGATGGGTTTTTGAGGTTAGGAAAAAAGCATAACCTTAGATGTTTTAAAAGCATTTAATAAAAGAATATTATGTGGACAACCTAGTCCTTAGATTTTTAACAACATTCTGGAGAAGCAAAATTTGTGAATCACAATTTTTCTTTTGTCTTACAATGGTTTCTTATCAATTTTCCGTCTGTGATCAAAAAGGTAAACGAATTTTAGCCAAAATTATGTGATTTTCAAATGAAGTCATAAGACACATTCTATTGTTGTCCTTCAATAAATCTGCACGCCTTACTGTCGTTACTAAGCACCTATGGCCTCTCCTATGGGTGTTCAAAAGGTCTTAAAATAGACTTGGAGGTACCGGTATATACTTGAGCATTGTATACCAAGGCATTTGAATGCTTCTTTCGACACTTGATTATGCTGGTTCCACAGAACATCGCACTTTTTCATGCCTCGAACTCTAAGAGCTTCTCAATCTCAATTTCTTTTCCTACCCATAGTTACAGATATTGTGTGATTAATTTTGAACTTATGATTCAACGATCAGTTTTTCTATGCACATGACCCCATACAGAGATTGTCTGATGAGCGTATACGAGGATGTATTGGACGCTCTTGGATCTCATGTAGATAGATAATGTCTCAAATTCGACAACTCACGTTTGTTAACGTATCTCTTCTTAACGAAATGTGCCTCATCCCTGAATATGATTTTTTCAACGGAAACTAATGTCAGTTGACCACTGCTCCATAGCAAATTTATACCTGCATTCCATGGAGCTTTAGTACAATAGACTGAATAAATGACAACTATTTTGACAGATGTAGTTTCAACAAGACAGCCGTTATTAAGTGTCCTCATAAGTTCGTTGTCGATTTGTTTTCTCCAGATATGGATGGGCTTGATACTTCATTGGCGGAATTGTGAACTACAATCAAGCGCTTTATCTGCTTTCACAATGTATGTCCAGTCCAACTCCGCTTATGTCTAAGGATTTCTGATATGGGATTATGCTGTAAGCTACCATGATTGGAAATTATTGTTGCCCAGGAATTTTCTCCTTAGACATCTGAAGACTTGATTAGCATTCAGACCTTTGGACTTTGTGATCCGAATTACATATAAGTTAAGGCGAGAAGATTCTTAAGAAATTGAATTACAAATGAATAGAACATTGATACACCGTTGAATTTTGGAACTGCCCTCGTATTATCTTATTAATAAAATATAAGAACTGTTCTGTAGTAATTTCAAGAATATTCGAAACAAATAGTAGAGAGAAGAGAAATTATTTATTTAATCGTATTATTTATTTATTTAATAATTCTCGATGAAATTCTGTTTTATTTTTTTCAATAACAAATTGAAAAATCTATTAAATGAGTATGGAATAGACGTACTAAATAAAGAAGAAAGGGATAAAGAAAACAGAAGCTACATTTGGTGTTTATTTTGAGAACTAAAAGTAATATTTTCATTTCGCTGCAGTACGCAACAAAAGTAAAGCTACTAATAATATTAATATAAAGAGATAAAGATAAACAAAATTACAAAATAAAAGTAACAAGTACTTGATTTATGGATTTATGGCACCATTTAAATTAGAGACTCTTAGAGACATCAAATGCTTTTCTACTAGACCTTGTAAAAATAAATATGTTTTCTAAATAATAAACGAAATTATACAAAAAAAAATAAAAAAGGAAAGAAGACAAAATGTGTTAATTATAATAAACTAGATAAGAAGCTAAATGACAGACAGACAGAAAGTCAATATCAAAATTATCAAAAGAAGAGAAAAAAAAATTGAAGAAATTCATAAAATGTCTTGTCAATTATTTCATATTCCTCATGCCATAACCATGTCCTAATAAGTTACCATAACTGTTCTATTAAGTCTGTGTTTTATTTTTTTTTATCACACACCATCGAAAAAACCTTTTTCACTGACAGGAAAATGATGACAACAGAAAATAAATTAACAAGCAACAAACAAACATACATATTTTGTCTTCCAAAGTACGAGCGTAGACGTTGTCTGTAACAGACAGAGCCATTTGAAAGACCATCAATATCAGTTTTCCTAACCAATATGTTCTTTGGTAAGGGATTCTTATATTTTTTCGTTTTTTTGGGTTCAGTTCGTTTTTTTTTATTTCTGAGCACCGTCTTTGTTTTTTGTGGTTTCTTTTATTCCAAAAAAAATTTCTTATTGTTATTTTTTTAACATGAGTTTGAGATATTTTTTTCTTTCTCTCTTTTATTTTGTTTAAGTACTTTTGACCGGCTTTTTTTGAAGTTGTATTGAAAGATTTTCAAACATGTGTGAATTGAAAAGGGTATTTCGTTTTCAGTTTTGTTTTTTTTTCTTGTTGAGTGAACGAATTCTAAATTTAATAACATGTGACATGAATTTATTTAAAATATTTTTAAAGATTTCGGTATTTTTTGTCGTTTCTTTAAAAAGAGCTTGAAGTCCCACTAACCACAGAGTTTGAATATAGGAATAGTGTATGCAATAGCGTGGATTCAGGTGATTGTTGTAGGTATGAAATGTTTTTTATTTAATTTTACTAATAATATAATATAAAGGCTAAAAATATATTAAACAAAGGATATAGACAGTCGCCTATTAACCTGTTATTATAATTGTTTCAGTTGTTTGAAATTTGTGCCCAATTTGTGCATGATATTAAAGATATTATGAAGCATAGTTAGAATGATACCATTCCAATCGAAAACCTACAGTTTTGATCTACAACTTATATAATATATAATAATCCATATTCAATGTAGTAATTCTTCTCCATTAACCTGCACCTTATCTTGCTTTTATAGAGTCTAGCAACAGGGGTAGTCCCTGTTGCTAGAACATTGATCTGTCAAATTAGTTGTCGTTTATTCAGTCTATTCTGCCAAATTGAAGTCGCCTTGGTCTAGTAGGTAGTGTGTTAGCTTATTCGACGTACGGCCACGGTTCAAAACCCAAGTCAGACATCAAAACGAAATATGAAAAAATATTTCTTCGGCGACTTCCTCTCATCAGATTTCTGGTAAAAACTCTGAAAGTAAAATATAATTGGCATGAAAAGTGTGTAAAAAATCTGTCATTCGGAGTCGACTTTAAACTGTAGATCCCGCCACTTATGTTTAAAATTAACACACACAACTTGTGTGGTGTGAGAAGCTAGGCCGTAATCCTGACTGAATGGTTTTAATGGCCAATTATGCGTGTATGTATTTTGCCAAATCACCATGAATATGATATGAAAATATGAAGTGTGTTCGCTGAATGGGTCCTGGAGCATTGATTACATGTTCGTAATCATGAGAATTATTTCTGGATGAAATTGTGCGAATTGCTCTGAATCTGGCAGTGTCATAGGTTCATATTTCTTTGAGAAGGACTTTGGCAAAGTCATCACTGTTAATGGCGAGCATTATAGGTCGGTGATTACCAACATTTTTTGTATTGGATAATCTGGTCACCAACGATATATGATTTAAACAGAACGGCAATACATAATACCACACTGTTCATACCACATTGAATAATCTGCACGGGCAGTTTGACCATATGGGCTTCTCATGGAGGAGATGTGAACTGGCAATCATTGGAATTTTACTCTTTTAGGCTCTTTGTTACGAATCTAAGTTACAAATCACAGCTTTCCTTAATACCAATATAACCCATGCCATCGGACAAATACAGCCTGATGTATGCCACTTAGGTAGGTAGGTAGGTAGAGGTGGCTTTTTTATTTAAATTCAAAGATAGGGAGGACTTAATGAAAGACCCGATACAATTCAACAATAACTGGTTAGGGCACAACCATTCACCAAGCTTGTATTATAAGGAAAAATATACCAAGAAAATAAAGAAAATGAAATGGACCGATGAAGTGACCAGCCCGAAATCAATACCAAACAGTAATTTTTTTTGGTATTTTATTTCCATTGAAATAAGCGTCAGTAGGAAATGTTTGCAAATGAGTAATTTAACACAAATTCTCCTTTATGAACGATCGATCTGAAAGTGTTGCCGTTAAATGCACTGTTTATAGCATATTTTGACCCATATTTTTTATTTTAATTTCAAATCTAAACATGATTATATTATTTTTAAATTCAAATATTTTAATTAACACTTTAGACACACTTTAAAAACACTTAAAATAGTAACAACAACAATAACAACAAAAATTAATATTTAAATAAATGCGTTAAAATCAACGCCATTAACTTAGACCTTGAATTAATTTTCAAATCAAATAACCTTTAGCCCCTGTCATAAATTATGTATGTATTGGAGAGATGAAAATTGAATAAAAAATATTAAAAAAAAAATTTAATAAAATTTAAAATTAAATTTAAATTCAAAGAGGGTGATTGTGTGCCATTATACAAGACACATAAAAATCAAATCACAACAACCCTTAGAACAGAAAATATTTCAATAAAAACAAATTATTCTATAAGGAATGCATTTAAATCTGTTGTAAATGGGGTTAAAAGTGGAGAAGTTCTCTATTTAACAGCAAAAAAGGAGTAGGAGAAGAGATATTTTATAAAATATATTCATGGCTATTGCCCAAATAAAATTTGTATTTCCCCCTGAGGAGTAGTGACGGAAGAGGTAGAGTTTACGCAATATTTCTTAGAAAAATCTAACAGATGCCAATATATGGTATTGGCCTAAACCAAAGAGAAAAGGGGGATGTTTTTTTACAATGCTAAGGCCTTTCTTACATACCATATTCCATTCGTATTCCAAACCAAACATGCGAGAAGATGAGTGTGAATTTGTGGTTAATGTGATGTATGGTAATTTGATATGTTTAAGTAGATTTGCCCATTAAACAAAAAGAGGAAGAAGCAACAGCAGAAGTATGGTAGAAAGTATTTTTATCGTCTTTAGTGGATATTATTTAAAAGAGCTTTGGCTTGAAAATAGAATATTTTAAGCTGTTATCAGGTTTCCTTTTGGAAATATAAATACAGATAAAAAGCGAGAAAGTTTTAAACAACAGTTTGTTTTTTATTTGTTTTTTCTTTGTTTTTTTTTGTTTAAACGTATTGTATTCAAAGCTAAATATTTTCTTAAGTGCATAAAAAAATTTCATTCGCAATGAAAAATATTTGAAATGAAAGAAGTCAAGACTTTAATGTGAAATATTTTTAAATTTCTCAAAGAACAAGCAGCGCATAAATATGGAACTGACTAGCAGATTGTTAACAAGAAAGACAAAATCTTTGTTTCTATGGAAAATTTATATCCAAAACAATTTTTGTATTGTTTCTCTCTAAGCATTTGGATATAAAATAAGGATCCATCCTTCTAAAGAAGACAAAACACTTGAGATTTCAAAAACCCCCAAAAGAATGATATCTATTGCCTTTAGGTTACCTATCTAGAAATTTGCTTGTCCCAGAAAGAGGTGTTTTAAAACCTGTATTCGGGAGACTCTTTTTTCTCTTTTTAAGAAACACTCTATTAACATGAGGCAGTTCAAGTTGCTAAAGTTCTACTGGCATTCTCAAAAACTGCCAATTACAGTCTCTGCAAATGGCACTGCAAATGCTTATTTAGACTCAAGAACTCATTTGAATTGTCAAAGACATACTTAAAATTTAAGTATTTATTAAATAGCAGACAATGTGTTAAACTTACTGGCACCAAAGACCATCTCTAAAAACGTATTGTGGTTATAAGGGCTGTAGTGGTAAGAAAATTTGCACATATATTCCTATTACTCCTTCTTATCTATCTTATCAGCAGGTTTCCTGGTTAGATTATTTTGATCGGGTTCTAATCAGAAAGTATAAAAAAACATATTTTCATCTTTTTTCCCAGTTTCCCGGATTTCTCAAGTTTTTTTTCCAAGCTCTTTAATCCTTGTACCATGTCATATCTCCTTTTATTACGTCATTTCCCCCCTATCCCTATTACATGTAACCTTTCCCTGTATTACGAATTGTGTTTTCTCGATGATAATAAAGTCAGAAGGATGGCTATTCATTGAACTATTGGTTCTAGCTACATGAGAAGAAAGAACTTCGTTATTTTTATTACTTCAGATACGTAACACTGAAATGAGTATATGGGGGTTAGTTAACCTTGCACTTTGTGTAGGAAGATTTTCATGTCTTTCACTAAAAATCATTGCAATGAACTTATGACGAAATTTTAATGCGGGCATCACGGTCTCATTGAGAATATATATTTGAGAATATGGGGCCAATAACTTCTAGCAATGTTTAAACCAATTGAGTTCCCTAAATTTTTCCAAGGCCGACTAAGGTTAAAACGAAAAATGTAATTAAATCCTTACTATAACAGAAGCGCTGCAATTCCACCAACTTCGTTCCATATAAGTTGACGACACAAAATGACATTTGACCTTACAAGCTCATATTAAAACTCATGAACATTTTAACTTAACATTTGGGCCACCCTTATGTACATACATATTTTATTTTTATTAATTTATTCAACTACTATTTATTCCCATTGTTTTATTACTTTGAACAACAACCAACAAAACAAAAACAAAATGTAAAGTCATTGTAATATATCACACACACTTTGTATGATATCAATATGACATCAATATCATCTCGTTGACATCCATCATCATCAATTTCTTTTTACCATAGGCAGACTATTTATTTCATAAACAAAAACAAAAGAAATTATTTCTGTCCATAAAAAAATGTAACACAAACAAACAGATCATACATCACAATGGAATTTTTCCATCATTTCTTTCATTTTCCATTTCATGATAAATGTCTACCTTTGAATATACGCTAGGCACCGCACCAAAAAATGCAATGAAAAACGAAAATAAAATTTTCTTTTAAACAATTTTCTTTTAAATTTTTTTGTAAAACAAAAGACCAGTAGGGGTTTTCTTTTCTTTAATCAAACCATAAAGAAGAGAAATATTAAACTCTAATAGGCTTTAACTCTAGTGGTGGTGGTGGTGGTGGATATCATAACTATGAAAACTACTCTACTACTACTTAACAGCTGAAAATAACCATTAATAGCAGCTTAAAGTATTTTAAGAAGCTTAAACGTAAAGGGAAAAAGAAAAATTCTTTATAGTTAAAGAAAGAAAAGATATGAAAAATAATTTTTTAAGCATTTTTGACATAAATTTCGGTATTAAGAATATAAATTCTACTTAAAGTTTATTAATATTAAATTTCTTTAATTCAGTTAAAAAAAATAAATGTTAAGATATTTTTTATTCCATGTATACGTGGCTTATTACAAAACTAATTTGACTTTCTCCCTGAAAAATATTTACAGATCTGTTGCTATCTGACACCTTCTGCAGAAACAAAGTAACTGCGCCAAAACTTCATTCTAATTAATGGTGAATAAATTGATCACTCCTAGGTAGCCTTATATTCCCTAATGATTGACTGACTTCTTTCCTCTAAGTTTTAAAAACGTCTCTACAGTTTCTGAAAAAAAGTAAAATCAGTAATCCAATGAGCATGATGATTGAGACCGTTTGTCTCGCTTAGGGTAGGGATATTTTATCTGCTGATTATGACAGTACATACATACCGACATTTGATCATTACAACCTTTTAGTCAGGATTACGACCTATATTCTCACACCACCTATGTTGCGTGTGCTAATTTTATACATGAGTGGAGGGACCTACAGTTTAAAGTTGATTCCGAACGAGAGATTTTTAAGACAGTACAGGTTATTTTATCTTTTAAACCGGCAAGAAAATATTTTCTGATTTGACAAGTAATTAGCGAATGGGTTCAACAGTTGCTGCACAGCGATAGAAGAGCTGACAAGTATTTTTAACAATTTCTGATAAGAAAAAAACACGTTGTTTTATCAAATTGCCTAGCTTTCTTCGGTTATATCCGATGGTTTAAACCAAAGAAGCCAAAACATGTAAGCTTAAATTAAAAGGCATCCTTAATACGGTTTCCGTCCTCTTGTGTAAGGCAAGGCCAACAACATCAAAATATTTACATGAAACAAACCAACCGTGAAGCCAAAGACATTGACGTCTTCTCAAAACATGTCACATGTCAACACGTTGGAATTCTTATGTCAAAAACTCCATATTTTAAGGTTAGAATAAATAGGGAATTTGACCAAATGCACGTATTAATCTATAAACATCAAATTTCTATCCACCACTTATAAACGGTAAAGACTATAATGCTTGATCCAAAGTCTCTGGTAGGAAACAATCCAACTGTCACCACACTAATTAACTAGCACACCATCCCACAAGAATACTAGAACGTTTATTAGCTTAAAGCTATTAAGGATAATTCGATTGCTGGCAACCTGACTAGACTTAGCAGCTCTGCATTGCCTATATTTGGCATGGAAAACTAAATTGGTTTCTATTTTAATGCAATTTATGTATTTATGTAACCCATTAAGCTTTTAATTGCTTAGAGAAGCCATGGTCATTGCAAAAGAGTGGCTTATGCGAGAAAAATTGATCTGCTGTATAAAATTTTTTTGTAGAAGATATAAAGATTAAAAGTAGAAGGATGGAAAGGACAATATACATCTGACACGGCTGCAAAATAGAATAATGTTTTGAACCCTATATGAAGAATCGGCAGCTTTTGCCATTTTTCCTATTAGCCATGAACAACCTGAGCTACTCTCCCACTATTATTCTACAATTTTTTACTCATATTTAGAAAATATTTCAGAAAATTCAATTATTTTTTCATCCAAAAATATTCAAAATCATTCTGAATTCATTAAAAAACAAATTGTTGAAGTCATCTAAAGAAAATACCGCCATTTCCTGTCCATGGGTGTCTTGATAAACAAAAATTAAATAAATTTTTAGAAAACAAAAACCAAAAAAAATTCCCTAGTATTTGAAAGTACTTTTAGCGTAATTCTGAAATTGTTTCTCTTCTTTTTTATTTTTATTTACCAAAGAAACAAGTATACAGACGTGCGTTGTGGCGTGGTTAAATGTTAACAATTCATTAGAATCGATAATCAATAGACAATTTAAATTTAATTCAACTAACAAATGATTTTGTTTAATTAGAAACGCATTGGGTAGCCAACTGTTTGTTAAATTAAAAGTTAAAAAGAGAAGAAATAAAAAAGTTTATTGAAATTAAAAAATACAATTAAAGGCGATTGAAAGTAATAATAAATAATGTGGCAGAGGAAACATTAGCGTCATTTATGTCAAGTGCTTTATGTCTAGTAACGGTGATTGAAAATTTTATATAAAAATGAAAAAATTACAGAATTACAGGCTTATTTAAATGCAAGAGGGCGTATTAAAAACCCATATGCAGGTGTTTTAATGCGTTTTTAAAAAGTTCTTTTCGTTCCAGGGAAATTACGTGCGTTATGGGCTTAAATAAGTTAAAGTTTGTTTGTTTTATTTTTTTCTGTGGTAAAGGTCATGTTAAATACAACTTTTAATAGAGAATTGTAACATTTCTTATTAGAATTCAATTTTCTCGCTTCATTTTCTTCGTTAATTTTATAATGCTTCTCTACCCGCATTGATTTTTAATTAAGCAGCAACCAATCAAACATTTCTCAGGCTTTCTTTATAAAAAGCTATATAAAATGAAACCCTATAAAGGGCATAAATTCCTTATAGTTTTACACATACAACATAATTTCTAAGAATTTCGTTGGAAATAAATTCTTCTTTCTCTTGTTTTTAAGAAGTCTTAGAAAACTTGTAGTGAATGATTTTTATTGTTTTCAAACTTATGTACATGCGTACCTACAACATACTAATGTAGACCATAAAAATAAGTATAATTTTAAAACCCCCAATCATTCATTTAGTTTAGTTAGCGTAGCATTGGCGTTGTTATTTTTATGAACATTATTTTTAGATTTTAAAAATTTTGTAAAAAACTTTTTTTATTGAAATCTAACACTTCATACCAGGTTCCACTAGTTACTTGATGCATATTTTTGCGTCAATGAATTTTATGAAGCAACTCATAAATTAGCTGCAGGCATTACATACAGCTCGGCTCAGACAGTCAGCCAGTCAGCCACGCACATGGTTAAATAACTTAAATTCTATACAAAGTATGTTGTATGTATGGCAGATAAGGTTTCCAAGCAACACTCACAATACGAACATGTAAAGTGAAGATGCGTGAATTTGTTTTCAGGTTTTCATTTTTCTTTTCTTTTTTTCAAGCCAAAGGCAGTTTTATTTACAGTTAAGGTATTCACAGTTTCTGAGGATTACAGAACTAACAGTATTCCATTTTTTATAATTTTTAATTCCATTATCTCTCTTCGTAGCATATTGCAACCATAAATTATCTACATCTTACATCGTTTTTGGCATGGTAATGCTACGAATCCTTTTTATAGTTAAAAAAATTTAACTGAATAACCAACCATCAAACTCCTCAGTGAGTTTTAATCTTTGGGAACCATTTTAAAGACCAGCGGGCGTGTAATTCACAGTGTTGTTTCCATTATCTTTCTTCGTAGCATATTGCCTCCATAAAGCATTAACATCTCATACCATTTTTGGCATGGTAATGCCACGAACCCTTTTTTACATTAAAAAAATTTACACTGAATAAGCAACTTTCGAACTCTCCTCCAGTGAGTTTTAAACCAGCGGGCTTATAATTCACGGCGCAGTTATGGATTCCGCCAACGTAAGGTGGACTTCGGATATTGACAGAGTGCAAAGCAATCTGGCTAAAAGTTGGAAAAGCAGTTCAAAGAAGCATGTTAAATGTGGTTGTTAGAGACATTCCATTATCAGAGGCGCTTATGCGAGATACGTTGGCGTTGAATGCATGGCAAATAACTTCTGCGGGAGCTTTAGAGATGAAGAAGAGGAGGAAACTATTTTTTACCAATTGGCTATATGTCCAGCACTATATCGGAGGAGAAAAAGACGCCTTACATACATAATTGGACAATACAACCGTTCAGTCAGGATTACGATCTAGCTTCACACACCACTTACATATGTTGTGTGTGTTAATTTTATACATAAGGGGCGTGGCCTACAGTTTAAAGTCGATTCCCAACGACACTCTTCTTTAGAAACTTTTCGTAGCATATTCTTTTTTCTACAGAGTTTTTGCCAGAACTCTGCTGAGAGCAAGTCACCGAAAAAATGTTTCTTTTTCATAATTCCTTTTGTTGGAGATGTCTGACCTGGGGCTTGAACCGTGGGCTCACATCTAATAATTCAAAACACTACTTACTAGACTATGGCAATTAGCTAAATGGCACCTTTGTGTCCACTACATTGACGATATGAACTATTTGCACAAAGTCATCCCATCTGAGGCTCTGAATGGTTGCGAGATTAAGGGAAGATGCTTAATTGTGGTATCACAATAGGCCTGATATGGCATAATTATGTCTATACCATATTCTTTGGGTGGACGGCTGCCTCTAGTAACCTAACCAAATAGCAAAATAATCGCATCATAATTCGATGTCTACAAGCCTCAAATCTTAAATTAACATCATGGCCAATGGTTTAAAATTTTTGCAAAACACTGTACAATGCACTTTTGTGATTGGCCTCCTCATCTCCAGCCATCGTTAAAACTAGTATACCATGTAGAAACCGGGTAACTGGTAATAAAGTAAATGTTAACACAACTGTGAATAGCCCTAATGTACAACCAAAATGATTAATGATGTTTATAACAACAACTTTACACATGATTGATGTATACAAATAGCTTTTGAAATATTACAGCTCATAAGCAATACAATTTTGCTTTATTTCATAATATTGTTTTGAATATGATTTATAACCCTTTAAGTCGGTAAACTGTGAATATCCTTAATATGAGTTAAAAGCTTAATAAGGTTTAAATGTGCTAATATTTGAAATATAAATTATTTTGAAGGATTGTTTTCAACTGGCCTTTTACTTAAGAAGCTGTGATTACCCCTAATATTGCCATGAGAGATGAGTTTTAAAATCAAAGTTGTTTTCTTTCTACCAAAATATTCAAAAATAATTCAATAATTCAATTTTACATGAAAATCGTGGTTTATACACCTCTTTTCCTTATACAGAAGCTTTTAAGGTAAAAAATAACAAAAAATATTTTAACATACGAAGGGCAACAAAATATGGCCTAAAAGCTTACAGACAGATTCATTGAAAATATCACGCATTTTACAAAAAAGTTATTTTTATTCAAAGACAACAACATTAGACACTCCGTAACTAAAAAAGGTGATAATTTTAAAAATAAAAACAAATTTATGGCCGGCCTAATAAAAACAGACAATTTTTATTTTAACAACTGACAAATCGAAAATTTACAGCCCGTCTCTGTTTTGTAATGAAAAATTATCAAAAAAAAAAAGAACAATAAAATAGAAAAATAAAAGAAAAATAGAACAATAATGATGGGGACTATTTTTAAAATTCGAACAAAACAAAACATCATAAAAATGTGTGAAGATCGTTAATTTCATTTCAAAGTGCAGCTGCATTTCATTTATTTTATGGACAGAATTGTTCTGATTTTGAAATATGATGGACATCAACATCATCTTCACATCATTATACGTATAGTTTTCGAACAAGATGAAGTGCTGGAATATATTTACAATTTACGATTGACGAGATAATAGAAATGTTGTTGTTTTCAAATGATTATTATTATTATAGCTGTTGTTGTTTTTGTTTTTGTTCTTTCACTAATTGATTACAAATGCAACCTACTCATGGGTGCATGTTTATTTCAAATGAGGAGAGTTTTTATTGACTAGTCTAACCTTTTTTCTCGGCTGTGTTAACTATTACACTGATGAACTACAGCAGACATAATGACTTTAAAAAGCTTTTTATTTTATTTTTCGAAAAACTATAAAACTTCACTTGAGCAATAATTCAGTTTTAAATAATAAAATTGTTCCCTTTTTGTATTTCATCATACCGATTAATTGGACAATTAAATTTGAATGCAAACAAAAACAAACAAAGTAATAAAATTTTAGAAAAAGAAGAAACCTAGACTTTAAGCATCATAGTGATGTTGAAACTCATTAGGAGATAAAAATTATTTCATTTTAAACTTGTAATCCTAACCGTGGCTTTTAAAAATGTAACACAAATAAAGTAGGAAAACTTTAAAATGTTTAATTGTTGTTATTTCAAATTTAAGAGGGCTTTATTTTCTCCTCCAAATAACCCAAACTGGAGCCCCTTGACCCCCAGAGGAGATAACATCCATAATGAACACTAGTCAGCGCCACCCCTTAATAGACATGATATTTATGATATTTGGTTATTCAATGTAAATTTCTTTAAGTATAGAAAAGGCATTCGTGGCATCTGTTAATGCCAAAATTACCAAATAAGTTTTGTCAATTCACCAGAAACAGACTATCAGACTAACAAAGCTTGCATATCTTAATTACTTACTTAACTGGTCCTTACAAGCTAAAGTATGGATTACAACCTATCTTCACATACCACCAATGTTGTGTTTATTAATTTTATTCACGTGTGGCGGGATCTGCAGTTTAAAGCCGACGCCGGATGTTTGAGAAACTTTTTATGTGAATTTAATTTAGTCTCAGAGAAAGAAAGTCTCCAAAAGAATTTTTATTTTTTCTTATTTCACTTTGTTCGAGATGTCTGAGCTGTGTTTTAAACTACGTGCTCTCATCTAATAAGCAAATACTCTACCTACTAGACTACGGCGACTACAAATCATTAGAGCTGTGTGAGAAATCTGCTTCTTTCGAAAAATCAACTTCATGGACAAAGCCAGTTCACATCACCGCCACGTTAGATGACCATGTCCGCAAATCGCCCATACACCATATCTTAGATTAGGTTAGGTATACCAAAGGAGCCGTTGTGGAGCCACAGGTAAACGCATTCCCTGTATGGACCGAATTCCAACGAATTCATCGAAGAAGTGGATTAGCGCAGGGTCTGCACATCGACATACAGAATATCTAATCTGGTATGAGCTGTGTGGCACATAGCGCCATCCTGTAGAAACCATGTCTAGTAAAAACATCATAGAATTCAAAAGTCTTTGGTTATCTTCTAACAACGTTGTTCTTAAAGAAATATGGACCGATGGCCGCCGTCAGCTGAAAAACCACACCAAAGAGTGAATTTTTCGGAGCATATTAGACGGTCTTGAATTTTGTTTGTTTACATACCCCTTCCTGAGAAACGGGTCTTATCGCTATAGATAATATTTGATGAAAATTAGAACCAGTTGTCAACTGCTCTAGAGGCTATTCAGCGTACATACCTCATTTTCTATGGTCGTCTATGGCTGAATAAATGAAAACCAATTTGTCAGACTTAGCTTTAAAAGATGGCCATTATCAGTTGCCACAGTTCGAAAGTTATTGCTGAAAGGCCTTATTAGAAATTTCTTCGAAATATTATAGCTGAGCTTTGGTCTTCACTGATGACTTTTAAAAATCTTCTGGTATCTATGAATACCAATATCTCTCTGTACCCTTGCGGTTTTCTTTAAAAGACTACGATCATAAGCCGTATATAGCAAGATCTTTCAGTAGTTACAACTAGCACCAACACTATTGTATTATTTTATTTCCATACAATATTACTTCAGGAAAATTTTTAATTTAAAAAAAACTCTGTTCAAAGGAAACAAATTAAAATTTTTATTATATGCTTACAAAAAACAAACATATAAAAAATAATTATTCTTGCTTTATTATAATTAGAAAATGCTATAAAAAGGAAAGAAAAAACAATGTAATTGTGTAAAGATAATTATTATTTACAAGGTGTAAACAAGCGTGTAAAAAATTGATTTATTTAAACAATTTATTTAATCGCTTACATTTTATGAATTTCCTTAATTAATTTGTTACTAAGGAACATAAAAATTTTCATAAAATATTTGGTGATTAACGTTAAACAATATTTTTCTTGTATTTCTCTTCTACATCTACTTTAAGCCAATTTTATGGTCTCCATAAAATATTGTGAGTGTAAATGTTTATTTTCCGTATAATTTAAAGTCATAAAAATAAAAAATATAAAAAATATTTCTAATAAAAGACATAAAAAAAATCCAGTTTTTTATTAAATTATAAATCATTTTAAAGAAAATTCAATAAATTTGTTAGATTTTCTTCAATAGCCTCTGGACAATTGTGTTGTAAAGTGTGAAGAATATTTATTGGAAAATATTTTATTTTACAGCTTAAGGCAGCTTTATGTTAATGACAGATAATTTGTTTGATTTTATGAAAAATATACTCACTACATATAAATTTGTATTTGTATATGTATCTCACATACATAAGTGAGATTTTGATAAAGAAACGTTTTAATTAAATATGGGAGTTCAGTTTAAGGCGTTTATGGTGAGTTATTACCTAGGATTTGTAAAATTACAAATTAAAGAAGTTTTAAATATATTTTAATAAACGTTTTTAACTTTATTGGTCTTGCATCAGGCTATTTAAAGGAATAGTTATGACCAACTGTTTCCAATCCTTTATTATACATGCCCTATAAACTATACCTGCTTTCAATTTCTATTTGAAAATCTTATAATGAATTCTATTGTCTTTAACAAAACCATAAAAAATTGCATTTTGTGTTACATACCCTATGCATACATGATCTATCGTTTTACTTTCCACAGGCCAGTTTAAAATCTTTCAAATGCTTGGCCAGAATAATACGAAATTAAATCTATAACATCTGCTCGATTTGTTTTATGATAAATTGCCAAACAAAAGATCAATGCAACCAACATCCATCCCTTGCAGCAGACATAGCAACAGCAAAATTAAAACAAGCATTAGATTCCTTAACAAACAGAAAAAAAACGAAAACCAAATGAAGAACAAAAAAATTCAAGAAAAACCTTTAAGTCTTAAGGAAAGCAGGTGCTGCATGTCACTGCTTTAAATATACTGCAGCAGCATTTATTATTTTTGTTTTTTTGTGGAACATAAATTTTCTTTAAACCGACACTTTTCTTTTGTTAAGCGAAAGAGAGTTCATTCTACAAAATTTATTTCAAATTCTTATACTGAAGTCCTGTAAAGTATCCTCTTGATTTGTACACACGCACATATGTACGCTTACACACATACCATAACATTTATAATCTATTGTTATAATATTTGAAGCAAGAAAAAAATAATAATGAGTGCACTTATTGCTAGACATTCCTATACATACACACAGTTACTAAAGTATACATACGGTTAACAAATTTCAGAAATTTTTTACCAATCCGTTTTCGTTGGAAATCTTTATAGTTTCCTCGATTTTAAGACGGTCTTTTGCATTGGTTAAAAATTTTCTGAAATTTGTTAACCGTATGTATACTTTTGTGGCTGAGTGTACATGTATGTATGTATGCATACCATACATAGGGGTTGTCTACCTGCTAAGTGTTCTTATAATTTTTCATAACTAAACTACACAGATTTTGATTATAGTTTCTGTATAAAAACCAAACCAAACCAAAATGCATGCACTAGCATTTTAAAGTAGCAGGTACCTAAAACGATTTTTTATTTATAGTACAAGAAAAAGCAATTTAAGAAAATTGTTTATAAGTTATTAATAAAATATGGGTTCATATTTTAAAACATTTAATATGTTTAAAATAGTCTTAAGCAATATACCCATCATTAACATAAAACTTTTTGAGAGCCATAAAAAATGTTTTCCAATAATTTTCTTCTCCCACTTTATTTACAATTGTTTACAAGCTAATCAAGAAAATCTAATAAAATGATTGAATTTATAATTATTTTATTATTTACAATTTGTAAGTGTTCTTTTGAAGATAGTGTCCAAATATTTAATGAAAATTTTTATGTTTCTGAGTATGAAATTAATGAAGGAAACTCATAAAATGTAAGCGATTAAATAAATTGTTTAAATCAATAAATTTTTTACACGCTTGTTTACACCTTGTAAATAATAATTATCTTTACACAATTAGAACGTTTTTTTTACTTTATAGCACTTTCTATATAAAATAAACAAAAATATTGTTTTTTTCTCTTCATGACTAGTTAGGAAAAAGAATTAAAATAATTTATGCATTTCCTTTAAAAAGCATTTCCTTTCAAATAAGCAGTTTCTAGAAACAAAATTGTTTGTAAATAAAAATATACAATAGTGTTGGTATCAGTAATAACTCCTATCGAAATATCTTAAAGATATTGCTACAGACAGAATCTCATCCAAGGAACATAGAAAAAATTTCTAGAGATCTTGTTATTGCATCTCATTCAGAAACATTAAAAAAGCTTCTTAGGAACCACAAGTTTTTATATGTAAGGCCTTTTTAAGCCCAGACACAAACTGTGTGTGTGAGATATGTATCATTAAAATATTTTATTCGTTTAAAAGACCTATTAAAGGTCTTTATGGGTTTTATGTTCACCACGTCTTCTCTAGGTGGAACGCATCTGTAGTATCAAACTTTCCATGGCTTTGGCTTATAAATCAGGTTAAAATTGGCTGATGGCATGAGTAATGGTGGCTTTGAGGACCGTCGGTTTTTCACGCATGTACTTGCGACTTAAAAAAACCCTACAAATAAAGTCTAAGAGGGTAAAATCGCACGATCTCGGTTGCCATTTCTTATCCACGTGAGATAATCACGCTCTCAAGTCCAATGTGGCATGAGCTGTGGTACACATAGCGCCAGGCTATTGAAACCACATGTGTTTGGAATCCTGAACAACCCATCCTATTCAGACTAAAACAACATGATAAACATCAACCTATATTGCTCAATGAAATATGGACCGATGACATCGTCAGCCCAAATTCCACACCAAACACTGATTTTTTTGGACGCTCCCAGATCTCATGTGGATTGATATCATCCTCAATTCGGCAATTTTGTTTGTTAATGTACACATTCATCCAAAATTACTGAAATTGATTTTTCGATGAAAATTAGGCACATTTGCCAGCTGGTTCACAGCCTATTATGGTTAGGCAAAATAGATTTACATTTATCTACTTATTCTACATCGTTTTAAAATTATTTACATCATTCACTGCTTTAAATATTGGTAAAATTTACATATTTTAAATTATGTAAAGCAGTGTTAATCTGCGTAAATATGGCTCTATTTTACCATTTTACCATCAGATACAAAACCCATGCAATCTTTTTTCATAATAGATACCACTTTTGTTAGTTAAATAGTGTAAATAATACAGAAAATTTCTTTTAACATATTTTACTTCGTGTAAAAAATTTTAATTTACAAATCTTTTTGTATTCTGCACTTTTTTCTTTACATTAGATGAACTATGTAAATAATAACTTAAAATTTTCTAAACTTTATCCAAAATCCTTTTAAATATTTCTTTTCTTTTAGTTTTATCATACATTATTTACTTTATGTAAATTATGTATAAAATAAGCTTAAATTATGACAACATGGAATATTTTCATTTAATTTAGCCTCCTGTTGGTATTTCTTATCAAATAGACTCAATTACCTTTTCAACAACTTCTCATTTTTATGACAATATTGACAGTGTCCATCAAATATTCATGTTTTATTTTCTTGTTAATTTCCTTTTAGATCCTTGTACGATGCTACTGCCACAACTGCTGCTTTAGAGAATCCTTTAAATGTACACACAGCAGCAACAACAGCAACAGCTGTGCCCGCAGGCAGTGGGATTACACCACCTTTACGTCTTAGTTTTCGCAAATGGTTCTCTCGTCCTTCGTTACCCTTCGTTATTGGTATACTGGCTTTGGGTGGTGTAGCCTGTACTTTGGGTGGCATTGTCTTGGGCTCTACGGGTCTCATTGAACACTCGACACAATACTTAAGTGCTGCTCTACTAATGATTGGCATTGGTGTTTCGCTGCTGGTTATATCGGGAGCAATATGGCGTCTCAGTTTACCCGATGATGTTGATGAATGTCCCTGTTACAGGCATATGGAAATGTGTAGAAATTGCAATAGTCCCTATTGTAATAGTCGCCTAATGGGTGGCAGTTATTTGTATCCAGAATTTCAACATCGCCCACCACCACCCTCCTATTTAACATCGTTGAATGAGTGTGCTGGCATGAGTTTACTATTTCATCCCACGGCTACGGCACAACAAGCAGCCTACAATAGTTTAAGAGTAAATACACCGCCACCACTATACAGATCTACAAATTCTTTAAGGTAAACGGATTATTTCATAGGTTTTTGTGAATTAAAGAAAATTTTAATTTTTCTTTTTTTTTCTTGTACAGTGTTTATGGTTCATCGCCTATTGCTCAGCCAAATGCAGGAGTAGTTCCTAATTTAACCACCAGCTCTGTAGGCATTATGTCGGATCACACTGTCCTTGCAATGAGTCAAGTTATGGAAAATTTTCAACAACAAACACGACCATTAATTAAGGAATATAATTACTTGGAACTGGACTAATAGTGTTTCATGTTTAATTGTGTTTAAAATAAAAAATAAAAAAACTAAACAACCCTGACTGATTATATTTAAAAAAAGAAAATTACAATAAGAAAAATAAATAAATTTTTAATATATATCTACAATACATACATATTGAAAAAGAATTCAAAAAAATATAAAAAAAAATTTAATTAAATTGTTTAAATTAATATTTAAAAAAAAAACATAAAAATTTTATTTAGTTTATAAACTCAAAATATTTTTATTATTTCCCTTAACAAACTGTACAAATGTTTTATAACAAATAAAACAAATAATTATTTGTAAATGGCTATGAAAATGTTTTAAATAAAATCTTAGTAATGATTTTAAAAAATTATATGTAAAAAAATTAAGAAAATTATATCTTGTAGTTCGACTTTTATCACTAAGTGTATGACAAAATGCTAAAAAATTAAAATTTATTTCTTTATTGTTTAAATGAATACGTTAAATATGACAGAAATGTGACAGAAAATTTAATTGTTCCTATAAATTTCTTTGCTAATTAGCTAATCCTGTATATGATTAAATAATTTATAAATTATTTATTAATAATAATAACTTATAAATTATTTATTAATTATAAATACAGAAACTGTATTATTTGTATATTGTCCATGCGGCCTTTTCAACGTAATTTTTTTAAGTTCAAAGAAAGGTTCACAGCATGTGATGTCACATGAAAAAGTTCAATAAGATTTCCCAGAATAGACGAATTTAGTCAGAAGAGCTGAGAGAGCCAGTCCAAGGATTTCTAATGCACCCTAAACGATTCAATGTTTAATGTGGTTTGTAGGTTGGCGCAACGTTACAATCAATGTAGCAAGGAATCGTGCGATGATTACTGATTGTTAGGCCCAAAGTGAAAAAGTTTAAATGGTTAACATATACTTTCAATAAAAGGGTGTCACATAGGGCACCGCATACGATTCCATAAACCAATTGAAAGACAAATTTGACATTAAGACCGAAACGTTGCGCACATTCACATGAAAAAAATTGTATTGCCCCAAATTATTATTTCATTTATTTTTGTGAATTTTCTGTGGTTTTGTAATTTTAAACCTCAAGTGGTTAAAAATCTCCCTATTGTTTGGCTAAATGTTATCACATACATAATTGGTCATTACAACCCTTCAGTCAGGATTACGATCTAGTTTCTCATACCTCTTATGTTGTGTGTTTTAATTTTATACATGATTGGCGGGACCTACAGTTTAAAGTCGATACCGAATGACAGACGTTTGAGAAACTTTTCATGGCAATTTTATTTACTCTCAGAGTTTTTGCCAGAAATCTGATCAGAGGAAGTCACCGAAGTAATAATTTTTGTATTTTGTTTGATGTCTAGCCTGGGGTTTGAACCCTGGCTTTACGTCTAATAAGCCAACACACTACCTACTAGACTACGGTGATAGAATCTCTCTTAGCAATCAAACTACTGACCTGCAGGAACTCACTAAAGAAATTTTAAATTTCTAAAAAAAATAGTTTCTGAGATGACCTTATTGAATATGTTCGTTGTATTGTTGACCTCGTTTAAAAATGAGTTCCTAACGCAACGGTCTTATGCAGATCCCTTTCACTTGTCTCTTCAACTTGGTTCGTCTATCTGAGTTTTGATCCCTATTTTTCGTTGGCCTATGGGCGCAGTATAGAGTATTTCTCTTTCAAGCATGCTTGCAACATATCCCACCCAAATTAAACTTTTCATTGTGTCCTCGTTTACAACTCTAGAAATTCTTGAAAACGTTTTCCTTCAAAAAAAATAATATAACGAAATGTATGTATATTGTGTATATGTTCCTTTAGATCCTATGAGAAGAATGAGGTTTTCTCATTACTAGTAGATTAGATTTCGGTATTCAAAGACCTTTAGGTGATGATTAGTATACAACATATCAGTCTAGTGATGGAACTGCCAGTTAATCCTTTCGATAACAAATCATTGATTGGATAGTGTGATGAGACATGGCTCTGAGTTTTTACCATATCACAAGGGCATTAAAAAGTTGTGACCCAGCCAAATTGATTTCGCCAAATTTCGTTCGTCACCTGAACAAACCTGTTATCCCGGAAATGTATATTTATGCTTATCATATGCTTGGTAGTATTAAATGTAATTAATTAGCTGTACATTACAAAGCATAAAATTAAAATAATAAAAATAAATTGTATTAGATTGTTAAGAATTTATGTTCAACTTAAGCTTTTGATTTGTTATTATTTTTAAATAAAAAATTTTACTTTTTTTAATAAAAAAAAATAATATCCCACCAAGTACTACAACTCCTACACAACACTTGATTTCCTAAACAATTTGAGCAATTTGTGATAAATATTCCTCAATTTGTTAATCAGAAATAAATGATCCTCCTTTGAAATGATAGTCTCTGTCAAAGCATATTCATTAACAACATTAACATAGCTTAGTCAACCATGGAAACATTAAATAAACCAATACAAGAAATTAAATAATTTATAAAAATAATCAATGATAATTAAATGTTTATTAGCTAATATATGTATGTATATAAATATGTATATGTATATATGTATGGGTTTATGTATTTTAGAGCCATTAATTCTAAACTAAAAAGAAATCACGTGTTAATTTAGTTTAAATTGAGACCCCTTTTTTAATTTCATTTATTCATCAAAGATTTATTATTTTATTAATATAAAATGCCAAATTATTTACTAAATATGAACAATTTTATATAAATAAATGTACATTTTAAAAATATCGTATAAAAAGGAGACAAATTTAATGATAATGATAAAGGAGTCCTTAGGGGCGTAAATTTAGTATCACAGAAAAGGCAGAGTTCTCCTCGAACCCATGGTACAAAGATTTTCTTCAAACAACGGAAATATAGCCATAAAAGTAAAATCATTTGTAAGGAAACCACCTCATACACAGTTCTATACGCCTGGTATCTCAAAAAAAAATTTCGCTGGTAACATTACGATTTCAGATGTCACTTCTTATACATACCATGCGGTCGATTACATACATAAATAAACTTGTACTGTTCAGTTAGGATATCAGTTTTTACAATTGCATCCAAAATCTAAAGTGGACGTGGCATTAGTGGGGTAAATTTAGTATCATAGAAAAGGCAGAGTTCTGCTCGAACCCATGGTACACAGTTTTTCTTCAAACTGCTTCAAACAACGGAGTTATAGCCATAAAAGTAAATCATTGTAAGGAAACCACCTCCTATACGGTTCTGTTCGCCTAGTATCTCAGAAAAATGTCAGATTTCACTCCTTTTGCGGTCGATTACATACATAAATAAACATGTACTGTTCAGTTAAGATATCAGTCCTTTATATTTGCATCCAAAATATAAAGTGGGCGTGGCATTAGTGGAGTAAATTTTGCCAAATCACTCAAACTCCCTAAAAATTCTAACGAATCAGTTTTTACCATGCGACTGGAAAAAACATCAGCTTTCCAACAATAAATAAATTCGCCCCCAAATATTAAATACCGACTGAAATATAAGGCATTATATATAACAATTCAGTATATTTCTTAGAAGGCGTGGCATTTGTGGGCGGAAATAAATTTTGCTAAATAGCTGATGTTTTTTTCTATCGTATAGCGAAAACTCAATGTCATTATCTCTTATAGTTTCCGAGTTATAAGCAAAATTGTAAAAGTGTTTAACAAAAAACACTTCCTGCTGAATTCTGTTGGCCTGGTATCGGCAGAAAATTTTTGAACGAAAAATTTGAAAATATTTTTCGACATACACACACACACAAGCACATATACAATCGTTTAACAATTTTACATTTGTGCGAATATCTTTTGAACGAAAAATTTGAAAATATTTTTCGACATACACACACACACAAGCACATATACAATCGTTTAACAATTTTACATTTGTGCGAATATCTCGGAAACTATAAGAGATAATGACAATCAGTATTCACCATACGATTGGAAAAAACATCAGCTTTCCAACAATAAATAAATTCGCCCCCAAATATTATATATAAATATAAATATAAGGCATTATACATAACAATTCAGTATCTTTCTTGGAAGGCGTGGCATTTGTGGGCGGAAATAAATTTTGCTAAATAGCTGATGTTTTTTTCTATCGTATAGCGAAAACTCAATGTCATTATCTCTTATAGTTTCCGAGTTATAAGCAAAAATGTAAAAGTGTTTAACAAAAAACACTTCCTGCTGAATTCTGTTGGCCTGGTATCGGCAGAAAATTGTTGAACGAAAAATTTGAAAATATTTTTCGACATACACACACACGCACATGTACAATCGTTTAACAATTTTACATTTGTGCGAATATCTCGGAAACTATAATAGATAATGACAATCAGTTTTCACCATACGACTGGAAAAAACATCAGCTTTCCAACAATAAATAAATTCGCCCCCAAATATTAAATACCGACTGAAATATAAGGCATTATATATAACAATTCAGTATATTTCTTAGAAGGCGTGGCATTTGTGGGCGGAAATAAATTTTGCTAAATAGCTGATGTTTTTTTCTATCGTATAGCGAAAACTCAATGTCATTATCTCTTATAGTTTCCGAGTTATAAGCAAAATTGTAAAAGTGTTTAACAAAAAACACTTCCTGCTGAATTCTGTTGGCCTGGTATCGGCAGAAAATTTTTGAACGAAAAATTTGAAAATATTTTTCGACATACACACACACACAAGCACATATACAATCGTTTAACAATTTTACATTTGTGCGAATATCTCGGAAACTATAAGAGATAATGACAATCAGTATTCACCATACGATTGGAAAAACATCAGCTTTCCAACAATAAATAAATTCGCCCCCAAATATTAAATACCGGCTGAAATATAAGGCATTATACATAACAATTCAGTATATTTCTTAGAAGGCGTGGCATTTGTGGGCGGAAATAAATTTTGCTAAATAGCTGATGTTTTTTTCTATCGTATAGCAAAAACTCAATGTCATTATCTCTTACAGTTTCCGAGTTATAAGCAAAATTGTAAAAGTGTTTAACAAAAAACACTTCCTGCTGAATTCTGTTGGCCTGGTAACGGCAGAAAATTTTTGAACGAAAAATTTGAAAATATTTTTCGACATACACACACACACAAGCACATATACAATCGTTTAACAATTTTACATTTGTGCGAATATCTCGGAAACTATAAGAGATAATGACAATCAGTATTCACCATACGATTGGAAAAAACATCAGCTTTCCAACAATAAATAAATTCGTCCCCAAATATTAAATACCGGCTGAAATATAAGGCATTATACATAACAATTCAGTATCTTTCTTGGAAGGCGTGGCATTTGTGGGCGGAAATAAATTTTGCTAAATAGCTGATGTTTTTTTCTATCGTATAGCGAAAACTCAATGTCATTATCTCTTATAGTTTCCGAGTTATAAGCAAAAATGTAAAAGTGTTTAACAAAAAACACTTCCTGCTGAATTCTGTTGGCCTGGTATCGGCAGAAAATTGTTGAACGAAAAATTTGAAAATATTTTTCGACATACACACACACACGCACATGTACAATCGTTTAACAATTTTACATTTGTGCGAATATCTCGGAAACTATAATAGATAATGACAATCAGTTTTCACCATACGACTGGAAAAAACATCAGCTTTCCAACAATAAATAAATTCACCCCCAAATATTAAATACCGACTGAAATATAAGGCATTATATATAACAATTCAGTATATTTCTTAGAAGGCGTGGCATTTGTGGGCGGAAATAAATTTTGCTAAATAGCTGATGTTTTTTTCTATCGTATAGCGAAAACTCAATGCCATTATCTCTTATAGTTTCCGAGTTATAAGCAAAATTGTAAAAGTGTTTAACAAAAAACACTTCCTGCTGAATTCTGTTGGCCTGGTATCGGCAGAAAATTTTTGAACGAAAAATTTGAAAATATTTTTCGACATACACACACACACAAGCACATATACAATCGTTTAACAATTTTACATTTGTGCGAATATCTCGGAAACTATAAGAGATAATGACAATCAGTATTCACCATACGATTGAAAAAACATCAGCTTTCCAACAATAAATAAATTCGCCCCCAAATATTAAATACCGGCTGAAATATATGGCATTATACATAACAATTCAGTAGCTTTCTTAGAAGGCGTGGCATTTGTGGGCGGAAATAAATTTTGCTAAATAGCTGATGTTTTTTTCTATCGTATAGCGAAAACTCAATGCCATTATCTCTTATAGTTTCCGAGTTATAAGCAAAAATGTAAAAGTGTTTAACAAAAACACTTCCTGCTGAATTCTGTTGGCCTGGTATCGGCAGAAAATTTTTGAACGAAAAATTTGAAAATATTTTTCGACATACACACACACGCACGCACATGTACAATCGTTTAACAATTTTACATTTGTGCGAATATCTCGGAAACTATAAGAGATAATGACAATCAGTTTTCACCATACGACTGGAAAAAAACATCAGCTTTCCAACAATAAATAAATTCGCCCCCAAATATTAAATACCGACTGAAATATAAGGCATTATACATAACAATTCAGTATATTTCTTAGAAGGCGTGGCATTTGTGGGCGGAAATAAATTTTGCTAAATAGCTGATGTTTTTTTCTATCGTATAGCAAAAACTCAATGTCATTATCTCTTATAGTTTCCGAGTTATAAGCAAAATTGTAAAAGTGTTTAACAAAAAACACTTCCTGCTGAATTCTGTTGGCCTGGTATCGGCAGAAAATTTTTGAACGAAAAATTTGAAAATATTTTCGACATACACACACACACAAGCACATATACAATCGTTTAACAATTTTACATTTGTGCGAATATCTCGGAAACTATAAGAGATAATGACAATCAGTTTCCACCATGCGACTGGAAAAAACATCAGCTTTCCAACAATATATTAATTGAGATCAAGTTTTTGTAGAAATAAAAGTAAATTAAAAGTGGATTTAAGTGAGCATTTATTTTACGAAGATGAGAATCGTGACGCTAATATAAATGTTCTTCGTATACGTAGGAAAATACGCGATGATTCAAATCCTCTTGAACTACCCAGCGCGAAGTAAGAAATGTCCAAAATTATTAACAAATATTTATAACAAGTGATTTTTGTATAGATTTATTAGCTATTTTTGACTGAACAAAGAAGCATTGTAAAAGTGTTTAACAAAAAACACTTCCTGCTGAATTCTGTTGGCCTGGTATCGGCAGAAAATTTTTGAACGAAAAATTTGAAAATATTTTCGACATACACACACACACAAGCACATATACAATCGTTTAACAATTTTACATTTGTGCGAATATCTCGGAAACTATAAGAGATAATGACAATCAGTTTCCACCATGCGACTGGAAAAAACATCAGCTTTCCAACAATATATTAATTGAGATCAAGTTTTTGTAGAAATAAAAGTAAATTAAAAGTGGATTTAAGTGAGCATTTATTTTACGAAGATGAGAATCGTGACGCTAATATAAATGTTCTTCGTATACGTAGGAAAATACGCGATGATTCAAATCCTCTTGAACTACCCAGCGCGAAGTAAGAAATGTCCAAAATTATTAACAAATATTTATAACAAGTGATTTTTGTATAGATTTATTAGCTATTTTTGACTGAACAAAGAAGCATTTTGTTATGTCCTGGATGAAATTAGGGACCACTTAAAGAAACCTGTGCATACAGCACCTATACCACCGATATTAAAGCTGTGTGCTGTACTTCGATTTTTGGCTGACGGAAGCTATCAAAAGTGCAATGGAAATAATTTCTATGTTGGAGTAGCTCAATCTATAATGTCACTTATTTTAAAGGAAGTGTTACCAGCAATAGAGGATCGCATTTGTAGAAAATGGATAAAAACATAAATGATCGAAGACAAAATAAATGCTTCCAAAGTATGGTTTTTTGAAATATGTGGATTTCCCGGATTCTAATAAGATGTCTAATTACAATATTTTAGATGCTATATACTTACACGTTGCCATTCGGAGGGGGTTCTTGTAGGTGGACCCAAGCTATTCAATTCTATAAAAAGTCCTTCTCACGCTACCTTGCACTGATTTTTGGTCATCATAAATTTTTGGTTTCCGTTAGAAATTTCTGGATTATTTTATGTTATTTTCAATTTCCTGCGTATTAAATATTTAATTAATTATTTTAAGCAGAAAAACACTTACGATTTTCCCATTGTTACCTTTTTTTCTATTATTTAAAAAAATGTGTTAAATATGTATATAAGTATAACTGTTAATAATCAGTTGTCTATATTTAACGGTTTTGTCAACCAAACTCATACAAAGTGGTGAACCGCAATACCATAAAACACAACTAAAAAATCCGCCGCACAACCAAAAAGTCAACCACATATTTAAGTTGAGAATGGCAATACCGATTTCTGAAAGATGACCAAACTACTAAAAAGTTGTCGAACGCAATAGGGGCAATAATAACTTAATATGAAGGTGATGATCTTTGCTAAATTGTGGTTTGTAAATACAATATTTGGGAACAGTCATGTTTTATGCAATGTTTTCTTCAAATGCTAACAACATTTGAAATTTGTTTGCCTTTAGTATCTTCTAGTGATCTTCTTCCCGTGAAGATCATGTATAGCTCCTTAGCTGTCATCGTCAACTGAAGACGATGGTAAGGCACAATATGACATTACTTTACGCATATTATTTCATTAGTAGTCTACTCTTTCATCACCTTTATATAATATAACATACATAATTGGTCATTACAACCCTTCAGTCAGGATTACAACCTAGCTTCTCACACCACTTTGTGTGTTAATTTTATACATGAGTGGTGAGACCTACAGTTTAAAATCGAATTTGAACGATAGATTGTTGAGAAACTTTTTCATGACAATTTTATTTACTCTGAGTTTTTGCCAGAAGAATATTTTTTCATATTTCGTTGCGTTGGAGATGTGTGACCTGGGGTTTGAACCCGGAGATTCTTCGCAAGTCAGACTAGTTCTAATCCTGTGATTAAGAGAACGAATGAGCAGAACACGTAACTGAAATCTGTACAGCGATAATTCATTTCAAAGGACAATACCTAGATGCAAATCAAGTACTAGGTATGCATTTATTCTGACTAACACCGAACAGCATCCTGATTATTGTTAGGCAATAGGATTGTGGGAGACGTTATTGGGATACTCAATATACATATGTATGTAAATTGAATGTAAGTCGAAGAACATTTACTGAGAAAGAAATGGATGAGTATTTTAAGTATAAAATTGAAATAAAATATTAATAATAAATTTTTTTATTAATTATTTAAAACATTACATACAATTACATTACACTCATACAAATTTATTAGTACAATATATATTTTTTGTTTTTTTTTCTTAATTTTTGATTTGTGAACAAAACAATTGACTTTGGTTTACAGTTTAAATCTGTTTTCTCTTTTTTTTAATTACAATTAAAACTAAATCTAGAGAAAATATTTACAATAACAATGTATGACTAAAAAATTTTAAAGAAAAATCTGAAAATTTTAATTAAAACTAATTTGATAAGAGTAAATTCTATTTTAGGATCAGTTCATATATATCGATTGCTTGAAGATCATAATTTATTTAATTTTTAAGATCTACATATTCGAAATACATGGATAGGTCCTTAAATTAAACATTTAAAAAAGAAAATAAATACAAAATATTTTGTTTTTTATCTTTTGAAAGATACTTCTTTAACATACATACATAGTCACAAACATTAAAATAGTATTTGTTTTGTGAAAACATTATCACCCATTTAAATTAAACTATTTTTATTCAAAAATATACATACGTTCACTAAAATTATATTAAACTAAGGAAAAAGAACACATACTCGCACAGTTAATAATTTACATTCTTTTAGCCTTTGTGGGGGTGTGTAGACTGCGTATCACATCGAAACGTGCAAAAACAATACGTTTTAAAAGGAAATATAACAAATAAACGGCGGCTATATATAAAGCAATAACATCAATCAAATAATATTGCAGCCAACTGTAAATGAAATAAAATAAGATTTTTATATTCGAATTTAAACTGATGCTTAACACAGATATTCTGTTACAAACCTCATATTACGTGCTGGAGATTGTAGGTGATAGGCCCCTTTGTGTCGCAAAACGTATTCAGTCCAATAAATCGATGTTTCTAATGGTGTTGTACGTTGATCCAATAATAAACGTTGTCGTGATCTATGATGAATTGATAAAATGAATGGAAATTTATATGAAATTGTTTTAAAAAACATGAAAAGATAGATATTATGCTCTGCGCAGTGAAACAGATCAGAGTCTGTGGTAGGAATCGAAACCATGATACGCTAGACTAGTTAGGAGCTCAGTTATATATAAAAAAAATTAAAATTGAAAACAACTTGACCCGATTCTATACTATTCAAAGTTAGATTAAGACCATGCGGTTCACTTTACCCAAAGCTCTATTAACGAAAAGACTTTTAATAAATAGCCTGAAGAGAGATGTACCCTACAACCACAATACATCAGTAAACCTGGGAACGTTGATTTTGTTATAAAGCAACGCTCATAACAATTTAAATATTTTCAAATGATATCATCACTACATTATATAGGTTGTGCCATACAGCCTCCATCACTGCCAAACAGCTCTACAAAACCTACACAGGGTTTCTCTATAATGTCTCCTCAAAACCAGTACAGTTTCAGTAAGGGTAACTCCTCGTCTAGTACCTGTTAAGCTCCCAGAATTTTCCCTTTGAAATGCATTAACGCCACACAGGTTCCGACCTTGTGTGTTGGTGGTTCATTTTCCGTATCATAGAATCATCATTTTGGGCTTGAAACGATTTTTATTCTGTATAAATGCGCCTGAGTAGAAAAACTTAAACCTCTACCCATCAAAATTGCTTAGCAAAAGTTTATATTGACACAACCCCGTCTAGATGCAGAAGAGCGTTTGCTTCTATTTCTTCTTTCGCCAGAAAGGTTTTCGCATTCTTTGCAGTGTAGTTCTCCGTTTGACAAACTCTAAACCCCGTTTATTTTCTTAAATTCCCAGGTACCCTAGAATCTAGATAAAGGTGACTTTATTTTCCTTACATAAGTGATTGCGGCGGCCTCATAAAAGTTATGTGTTTTGATGATGTCTCGTTTAAGTTCAGCACATCTTTCCAAGGCACAAACTTAAATTTAGAAAATATCAAGAGTTTCCCATGAGTTCCAAGTATTCTATTTTGGGTTCCGAAAACTCATGGGCCACGTTCCTGTACCACAATAGTCTAGTGGTCTTCATATAGTTTTATGTTAGATCAAGGATTTGAAATCGGAAGAACAGATCATAAAATAATGGAGTCTATGATGTCTTATTGTTACAGAGCATGATCTAGTAGTAACACTCAATGATAAGCTAACATTATAAAAAAAAATAAAAACTTTGCTTTTAAATGACATCTAAACAATTAAACTTACCTCGCTGCATTTCTGTATTGCGGATCATGGACAACTTTCATTATTGACTTGAATAGCTGGGTCGTGGTTAACGTAGCCAAATCCAACTTAATAGCATAACCATCAACCTCGGCTTTGGCCGAATTGACATCATGATCACAAAATACTGGCATGGTTACCACCGGTACTCCATGGTAAACAGTTTCATACATGCTCAACAAACCGCCATGAGTAACAAAAGCTCTCAATTTTGGATGGCCCAAAATATCCTGTTGTGGTAACCATCTGCTAAGTTTAACATTCGTTGTGAGTCCTTCAATTTCAGCAGGATGACCCTCATATTTCCACAAAACATGATAAGGCAAACGGGCAAACGTTTGTACCAGTAAACGCCTTAAGATGATAGGCATATTGGCCGCCTTTACCGAGGAACCCATGGAAACATAAATGAAACCCGATTCACCAGAAGAAGAAATGAAATCTTCCAAATCTCTAGGTAAAGGCTTAGCCGGTTTACAATGTATGCACGCCACTTCAGCTACATTGGGATTAAGAGCACGTGGGTAAGAGACCACAGCATGGCCATTTTGTAAAATGAAACTGACATTTTTCGATATTTCATAGGGATGTGGTATTTGAGTGCCAAAATGTTGTTTCATAACACGATACACAAAGGCCATGACAACCTGTTTTGAAATTAAAAAGAAAAATTTTAAATTAAATCGAAATTAATGTACAGAGTGTGGAATGTGGAACATACCTTATGCATTATATCGGAAAATATTTGTACACCCGTATTCATGGCCCTTTCCAAGAGATTCATGTTATCGGTGAAACCTGTATAGAAATTCGGTGTTACAGCATAAGAGCCAGGATTGCCAGATTTTGCCAAACTGCCCGTATAGAAACCCACCGTATTCATATACATAAAGGGTATTTTATATTGATACACCATGCCCAGGGCACATTCCGGAAATGCACCATCTAATATGGCCATATCAAAATTACGATTTAATAACGCTTGCGTTTCGGCATCTTCCAGCATTGCATCACATGACTAGAAAAACACAAAAAGAAAAGCACAAAAACAGTAAAAACAAAAAGTTAAAAAAGACAAAAAAAGAGAAAAAAGGAGAAAAAAATAAAATAATTACTAAACAACCTTGAACCATGCTTTAGTAGCAGCAGTACAAGTATATTATGATGGAATACGAGTGTGTATGAATTATTTATGAAAAACATGTTGCACATGCAACTTGTTGTATCAACAACTTTTGCTTTACTTCCAATTGCATTGGTACGAGTGCTGTGCTGTGCTGTGCAACAACAACAACGTAATGCATGCAGAAGTAAAATACGTGAATTCAATAGGAAACTTATAAACAAAAAACGATTTCAACTGAAAATTTATGGATTATGGATTGAGTTATACAATCTTATAAAATTATAGTGTTTTAGATTCGATTTTAAAGGCCATGTTCATACATACATATATTTCATAAATACAGGAATGGGTATGGTATAGGGAGTTTCCTTTACATCTTTTATTTTAATTTGTTATTGGAAAATTACTGTTAAAATATATGTATGTTGTTTATGACAATACTACAAACAATTGAGAAAATTATTCTTTTATACATATCGTCCTGTTAAAGTCACACACAAAAACATCTTATGCCACATAGTACAACCCTTAACATGTTAAAGTAGTCGTTGCCTTCAAAGCCCAGATTCACATTCAATAATGAATTATAATCCGAAACAAAACTCAGAGATCTTCAAAGTAATCCATTTAAAGATGGTGAATAAAATTCAGTGACTTGATTCGGGTTATCCATTTAGTGGTTTCAAAGTCACTGACCTGGTAAAACTGCCAGCTGTTAAATATTTTTCATCTGAAATGTCATTAACTTGGAGGAACGTATGTCATTTGTGAATATGAACCGTTTAACTATTTAAAACTTTCTACAGGAAATGTTGCCAATTTTTAAGCACCAAAAGGCGATTATGGTACTCATAACCGATATACTGTACAAGAAATTAACATGATTATACAGAAATTTGAAGAGACTGCAAGCTTTACAAATATAGTCAGACTTGTGCCTCATTGTAATGTAAGGTACTGTAAGAAAAAATGTGGCGTATAATCCGTATTTGTTAATTGCATGGCGTTTTCAGCAATTGGATCTATCTTACAGCTCTTTATACCATATTTTGCATTTTGGTTTGCGGCAGTCGAAAACTTTCTCGAATGCTGCCACGAATGCAGAGACAGTCATATAAATGAAGTAAAAGTTTAACCGAAATCATACCCTTAAGGATGTTTTATTTAAATTTATCTTTAAGGCCAAAAATTGGATTCGTCTTTACCACTACGTATTGACACTAATAACAGAACCAATTACGTTGCTTATATTAGCAATAGTCCGAAAACGAAAACAGCTAAGATCGGTAGAATAGTAGAATATTTAACTGAGGAACGACTGTTTCTGCCCTATGCTAACGACAGAAAATAAAACTCAACATGTTGAGTCAGTCTGAAGCCCCAATTAGCCAAACGTCCAAGAAACCTACGTTTTTAGCATATGAAAAGCAATTTCAATGCATAGTGAAATTAAAAATTACATACATGCATACATAATTGGCCACTACAACCCTTCAGTCAGGATTACAACCAAGCTTCTCACACATCTTATATGTTATGTTTTATCTCTGGGTGTAGAATTTTTTTAATTGGTCGTTACAAGACTTTAGTCTAGATTGCGAACTATCTTCTCACACCACCCATGTAGTGTGCGTTAATTTTATACGTAAGTGGCGGGACGTGCAGTTTAACGTCGACTCCGAATGACAGATTTTTAAGAAATTTTTTCATGGCAATTTTATTTATTCTCAGAGTTTTTGCCAGAAATCTGCTGAGAGAAAATCGCCGAAGAAATATTTTTTTTTCATATTTCGTTTTGATGCCTTTACGTCTAATAAGCCAACACATTACCTATTAGACTACGGCGACTTCAACGAAATGAAATTACGGTTCGGTAGTAGCTCTCATTGTTTGTCATATTCTTAAAACGAATATAGGTTCTGTTACGTTCTGTGGACATTTGGCTAACCGGGGCACAAATCAAGTTTTTTTTCTGTACGCTACATAACATCGACTTTGAGATTCATTCGTAGAAATTATTTCTCCAATGCTTTTAAATCGTTGGGGTAACTTGGTTACAAGTTAGCGCTATGTGCTAACTTGCCTCAGCAAAACTGGAATTTGACAAAGCTGCCGCTTCTATCCACTAAGATACGTCAATAAATCCGAACTCCACAAAGAGAAATGACCGACCTAGCATGTTACCAGGAATAAAAATCTAACTTCTCGAATGAATTGTTTTAAGGGAAGTGCAATATCTCTACCTACCTTGAACATCGACAACTGAAGCAAATTCTGGGAAGCTATTCAATATTTTTGGATATGCTTGAGGATTTGAAAATACCCATACTAAATAATATTCTTCTAATATTTTATTAAAATTAGTTTTGAAAATTAAACCAACATTATTTTTTGAGTGTAACTAGTACATCGGTATTGGCACAAGTATAAAGTACAATTACAGAAGACTTCATTCCGAAATAAAAGTCTTTATCTAAAATACTTTAGGGTAAATTACAAAATATTTTGACAACTATCTTAATTAAAAGCAATAAATTATTTGTGAAAAACCACCACAAACAAAAAAAAAACAAAAACAAACTCAAAGCCGAAATTATTAACTTATTAATGATTGTAAAATGGTCATATCATCAAATCATTTGCTGAGCCATGATGACAAAAATAATTAAAAAAAATGAATGAAAAAAAACAAACAAATTCTTGGAAAATAAAAAAAAAAACTTGAGATCCATTAACGTTAACTCACCTCAAAAGCATAACGAACACCATCCCATATGGAAATTGGCATTTCACCTGACATACGTGCACCCAACAGATCCCAATTGGTATAGTTACGTATGTATTCGACCAGGCCAGATGGTGTGACCTCGTGCAGCCCATTAAAATGAAAATCCGAGGGAAAACCATTTAGAAAAGTTATATTATGACCTCTGCAAGAAAACAAAAAAAAGAAAGCATTATGATTCACTCATTCAATGTATGGAATTTCACATTGCATTGTATAAACCAAAGCATGACTGACCACGATCATATATAAAAATATGCAAACAATTTCTGTGTAATTTTATGTTTATTAAATAAATATTTATTATTTATTAATTTATGTCTTATTGTTGTTGTTATTTTTTATAATATTTCTTTGTTTGTCTCATAATTTATTGTCCAAAAATGTTATTGACAGTTTGGAATTGAATTCTATTTTTTTTTTGCTTTTCATGTAATGCTTTGGAATGCAGGTAAAAATTTGTTTGTTTGTTCCTATAAAAAACAAAAAAATAGGCTTTTGTTTAATTTATACATACAATTGCGTTTATTGGCTTTTGTTTAGAATTCAATGTTTTTTTTTTTGCAAACAAATAAAACAAAAATGCAATGGAAATATTTCACAAAACATTTTCATTTGGGTGACAATAAATGCGTTTGCTGGGTATTTTACAAATTTTCTATTAAACAATTTATTACCCGTACATGTAATACTAATTGCTGGAGCACACTTTAATTAGTTTAACATTTAAAAAAATGCCTTATTAAGGCTTACGACACAATTACATGGAATTAGAAAAGCACCCAAATACATTGTCTTAAATCTAGTTTTACATTTAAAATGATTTTGGTTTCGAAACAAGCTTTTTCCGGTGTGTTCCTTAAGCTTTTTGTTGATACAGTTTTATGTTCTCTATCAAATCAAACCAGGAATTATAATTCAATAATGTAATCAAGCAATAAGGTTGTTTATACAGAAAGCATTCGTTATTTTTGCGACTGGATAATGTGGAATTCCATATACCAGCCTTCACCACATACTAATTTAGAGATGTAGGTAGATACAAATCCAAGAAGTTGGAATAGGCATACTTAGACTGCATATGGTTCACTGTGATACCCAAGTTATTCCCGAAACCATTTCCAGGTTCCGAAAAGTCTTAGATTACTAATGTCCAAATAAACTGTTGGATTCGTCCATTGCATAATAAAATCAGTCATAATCCTCATACATTTTTGTATGCAATAAATAGTTGGCAGTCGTTTTAAAGAGATGGCTCTGCTTGACCTTTCTGTGCAGTTCGTTGTTTTATATATTTTTTGATGAGTTATGGATCGGATTCTTCTTATATAGAATATTTGAAGTAGAATTAAATCCTGGGCAGGGTTGCACTCTTTGTCGAGAGCTAATATTAGCGCTCTCCATAAATTCATAAATAGTTTGAGTTGGTTGAGAACTGCTAGAACATCAAGGTTGTAGTCGCGCTCTCATGTGTATTTGCGGTCCCTTCTTTTTCCTCCGTTTCTTACATCCTCCCTTGCCAACCTCCTCTCCTTTTCCAATTTCTCTATCTTTTTCATTACACTCTCTCTCCCTCCCTCTTCTAGGACGAAATAATAATGAGTCATTTTGACTTCTGTACACTTCCTCTTGTACACTTCCTCTAACCTAACCTTACCTCATTTTTTTTTTTTGTGGTAAATATTTCTTCATCATATCCCAGATTTGAACCTGGAATACACATGCACTATACCACATCATCTTCAGTGTATGTATTTATAAATACAGTGACTTTACTTTCAATATGAGTTAACTCGTCACTGATAATTCCCTATAGAAGTGCAAGTAGATCGTTCTGGGTGATATTAGAGAGATAAGACGCAAGTCAAGCCAAAATTTATGGTCAATCAGGTTTTGCTGTGCGGAATTCACTTTTCTTGTGTCTTTTACTCACTGTCTGAGGTGTTCTTTGTGGAATTGGCATAATATGTTGCGACATAATTTACCGAACTTTTAACTTTTTTAAAGCAATTATCTTTGGCCAATAGATGAATAATATTTACAGTTCGTTATGTATTTCACTTGATGATATTGCAATAACTTACCTGTGTATTAAACCTTTTGCTAATTCCCAAAAAGGAATTTTATGTGATTTTGTACCGCCCATGGTAACCATCAGTATGTCGGCTGTAAAACAACTCCCCACACATACCAATAAAACTGTGCCGAATATAAAATATTTCATGCTAAAAAGAAAAACAAAAATTGAAAAAAAAATCAATTTAAAGTCGTACCTTTTTTTAGAAAAACTAGAAATAATAATTATTATTTTTTTATTTAAAATATTACTTTTTAAAGATAATTTCTGGTAAACCAACAAAGAGAAAGGTTACACAATAATTCACTGGCAAAAACCCTTTCACAATAAAGTTTTTAATATTGCCATAACGAAAAATCAATTTTTTTTCTTATAAAAGCTGATTTGCTTCATAATTTCAATGTTTAATGGCTTTTTAAGTATACATATGTACATAAGAGTATATATATGGTAATACATATAATATTATTTTTGTTGAAGCAATTTTCTTTTATCTTTGGAAAATAAATCAGCATCTTTTTTAAAATAAAATTAATTGACCATGACCACTGACTAAAAACAGGCAAATGTTATTGACGCCTCGCATTTGAACCAACCACAACAGCAGCTAGATTTTATGGCAATTTCTAGTATAGTCAGGCTAGTTACTAAAAAAACAAAAAAAAATTAAATCAAGAAAATTGTTGAAATTTTTAATTTTACTACAAAAACAAATCGGTTCCAACATGCTCGGTTCAAGGCAGTGCAAACTCCACTTTAAGATTTAAATTTTTTTCCTTTAAATTGTTAAAATTACAGCACGTATGAAAACTTAACATAAAGCCAGTCCATAGCTAGTATGATGACAATCATGCTTTATTCTAAAACATGTTCTAAAACACTAAAGCTTGTTTTGATTTTCTTTCGAAAAATATTTTTTTTTAATTTGCGTTTTTTTTTTGAGCATAAAAGCTATATTTTCAAAATAGTTGTTGCATTTTTTGAGTTTAGAATTTATAATACAAGTAAATTTAAATTCCGTTTAAATTTGTTAAGTTTATAGTATTCTGTATTACGCTAAATTATGTGTAGCACAGCTAGAGTATACTGTACTATGCCTAATGTATACTGAACATGTCATGTTTTTCTTTGATATATTGTTTATACTATGTTTTAAAGAATTAATTGGCGGTTGGATTAGGCCGTTTAATTTCGCCATAATTAATACAATAAAAAATTTGTAATAAAAACAATAGTTTGAATTTTTATTCACATGTTTGACATTGGATTTAAAATTAAAATTATAGCTCTTTTGGACTTTTGCAAAAAACCTGTTCCTTACTAAGAGATTAATTTATTTATTCTTATTCTTATATTTTAAAATTTTGAAAGAAAAAACTATTCGCACATGCGTATAAGAACTATTTGGATAGAAAAACAAACTAATTTATCATGCAAATTAACAATAAAATTTTATCTAGAACTTGTATTCAAATATTTAAACGTTTTTTATTTTTTTATTTTAATTACCAATGTCCCAAAGGGTCACATTTTTAAATTATTTTAACAGAAAACAAATCTGTGACTTAAGGTCTGGCGGTTTTGATACATTGATTGATAAATATGTATATGAACTATTGTTCATGCGAATTCAGAGTAAGCAGCACTTTCCTCACTCTTAAACAGCTTTTTGATTTCATTTCCTGGCCCATACTTCGTTTATAAGCAACAAGAAAAATGTTCTATTCATTTAGGAACAATAGTAAAACCCCAATGTTTTATTCACTTCTCCCTCAGCAAAGTAGTTCCTTAACAATGAAAGTAAAATCTGTTGTAATAGACCAATAAAGTCTTTTGATGAGAGATACTTCCTCAAAGGAGCGAAAAATATTTATCAAGGCTACTTCCTTAGCGGCAAATTTTATTTTCAGAAATATGCTATCAACAATCGCTATTTGATAGAACCAATCGTCCAAAAGTAGTCAGCTCCAGCAAATTGAAGAGGGTCTGTATACCATTAAGACAATGAGTGAAACTCCAGGACCATAAACTTTATAGTTTGGAACTTATGGTCAAACCTCAATTGTGTAGTTTTAAAGAGAAACCAAGGGCCTACGGAATACACGATCCCATTATGGGATGCCAACCTTACATTCTGTAGGCAGTCTGTATGTTGCACAAACTTCCTTTAAGCTGGTAGTCTCATTAGATCATGTAAACTGGCCGCCAAATTCATGTGATTGGATCTCATTAGATTTTTTCTTTTATGAGTTTTTTAAGCTGCTGGTGTATGAAAATAAGCCACAAACCACAGCGGTCCTCAAAACCAACATAACCCATGCCATTGATACAAATTCAGGCTAATTTATGCACTAAAGCCAAGGAAAATTGGACATTTTGAATGTGCTTCATATAGAGAAGCTGTGGCAGTTTTTTAAACGATGTTATATTCCACATATAACAGCACAAACTATCAGTAGACTAGTTGTACGCTCATCATTAAAGGATACCAACCTTATATTGTACAAACTTCCTTAGCTTTTTCCAGTTCAGTCCTCTAAGACCAGATATGTGTGGCTTAGGGTTATCCCTAAAATATTGAGATCTCGACGTCAGAAAGGCTGGGCGATCACAGTTTAAAAGTTCATCTAACTAAATGATTTAAGACGATCATTGTGATCCAAATTCATTAAAATATAGAATTCAAAAGCTCTTGTTATGGTTGTAATATTCTCAAATATTATTAGAAATGTAGGTAGTGCACGTTCTAAAAACTTTAAAATACAATACGGTTTCAAATATTAAAAGGCTTTAAATAATAATTTCGTAATACTTCCGGTGTTTTTAAATATTTGTGCACACAGCCTACGTATAATACAAATGAATGAAAACAATTCGCACATAAAATATAGAAATCTTTCATATATTGCATGTTTAAGTTCAAAACATTGTGTAATCCAAATCATAATTTACAATTGAATGCGAAATTAAAACAATTTAAAAAAATATTCTAAAACAAAACACAGAATTTTGAATTTAATTAAAAAAATTATTAAAAAAATATTTTTTAATATTATTCATGCATAAAGAATGAAAAAAAGAACAACGTTTTTATTTTTCAAATTCACATGTTCTTTATTAGCATTAACATTTAGAACAATTAAAAACATAAAAATGCAATTAAAAATTCTAAAAAAAACTAAAAACAATTAAAAATGCATTTTTGTAGTGAAACGGCTTATATATTATGAGAGATTATAACAATTTACATTCCTTTTAGTGTATGAAATGAAAATTGATATTCAATTATAAAAATCACACTTTTTACTTTCATTCATCCATCTTTTATTCACACACATTATTGACAATTTCATATCATTAAAGAAATTCACTGTCAAGTTCAAGGCAGTTAAGAAAACCTTAAACAATTTTAAGAGAAGGCATACACAGATAAAAAAAAATTTGGTCACTGAAATTATTGTATTATTTTAACGTTTACCCACAACAACAACAATAAAAACAAAAAACGAAGAAAACAAAAAACAACAATTGTTAATGACAATGACATGTGTGGAAATAAAAAAAAATTTCTCTCTCTATCTTCAACTACTTGTTCGAATGAAACACAAAAAAAACAATTGCCTGCAGCTACAAATGTAGTGTAAGTCAAACAGGTGTGATTGAAATAATAGCACCTTAAAACACACCACAACAGTAGACGGAAATCGATAATTATTTTAGACATTCGATAGAGTTTGATCAAAATTCCCAAAGTTCTTACACTAGCTTAGATGGTACAGCTATAATAACACAGCCCTGCAAATTATGACTTTTTTGTGCAAATAAGATGGTTCCAGCTGTTTCCGAAGGCATTTTGCGCGCTGAACATGAATCTGGTTTCAAAAACTTTTCATCACGTCAGGTTTTCGTCAGATTTAAAAAATTCAAAATGGCGGATCCCGCCATATTGGATCCACATTATGGAGGTTTATAAAAATTAAACAGATTTACTTGACCGCCATTTTGAATTTTTTAGATCTGAATGAAGATCTGTAATCAGCGACCCCAAAAACCCCTGAGTAACAATTTTCAAGTAAATCTGATTAATTTTTAAAGACCTCCATAATGTGTTTCTTTTCCTCTTGCTCCCCTTGACATAAACCCACCCCCTACTTTAAGGGTGCATGCAAACAATTTGGCTTTGGGCTCATTTTAAAGAGCAAAGACCAATTGTCAATTTCTGTAATTCGTGTTCAGCGCGCAAAATGCCTTCGGAAACACCTAGAGCCATCTTATTTGCAAAACCCATGCAGGGCTGTGTAATCGATAAAATGCACTATAATTAGCTCCGATGGTATTGCAACAGCAATAGACCATTACTTGCTTTTTATGCAAAAGAAGGTAAACATAAATGTAAGCGATCCACAAAAACGGTTCGATATATGAGATCTCCGCAGCCCCCCTTTTACATAACAAACTATCATGACAACCAATCATCTGTTTATCTGAAAAAAATTTATTTAATTCTTCCATGGCTTCTCTTTGAGGAAAGCCCCCGAAATGTCCAATTTTAAATGACTCTGGCTCATAAATCAGGCAGAATTTGATTAATTGCATCGGTTATGTTGGCTTTGAGCACTGCTGTGGCTATTTTGGGTTATTTGCAAAGGCCTGCGACTTAAAAAACTCCACAAGAAAAAGTCTAACGAAGTCAAATCGCACGATGTCAGAAATAAAGGAACAAAAAATGAAGCAAAAAATCTAGTTGTATGGAGTTTGGATTAGTTGATAATCTGCTGAATAACAATAAAATCACACTGAAGCATTCAAATATCATTGCTTTTGTAGGTGCCACAATTGGATAATATCTGGATATTATGAAAGGATATACATAGTAGTTTATATAGGCTTTGAGAAAATAGAACATTTCATTTCACCACTTGCATCTGCAGAAAATCCATCTGAAAAATCCTAGAGGAGTTTAAAACGAACATAAGGCAGTCACAAAACATGTCCCCTGCCTTCTTATTGTTTCTTTGCTTTGTTGCTGTTTCATTAATAAAGTTTTTCCAACTACACAGGTGGTTGTACTACTTTAATTCGGCCTTTAAGCCTTGCAAAAATTATGTCATTTACAATTTAATTAAAATATTATGTAAGAAAATTGCAATTGCCTATCATTTTTACCACATATTGTAAATGCCTAATAATGCTTAGTGCCTTCTTACATGGCTTACAAATCGATCGAATGATATTTGACCTTAACGCAGTAGTGGTAGCATCATTATAAACAATTATTTCAGTTCACAACAACTAATGCTTTTTATTATTATTTAACGATTTACAATATCTTCTATTTGTAGTGCCTTTGGTTTTATTTTTTTTTTCTATAAATAATCGTATGCTTTACACGTTATATTACAAAAGAAATGTTGATTTTTAAAGTTTCATTTTATGCCTGCATTTGACTGAGTACTCAGTCGGGCATTAATTTCAAAATAATTTTTATTTTAAATGTTAAATATTGCCACATACTTGGCTTATAGTGAAATACCAAAACTAATAATGAAGAGTTTATGTGTTATGGTGGGGAATATTTCTTTTAAATTCGTTTGTCGAATTATTTTTAAATATAAAAAATTATGTTAAGTTTTTTAAAGACGCATTAAATGAGACAAAATAATTGTTTACATTAGTTTCGGTTGAAATTGCGGAAATTATTCTACAATTCTATAATTTCATGTTTGTTTCTTAAGTCTTTTGATTTTTCTTTGTTTGTGGGCTGACAATATACGATGTTCTTATGTTTGAGTGTTATTTTAAACTATTTAAACTAGTTTTTAAAATCAGCTACTAAATACATGAATTAATTGATCCACTTTAAACTTGGAAATTTATATAAAAAAGAATATTTAATTGTTAATAATTAACACTAACAAAATAATGGTTTCAAGATATTTAAAAAAATTTAAAAAAAAAAACATTTAATGAAAGTAAAAGTTTCTACTAAAGTTGACGTAGTTTAGTAGAAAAATAAAAAAGTAATTCTAAGGCGATTGTATCTCAGCAGATTTCTGGCAAAAATTCTAAGAGTAAACAGAATTGTCATGAAAAGTTTCTTAAAAAATCAATCGTTCGGCGCAGACATTAAACTATTGGTCCCGTCACTCATTGATAAAATTAATACACACAACATAAGTGATGTGAGAAGCTAAGTCGTAATACTGACTGAAGGGTTATAATGACCAAATATGTTATGTTATGTAAACAAAGAAAACAGTTAGCAACACTTAAACTTGATAATATTTTGCTGGCTTTTGCTTTTGTATTCTACTAATACCTGTTAAAGTATAGCCAGTACATTTTTTTTAAGTTTTAAAATGCAACCGATCAAGGGGTATCTTTCTTTTGCAAGCAAGAAGCCTTATGAGAGCCTTATTCATATTACTTTGTAACATTTTTTTATTAAATAACCTTCATCTTGTATTCGTAAAGGACTTGACTTTTGAATGTTATTCTATTGGATTTACATTCAGCCTTTCTTAACACGTTAAATCAGTTACCAGTTCAAAGAGTTATGATATGATCAGTTTATTGAATTCTCGACATTTAAAATAAACCTTCGTTTTTTCAAATTATTCACACAATTGTTTGGTACGCGAATACATTCAAATAAACCAGGATCCTGTTTTTAAATTTAAGTCTTTAACAGATTTTTTTTAATAAAATTAATTGTTTGCTAACATATCTATTCAATCAATGACAATTTTTTTAAAAGAGGAAATACAAAAGTATTGATACCAGCATATATATTTTGTTTTTAATGCATTCACATACCATTGGTATGTGAAATAGTTTTGTATTGTTTTCATAGGTTTGAAATTTAACGTGATTTATTGTTAAATTGGTTAGTTTTTCAAAAGAAAATAACGCCATAGTCAGGAAACTTGTTAAAAACTGCAATGAGATTTTATAAGGTTTTTTTTTGCCAATACAGGCACCAAATGCTTAAACAATAACAATAACACGAAAACAACTTTTATAGTGACGTAGTAAAAAAAACAGGCATAGGTATACGATACTGGCTTATAGTTGGTCTGATAATTATAAGGCAACTAACTTACTTAAAGAAAATATAAAAATACAACAAACTTTAAAACTGAGTATAATTTTAAAGGAAAATAACTGGATATTGTATAACACAAGGCTAAAATACATTAAAGAAAACCCCATTTTTTACACAAGCGTAAGTGTGCGCAAAAAAGTTTGCAAAAAATAATAAGAGTGACGACATCAAGTGAAACACAATATCAACAACAAGACACATAAACAGGAACAACAACAAACAGCACAAATTACCACAAAACAAAACAAACATTTCGTTAATATGCCACTAACTAACTTGACTACAACTTATTGGCAAAAGCATACATTTCTCACCAACACAACTGCATATAATTATTGCAAAAAAAAAAACACAAGAAAATTATTTCTGTTTTTATATTCCCTGTTACATAAAAAATGAAAAAAAATCCCCCAAAATATTATTTTAAAAAGGAAAATAAAATGCAATCGGCTTACACTCCCGTTACATACATACATACATTTACACAGAAATTTAATTATAATTTTAAGTATGATTATATTTTATAAAAATACTTAAAAACTCCCTTTTCCTTCTTGCATTAATTAACATTCATTAGTTTTATGTAAACCTTTATTAAAAATTATTTTTTTTATAAGAAGTTATTTGTTTTTTTCTTTTTAATTCCCACTATTTTCCCATTTACATGCAATTTTAGCTGCCCGTCTTTTGGCAAATTGAAACAGAGAGAGATAGAGAGAGAAAAGAAAAGAAAATACTTAAAATACATGAAATCAAAAACGAAAGTGGTTAATAACCGCCAAAGAAAACAAAAATGAAAAACAAAAATCAAAATTCAAGAAAGAAAGAGAAAAAAACATTACAACATACGCTAACCACATAAATAGTAAACAAAATAGTGGCATATAACTGTGTTCATAAAATGTGTCAGTTTCAATTGAATTTGATTTAATTCCTGCTGTGTTTTTTTCACTTATTTCAACGAATTATTTTAATTTATTCCCATTAATAATAATAAAAAATAAACAAATAAATTTGAAATTGCCTGCACTAATAACTAATTAATAATAAAAATACAATAAATTAAGACGAATGCAAACAAAATAATTGAAAAGAAACCTTAACAAATCAAAAGACTTAAGCAACAAACTTTAATTCGAAAAAAAAACCAAACATAATCACGTGATTATCAAAAGTTTTCTTCATTTGAATTGATTTTGTTTCTTTTTTTGTTGTTGTTTCTTGCTTTGCATTTACAAATTTTTTTACTTCTTTCAGAATTCATTCTTCTAAGAATGTGTTGGGTCTTTTATTAAGCACTTACTATCTTTCAATTTAAGTAAAACAAAACGAAATTTTTTATTCCTCCGAATGGCCTATTGATGCCATTATGTGTGAGATGTAACATCGTTTAAATGTCCGCCATGACTTTTCTGGGCGCAGTGCATCCGAAAGGTCCAATTTTCCATAACTCTGGCACATACATAAATCAGGCTAAATTTGGCTTCAGTGATGTTGGATTTGCCGGACGCTATTTGTGCCTTATTCCTATACACCTGCAACTAAAAAAAATACACAAGAAAAAATTTAACATAGTCAAATCGCTCGATCTTGGTGGCCAGTTCAAGTCACCTTCAAGCCGCTTTCTTGTTGAAACCACACGTCGTTGTTGCCCAAATCGTCCAATTTAGCCCAAAATTTGGTAATCATCGACCATTGCGAGAGATGCTCTGGACAAAGTTTTTCTCAAAGAAACATAGATTGACGACGACACCGACCAAAAATGCATACAAGACAGTAACTTTATCGAGATGCATTTTATTTATTTTTATTTTTATAATTACTGAAGATGACTTTTCTATGAAAACTAAAGTCAATTATCATTAGTTCCAGAGGTAATTCAGCAAGCACACGTCATTTTATGTGGTAGTTTACTTGCAATTTATACGTCAATTGAATCTTGTAAGGCAATTTAACTGTCTTTAATAAACGATTTAAGTCGCCGTAGTCTAGTAGGTATTGTGTTGGCTTATTAGACGTGAGGCCCTGGTCCAACATCTCCAATAAAATGAAATATGAAAAAATATTTCTTTGGCGACTGCCTCTCAGCAGATTTCTGGCAAAAACTCTGAGAGAAAATAAAATTGCCATGAAAAGTTTATCAAAAATCTGTCGTTCGGAGTCGACTTCAACTGTAGTTGCCGCCACTCATGTATAAGATTAACACACACAACATAAGTGGTGTGAGAAGCTAGGTCGTAATTCTAACTGAAGGGTAGTAATGACCAAATACGTACGTACCATAATATCACCTGTTGAACTGTTTCATTTACTTCTCCAGATGAAATCGCCATAGCGCAGTAAGTAGTGTGCTGGCATATTAGACTAGAGCTCCAAAGCAGACATCGCGAACGAAATGAGAATAATATTCTTTCGATGACTTCTTCTTATTTCTGTTTGTCACAAACTGTTCGTCAAATCTATCATTCCAAAGCGGCGATAAACTATAGGTTTCACCATTTATGGATAAAATTAATGAACATTACATGTGTGGTGTGAGAAACTAAAATTTGTAACTTGAGTGTGTCGATGCTAAACTTAACTATCATCTGCTATTCAAAACGTAGCTTTAAAAAATAATTTTAAATTAATTTTTTTTAATATCACGATCCTGAAAGGCAAAGGTTATTTAATTATATTAAAAATAAACCAAATTTTTATTATTTATTATGGCATGTGAAATTCGTATCAGATTTTATTGGCAATTTAAATTATACAAAAGCTAAAAACCTATAAAAGTTTTCTCTAAAAGATTGAATTTTTTTTGTTAGTTTATTTGCAATTTTTTAATGCCTATGAAATACTTTTAACACCTTTAACTATATTCAAAATAAATAAATATGATAGAGAGAAAAAAACTAAATCTTAAGCTATTTATTTGCATACTGTCACCACGTTTTAACTAATGATAGTGAAAGTAATAGCGTCATTCATTTTCAACAGACTGTCAGTCATTCAAACGACCATGTATAGCAAAACTATCTATCAATTCACAATCATATAATAGCTACTAACTTACTTCTTTTTTATTACCCCTTAACGTAACGTAACCCCCCCCCCCCCCTACAAAAGATCAATAAAATATTTTACTTTTTTAAACAAATGCTTAAGAGTGTAACAATTTTTGTTTTGTTAAATTTATTTTTTACCCCGAAATTTGCTTGTTGTACCGGTAATGGTACTAAAAGTACGATACATATTGCAGTTACGCATGTTTGATTTCAAATACATTCAAACAATTGTTTTAAAAAGTTTTTATGGGGTTTGTTATTTGATTTTAGTCATTCACTATAAACTAAAAACTAAAATTAAATGTGATTGGCTTTTAATACATATATTTTCTGCCAGTGTTTTTGATTGTTTTTAATTTTTTTTTAATTTATTACTTTCTTTACTTTTTCTTTTGTATAACGCCCCTGAAGAGAATGGCATTTAAAGGTGAATTTTTTGTTTTCAATATTTCGCTAAAGTTTTGGATAAACAAAGTTATTGTTTAATTCCATTTCTATTTTATTTTTTTCGTGTTTTTTTGCACAAAGAAATAACATTTACATTTTAAAAGATATTTAGTTTTGTAATCTTAAATATTCGACATTTTAAACTTTCTTCATTAAGGTGATATTAGCAAAGTTTAACAATCGGATTTATTATTTCTAACAATATATGTAACTCTATTGATATATTAAAACAATGCTTTAATCCCAATTTCTTTTCTTTTTTTTAATAAAAATAAACTCTTTAACAAATATTTGATAGACATTAAAAGCGGCTTAAAATTGCATTTGACTTACATTAAATGGGGGATTACCAGTTCATGGCATATACCCATAAAAAATAATTTTAAAAACTGTGTGTTCAAAAACTGTATTTTATACATACACACGCACAAAAAAACCGGTCTTTACAAATCTTCATTCAGAATAAGGACCTAACTGCTCACACCACTTATGTTGTGTGTTAAGTTTATACATGAGTGGCTTGACCTACAGTTTAAAGTTGACTCCGAATGACAAATTTTTGAGAAGCTTTTCTTGGCAATTTTATTTATAATAATCTTCCAAGAAGAGAGGTTTCGACACCTTTGATGGAACCAGAAATCTTCTGTTAACTGGGAGCAGATGTTTAAAAAGGTCAACGAAAGAGAAGATAAAGAGAGATAAAGACTCTTTTCAAAACAAGTAACAATAACAATAACAAGTAACAATAATAGGAGATTTAAGTCACACATCATATTATCCATAAATAACCTGAGATTAGTAACTGTAACTTTTGACAGGGCACTTATTTAGAATGGGCATTGTCTCGAGCCCATCATGAAGAACCTGGAGAAGAACAACTGGGTGCATATTAGGTGAAAGACAGAGAATTTTCGTTGTGGACCTTAAGCAGAACTCAGAAATTTATCAGGGCACTAGGCTTTCTTATAGAGTAGCCTAAATTGACTTGATTTATTGTTCTCCTGAAAAACTTTCAGTTCTTTTGCTAAATAATTTATATATTGCGAAAGAGATAGGCTAAGTGCCATAGCAAACAATGGCCTATGATTTGAATAAATTTATATTGTATCAATGTTTTCTATAAAACACTAAACGTATGTATGCTAATGTTTATAGTTCTGTAATATAATGGCATATAATAGGTTATTGAGTTCGGGAGTTTGTTTCAGCAAGGCTGTGATACCGAAAAGCAATAACTAATATGATCAAGACATTCATTTCAAACTCTAATCGCTTTTCAGCCTTGGAAATTGGTCAAACTGCAACCAAATCTGAAACTTTCCAATGTAAATGGAGATGGATTGAGTACACTCTAAGCTGGGTTGGTATTAATTGTATTCTTCTCTTGTTTAATATCTCATTGTCACACTTCACAGATACTAACTTGTATAGGGTCTTTTAAACCAACAGTTAATTAACTTTTTATATACAGCTTAAAAACTATTAATTTAATAATTTTATAAATAAAAAATTCGGATAAATTAATTATCCAAAGGGTTAAACGCTTTAAAATGTGTTTCTAATCAACGTTTAGTGGATTATTTTAGTTTTAAAAATTCCCGCAATCGCGTTTGTAATTACGAAATAAAAAAACTTTAATTTCATGCTGTTAGACAAGGTTAATTTAAAAAATTTTATTTTTTGTGAAAAATAAAAAAATAAAAATTTAAATGAATTGAAATGAAATGACATTTCTGAAAAATAAAATGATTTATAACTATACTCCTTTACATGTCTTGCGATAATAAAATAATTAAATTAAATAACAAAACGTAAAAGGCAAAGCAAAAAAAAACATTTGCAAATTAAATTGTTATGGATTTTAGAAACAACAAAAAGCAAAACTTTCAATTTCAATCTTTAAAATAAAAACGCAAACACATGCAATACTGTAAAACAAAAAAAATAAAACATTTAAATAAATGTAAAGACCACGAAAAAAAAAATTCCCTAAGAAATAAAATAAAAACATGAGAAAACATTAAAATTGATTAAAAAGTAGGAGTTTTTAATCAAACAAAACAAAACAATGACGACAAACTTATTTGATTTGCTTGATAAATGTTTTTAACGGTTTTGGAGGGTATTTTTTATATACAAAACAAAAAAGAAATTATTAAACTTTAGCATTGTCACGAATAATTATGCAGATGATCATGATAGTGATGCTACAATTGATAATAATGACAATGATAATGTTGTTAATTTTGAAGGTCTTCAATCTATGAATACACTCCCATATTTAGGATTTTTACATTTTTTAATAATTAAAAAAAATGTCATAAAAAAACTAATTTGTTTTTGGCTAATTTATCATTTAAATTATTTAGTTTTTTTAAGTATTTTTTTTATTAATTTAGTTAATTTACCACAGTTGAAAGGTTAAAAGCATAAACATGTTGACGAAATTATTCATAGAAAATTATTCATATTAAAACTGTTGACCTTGCAAGTTTTCAAAGAATTTCATCATGTTTTTCTTACCATCAAATACCAAAAGTCTGAAGTGCATTTGTTTTTTAAATTTAATTTTATTCTAAAAAATTATTTTTGTTTCATATTCATTTTGATTCAGCCTATTAAATCAGGTTCTTGTCTTAAGTCTTTTGTTTAGCAAGACTAACACAAAATGTAAACAAACACTGAAACCAACCTCTTGAATGTTACAAATAAAAACGTTTAATTGGTTTTATTATATCAAAAAAAATCAATATTTTCTTTGATTTATGGGCATATTTAATTCATTAGCCTGTAAACATAATTAAAATTAAATAAAATTAAAGTTTTATTGCTCTAATCAAGAGCAGATTTTATTATCTTTTGTTTTTTGTTTTATTAAATACATATGTATCTGCAAATAAATCTTAATTATATTTTAAATATTTAATTGTTTTATGACATGAAGCGTATGGTGTTTAGTCAAGAATAATTAAACAAAGTGTGTTCAACGTCATTAAACAAAATTCAAGTTCTATTAAACTGAAGGCTTTTAAAAAAATATTTTTGAAAAAACGAAAATATATTCTGATAGGTAATACGGTAATGGGAATTTTATTTTTATAACTCACAGATAGCACCATCTACGGCGTAGTCGCATACAGCAATTACATGAATTAATTTTTTAAGTGTAATTGGTAGGCATTGATTTAACGCCACAACTAAATATTTCATTCACTTTTGCAAACTTTTTATTTGTATGTGTGTGCTTTGTAATTTTCCAAAAAAAGCACCCGTTGTATGCTATATATATACATACATACGTACGTAATTTGTCATTACAACCCTTTTGTCTGGATTACAACCTAGCTTCTCACACCACTGATGTTGCGTGCGTTAATTTTTATACATGAGTGGTGGGAGTTACAGTTTAAAGTCGACTCCAACAACGACAGATTTTTGAGAAACTTTTCATGACAATTTTATTAACTCTAGGAGTTTTTGCCAGAAATCTGTTGATAGGAAGTCGCCGCAGAAATACTTTTCTCATATTTCGTTTTGGTGCAGATGTCTGACCTGGGGTTTGAACCTACCAAACTTTGGCGACTACATATGCTATATATTCTAATTAAATTAATCCACCACGTATTAATAAAACTAAAGCAACCAAAGAAGGAGAAGAAAATTAAATTCAATTGGGCATACACTCTAGTAGACAAAGGAAAGCATTCCAGGCGTTAGACTGGACTAAAGGCCGCTAGATTTGAAAACTGAGTAAAATGTGGAAAGAAACAAAACCAAAAGAAATAAAAGGGGTGATTTTCAAAACCTTATCGAAACCTTTGAGTGTTCGCTACAGTAATAAAAATAAAGGATTAAAGCAATTTCAGTCTAAAAATGTTTCACAATAAAAAATAAATAAAATAAAACTGAGATTATATTTGATTAAATTCAGGCCTAATACCAGTTTTAAGTTACCTCCAGCAGTGTATTGGAGTTTTGAAAAATAAATCGTTTTTCTTAATTAATTATCAAAATTTTTTTAATTTTATATCATATTTATAGAATATAAATATTTAAAGAAATATTTCTAGAACCAGTGTATTGGAGTTTTGAAAAATAAATCGTTTTTCTTAATTAATTATCATACTTTTTTAATTTTTTATCATATTTATCGAATATAAATATTTAAAGAAATAATTCTAGAACCAGATAATAATTTTGAAGCTGAGAAGACATTGTTATTCCTCTAAGAATAACCAAAATTATATATATTTTGTAAAGCTTTTGAAAAAACACTTTTATCTACAATGACTTTGTATTTTTGTTTTCAAAAAGTTTCTCAAATTTTCTAGACAAATGATCAAGCAAAATCTATATACGTTTTCCATTAATGGGCATTTTTTTTTCTACTAAAAACAATAATTTTTCCATTAAATGTTTTTTTCTTTTTTGTATTTTTCTTGTATTTTTTCAATGAAATGATTTTGTTTTGTTTTGTTTTTTTCAAAATCCATATTGATTGAATAATTGTTTGGTGTAACTCAAAATGTTTTGATTGCTTTTTGGTTAAACAACTGTAATCAAGTCAACACGTAGATTAACTAAAATGACAAAAACAATTTGGCAAAATTTAAAACAAGTTAAAAAATTTGGGTCACTCCACCAATAACAACAAGAAATTTAATGATTTTATATAGCTTATGAATTTTATTACAATTTTTGATTTTAAAACCATACACCAAAACAGAAACAGAAACAACAGCATATGCTTAAAAATTCATAATTAAGTTAAAAGAAGAAGAAAAAAATAAACACATAATTATTACAAAATCATAAATAAAATTTAAAATTTATAATATAAACGTTAAACCAAATGCTGTTTGTTGCCATTGATTCTGGTATAAAATTCAAAAGACTTAAGGCACAAACTTTTAATAACAATTACCTTAAAAAATATTAAAAGACTTAAGACACATGCAGCACACACTTACCTTAAGCTTAAAAAGGGTTACAGTTTTTATTAATTTTTGTTGATTATTTTTTTCGTTTGTTGTTTGTTTAAATAATTGAAATTATTTATTGAATTTTAAATTAAATTTTTAAATATTTTTTCTTGCTTCCAACAGCTGTAACCACAATAAAACCGAACCAACAACAATAGAAGAGTGTAATTTAAATGTGTAAGTCTGTCTGTCTGACTTAAATGCACTTGTTATGGTCTTGCATTTATACACTCACATATATACATACATATAAATAGGTTAACGTATAGAGCAACACTGGTGGAGGGTGTACTGTAACGGCTGGATAGTGCTTTAAGGAAAAAGGTAAACGACGTCAGTCAGTTTAGCCAATATATCGTATAATATTGCCAATAAAAATGTTTTTGTTTTTAGCGTTTAATATGGCTGAAATAACATTAATAATGACATAAAAAGCGATGAGCACGACGTTTGTGTTCAAAAAAAAAACTTTTTTTGCTGTTATTGTTATAAATGCAGCAATAACACCTTTTTAATACATACACAGACACACTTGCAAATAAAACCACTAAAATATTGGCCGTTATTTTCGTTTATATTTTTTTTCACGAAATTTTTTTTTTCAATTCTGTCTTAACAGTCACATTAATTTTATTAATATTAATTTTCTTTATTAATTTTCTTAAGATTTTTTGTTTTTGTTTTTAAACTCCTTTTTTAAAAAGTTATCAAACTTTCACCACTAAAGCGAAAAAAAGAAGCATTACAGCCAACACTTAAACAAAAATAATAAAACAATTATTTCTTGCAATTTAACCGTTATAATAAAGAAATAGAAAAAATTTATTTTTAACAATTTTTTTTAAATAATTTTTCCCTTAATTATTTAATTTTTTTAATTATTTATTTCTTTTATAATTTAATTTTAATAATTTTATATTATATTTCTTTTTAATATTTTACTTTTATTGCAATTTTTTTTCTTTTTTTTTTCTTTTAATTTTCTATTTTATTTTTAACCGCTTCGTTTGTAGTTTCTCTTAGCCAAGACGTTTAACAACTAATTTTGTTTTTGCCTGCCACCGTTAAAAGTAACAATAATTTTGCTTTTTCCATTTATTTTTGGCCACAAATTGAAAATTTGCCTTTTTTTTTTGCTCGTAAGACAATTTTTTTTTACGTTAATGCTGTGTTTCGTTTAGTTTGACGTTTGTTTAACTACTGCATTAATAGTTTTTTTAGTTGATAGCTTAAATATTCAAGTATTTCTTGTGTTTTACTTTTTATTTATTTACTCACTCTCAGCTCTAGCAATTCCTGCTCAATTCTTTTAGGCCTCCTTTTATGTTTACTCACTGGTGGTAGAGCATAAGCGTATGCACAACTACAATGTCCATGTATGTAGATGAGCACAACAATGTTCAATTTGTTTTTGTTTTCAATCTGGTTTATACACGTGCTGCAGTTAACATTCCGGTAGTGTAGTGCAATGTTTTTTATTAACCCTATAAGGCACTGTGTTAATAGTTGGGTATATAGGCGGCCAAAGAAATGATTAATTAGTAAATTATGTACAGGTAGGGTGGGCACGAGTAAAAACGCAACTCCATCCTAAACTAACTCACTGAAGGAAGATAAACACTACAAAAGTTTAAGATGTGATGAAAAATAAAAGTAAGGAGAATATAAAGGGAGAAAAGATGTAAAGAGTCATCTCACCAACAAACTTATACCAGAAATGAAACTCCCTATGTCAAAAATCCTAAATAGACCAAACTCCCCAAAGCCATCGAAAAAATATCGGCACACAATTCTAAGACTAAAATTGGTGTCAAAAGGTTCTGTTGGATTCTCTTTGCAGAGTTTGAGGCATAATAGCTTTAATATTCCACAATTTTCTCTATAGCGGCATAAAAAAGTGTTCCAAAGGAGAATTAACTCAACCCTCCATCAGATATTCTAATTAATTCTTACGTTTGAATGCTCCGGAACACAGTGCTGCACCATCCAGTACCTGTTTGAGAGCCTAATGAGGTTATTTCTGCATAATTGTTGACTGCATATTTTGTGACGCAGTGTAAGGTAAGCTCCTTGTGTCCCTTAATGGTGGATTTGAACCACTAGCTTCGGATGAAACCGGCCAGTTCCGTTAGTGGCATGTTCGCCACCATGCCCAGATATTCACCCAAAAACCGATGAACAGGTCTGTTTTGAAGTGCAGGGCACTCACATAAAAGGTGTTGTATCGATTCCGTTACTTCCAAATCCTGGCAGCTTCTGCAGTAATGCTGGTGGGTCAGACCGAGTTTGTCAGCGAAACTGCCAGTAATACGATGTCCCATTAGAATTCATATAAGAGTGCGAATGTTCTCTTGTCGAACTCAAATTGTTCATTGTTTTTACTGCAGTCCACTGCATGACACAGTAGTTTTGAAATTCGGCCACCAGATATGTTTGTATGTGTAGTTTAGTACCAAGACCAAGATTAAATACACATACAACTCAGCAAGGAAGTCCATCTACAATAAAGATGCCAGGCTTTTTTGGCTTATGAGTTCAATATTCTTTCTCAGCGTTATTAATGTTATTATGCTGGGAATCAGCGATGTGTTGGCAATATGTGTACCTTATATTCCTACCTTACTCTATTCAGAACGAGCCTTCACACTGATAGCTTGAAGCGGGTATTTAAGGAAACTACCAGAGGAAAACACCAACGTGTATCGCTTGGACCAGCCGCCTTATAGTCTGCATATGGCTTACAGCTAAACTATAGGTTCACTAAATATTCGAAATTCGAAAGCGTTCAAAAATACAAAATTGTATTTCACATTTATGATAAATTTTTGGATTTTTTATTGACAACATTTAAGCATATGACCGCTAATGAAGAATCAAAACGTAAAATAATAAAGTTAACTTAAAAAATATAATTGTACAGCATAATAGGATATTTTTGGGGGTTTATAATAAAAAGTAAATGGAATAGTAAAAAATATCTACCTACAAATGTAATGCGAACGAAGTCTAACATTAAAAAACGTTTAGAAAAATATTCTAAAATTTTAAAGTGACTGAAATGTTAATATTTTCGAATATATTTTTATTTACAACATATTTAAAAACGTTAAAACTTGGAAGTCCTTAAATACAGTATAATGAAATCGTTCGTTTTACACATGTAGGAGGTAACGACATACATAAACATATTTATGAATTATGAACAGGTAAAAAAATCTTTTGACAATAATCAATAATATACGTTCTCTATAAGGTATAATTAAATAAGTTACATTGATTGTATTTTAGACTCTTTAGTGGAAAATTTCATAAGTAGTGAAAAGTTAAAACTTGGGTCTAGTGGTTTGACGTAGATTCTTTTCTATTTCAAATTGACGCAAGTCCGTACGTTGTAGGAAATCCTGGCGCTCCAAATAACTAAAAACAAATTACACAAAATTAAGTACAAACAATATGATTTGAGTAGGATTCTAATCTTACCCATCTTTGCCTTTGTTAAACGTTTGTAATTGTTCATCTATGCCCTCTGTTTGTTTAAAACTCTTCCAATCCATTTGTGACTTTTCGAGGACGGATATTTTCTTCTTTTTACCCAACTGATTTAAAAAGGAACCAATGCCACCACCTGAAACGCCTGGGCCAGCAGAAGGTATTGTTCTCTTTATACCTGCTCCTGGCAATATGCGACCAAAAGGTTGTTTCTTTACCGGTTGCGTTGTGGCTGCCTTATTTTCCTTAATACTGGAAGCGTCTACTTCACGCTCTATACGCACTTCTTCTCCTGCAAAATCTAACACTTCAGTAACAGTTGTTTTTTTGCTTTCTTCTTGCTTAGATTTTGTTGAACTTTCATTGTGTTGGTCTTTGGCTTCAATTTTGGGATTCAAAACTTGTTTTTCATTGGCTAAAGACTCTGGTTTATTATCTTCTTCTGTGTTAGTATGGCTGACCTTAGAGGAACTCGGTTTAGGATTAACATCTTTAAGGAAATCTGCCCATAAAGCATTAGTACGTGTTTTATCCTCTTCATCTGATACCAATTCATCTTTTTCCAGCGTCTTTCCTTTGCCATTTACCAGCACATCTTCTGTTTGTCTTGTCGCTCTCCTTGAGGTATATTTGTTTTCTTCTTCAGTTGAATCTTCACCGTCGTCAGACTCATCGTTATTATTTTTATTTTTTGTTCTCTTCTTTTTAATTACCTTTTTTGTACATCTTTTACTTTTTGTAGGTTTTTTTACAGCATCATTATCATTTTCTTCTGGGGCTTCACTGTCTACCTCTGCTTCTTCATCTTCACTAGCTGGCGATTCGCCGGCCAAATTGTCTGGCCGGAAATCTTCATCACTTTCATCTGTATCGGAGGCATAATCTTGCTCTTTATTCATTTTATTTCTGAATAAATTTATGAAACTTTTTAAAGTAATTAAAAGAAATTAATTAGACAGAAAACCTTTTTCGAGTTTTTGTATGCACGCGAAAAATCTATTGTTTGTGCTCTTGTCTGGCAGCTTGTAGTATTTTCTTGATAATATTGCCACGCTATTAAAAATATTTCATTGCTAAGGCTACCAGACTTGTTAAATATTAGAGCGTTTTTAAGTTTATTTTTTATTGGAAATAAAATATTATGTTTCGGTATGGCATGTATATATATACAACTGTACCGGTCCAAATACTAATTCTTTATTTGAATTTGTCTACAATTTACTTATTAAACAAGTTTCTGTAAAAGTAGAAAATTCAAAATTCAAGCAGGAGGATAGTTTGAAAGAGATGACACCAACCGAAAGGTCTATGTGGTCTCATGTCTATTGGTATATACCTAAATAATCTAGGAGGTTTGGTAAGTCCTCACCATTAGGGGCACAAACTCCCTTATCTTCTTCCGGTCCACTCCTCTGTGGGAGTTATGTCTGCTATAATGCCTTTCCTAAAATGTTAGGATGTCAAGTTTACGAAAGTTGGATAGTGATTCATAAAAATCGTCCCCTGCGTTCATTATTGCCTTCAGGGTATTAGAAGTTTTGGTGTACGTGTAAGGGCAAGTTTCTCTTAAGGACACTCATCAGTGTACGCGAGTCGTCTTTCAGTCTCAATATACTAATCGTTTTTCCTTCCATTAAGATCGCCTTTGCGCATCTTAGTATTGCTTACTACTATGTTATCTTCCACCACAGCCGATGTGACGTTTCAAACCATTTATGTAGCCTAGTTTTCGATGCACTAAATATTATTGGGCTATCCAAGTTTATGTTATCTAATACTCTGCTTCTATTAGGCAAATTACTTCGGATGACTGTCTAATGACTAGATACCCATATAAAGCGTACTGCGCTATGCACTACGCACCTTCTTGCAATCGAGAACAGTTCTTGTTTATACAAATACTTAAAACTCTAATTCTAAAGTTTACCAAACTATCACTGGCCTGCATCATAAATTCGTTTATCGCATCGATCTCCTGTCCGATAGCCGGAGACATACTTTGCTTTCTGATTTTTCTATATAGAGGCCCATTCCTGTTCTATCTCCATGTTTAGAGGCATTGGTGTAGCAACAAATTAACATGACGTATGACCAAGAAAGTCGACCTGGTATCAAAGTGATGCAATTGTCCGTTAGGTATCCTGTCGGATAATTCCGCTTTAAGCAAATATTCCTCCAATATCCCAATTACACTCTGGTAATCGATTTGTGGGCCTCGTTAATCCATTCTCCCATAGCCTAGAGACGACTCAACGCAAGTGACCTCATATATCGAACCCGTATCGCAACCTGTTGAATGAAGAGTATTCTTTACAATGCCCTTGGAGATGATGTCTTCATTGCTCCACTTATCCTTAAACAAAGCAGCCTTTGAACCCTGTGAACAACGTTTCTAGAAAGTACTTAACAGTCTTAGCTATCACCCAGTTGAGATATTAAATACATATGAGAGAAAAGAGAATTTTTTTTAAATATTTTTATTTTATTTTATTTATAACCAACAACATGTTTATTAGTTTTAGTTTAAAAAAAGATGTATATATAAAAAATAAATGTTAACTGGAAATGTTATTATCCTTAAAAAACATGGAAAACATATATAAATATGTATGTATATAGAAAACAAAATGTTTTAATGAATGCTAAAAATTTATAAAAATATCTATATATACTGATTCACAACAAATTTTAATAAATTATTACAATCCACGCACACAAATTTCGATTTTTAAACAAAATCTTATGTATGTATGTATATAAAAAAAATCTTTCACAAACATATCAAGTGATATTTAATTTCAATAATAGTTTCATATATTGTATGATAACTACCGTACTATAAATATATATACAATCTAACTATTTGGCTAACATTACATATGTATATATAAACGATTTTCTTTGTTAATACAATTAAACATTAAACATATGTTAAATGATTTCAATCATCTTCAGAACTTTGGTAAAATTTCTTACGGAACGACATAAGATTCTGTCTTTCATTGTCTAAGGCTTGTTCGAGTTGTAAAACTTTTATATGCATTTCCATTTCCATGGCTTTCTTTTGGGATGTGGTTAGTTTTGTCATGTCGATTTCGTTTTTATATTCCAATTTGTTGCAGCCATCTTTGACGGTAGCCACAACGGAACCTGTGGCTAAGGAGACATCGCGTGAAGCTTTTGTTAAATCGATAAGTTTTTGGCTATCTTTACTGGCTTTAACTTTACTAGCTATAACCAACTGGGCAGTACTGGCGGCAATTTCCTGGGCAGCTACTATTATCTCAAAGCATTCATTCGATTCCAAGACAATAGCTTTATTGGCAGCATCCACCAGATAATTTGCACCTTTGGCAACACTTTTGGAAGCTGATATTAGACCTTCGGTCCATTGGCTATTACGTTTGTAAAATTCCTTCTCGCTGGAAGTACCTTTTCCATTAACCACTATCTCACTTTGCAAATCACGTGACTTCTTAATCAAGTTAATAATGCACTGCATAAGATTCGTGCATGAATCGAGAATTTTATCATTCACTTCTAGTTTTATGCCCTCGTTTTTAGATTTCGAGTTTTGTTGGATTTCGAGCATTTTTTGAGCGGCCTCCTCAATCATATTGTCCATTTCTTTCAACTCTTTTTGTAACATATCGGCCACATTGAGATTTTCGGTGAAAGTATTGCTCATCATTACTAGTAATTTCTTCAATTCGTTTAATTTGCCAATAATTGTTTGCTGGGTCAGAGACGCCAGTTTGTTCGTATCGTTATTTCTTTCGAGCAACATTCCATAGAATTGAATTAAACTTTCACGCATTTCACTGGCAAGAGAGCCTAAAACTTGGGCTTTTTCCATATCAGTAGTGTTTTCCTCTACTAATGCGATATTTTCATGGAGAGTTCTTAAGTTAAAAATCAATTGAACATTTGATTTTACAAAATCGTTTGTTAGTTGCGCACCATTCTCCAAATGTTTCTTATACAGTTCTTGCACTTTTTGCATGTGTTCTATGACCGTGTCTATATTTGTTTTAGCATTTTGTACAATTAAATTGCCTTCGAATACTTTATGGGTAAAGTCAGTTTTCAGGGAATGTTTAATTGCTTCAATTATGGAAGTTATTACATTATCCGAGGCCAATTTGGTTTCTGTTTGAGATTTTTTCAAACTTTCTACTTGTTCTTGTACCAATTTCAAGTCGGCAGCTAAACTTTGCTTTTCATTGCTTAGTAAATTGAATTTCTCATTTAAATTTTGTAGAGCACTTTCGTTGTTTGATTTTATATTTAAAAGTTCTTCAATTTGCTGTTGCTTGGCAAGAGAGTCTTCCTCTGTCGTCTTTTTTAATTGTTGATTTTCTTTAATTTGGGTATCTATTTGTTCTTCAAATTGTTTTATTAAAGCGGAGTGTTCTTGTTGGCTTTTTTCCATTTGTTGTTTATGCAATACGAGCTCTGAATTAAGTTGTTCAAGATTTTTAACTTTTTCGGCTATAACATCTTCATAATGTTGACTTTTTGTTTTTAACGAAGAGTCGATTTCTTCTGTTTTGGAAACTTGATGTTCTAACCTTCCCTTAAGACCCTCAATTTCTTGTTTTAACTGCTCCTTGTCTTGTTTTTCATTCATTAGCAGTTTATTCTCTTCCAGTAGTTTATCTTTATGGTTTTCAAATAAAATCAATAAATTTGTATGATCCTCTTGGGTCTTCTCTAGGCTTTCTTTCAATTCTTTCAGCTCTTTGTTTAGAGTTTCAATATGATTTTCTTTCGTTGCTATTGTCTCTTCATATTCAAGTGTTTTGGATTTTAAACTGTTATTAAGCTCCTCCGTTTTTTCTGCCTGGCAAAGTTTTTCATTAAGTTCTTCAATTTCTTGTTTCAGCAATTGAATTTCTTTCTTTTCATTGGTCAATTGTTTAGAGTCTTCATTACGCAAACGTAACAGTCCAATGTGTTCCTCACGCAATTTTGTGTACATGGTTTTAATTTTATCAAATTTATCTTCCACTTGTTTAACTTTGTCATCGCTTTGCTTGACTTCTTCTTCGAGCGAGGACATTTTGCTTAATTTCTGTTCCATTTTATCGGTTATTTCACTTAATTTTTGCTCTAAAGTATCCTTTGCTAAAAGAGCATTTTTAAGCAGTTCTTTCGTTTGACCGATTTCCCGTTCAAGATTTTCATTTTTATGTTGATAGTTGTTGATCTGATGAGCCAAGTTGGAGTAATGCTCCAAAGCCATTTGTTTTTCAGTCAACTCATCCGTCAACTGTCGTATAATGAGTTCCCTTTCATCGATGACATTTTCATTAGAATTGGTCTGGCTGTTGTTATCGCTAGCATTTGCCAAATCGACTAAACTTTCAATAGTAGGTTCGGGTTCTGGTTCCTGTGGTAAAACCATTACCGGAGCAGTGTAATTACCCAAATCCACTTCAGAATAGAAATTGGGTGCATTTTCAGGTAAATGCGGCAGTTGTATAACATCAGAGAAATACTGAAGAGGACGAACATTTTCGTAGAAAGCCTTTAACTTATTGAAAATATCATTGAAACGATTACGATGGCCCGTAAGCACATCATGCGGCAGACCGTCATGAAGATGGAACATTACACGAACACACAAATCATAAAGAGGATTTGAATCTTGTATCAAAGTAATTAGAGGCGCTAAACGACACTGTCCTTGCGGTGTCATCGAAGACATGCGATAATTATTAATAGCCGTAAATATTTGCGACTGAACTTGTAAAATATGCTCTAAATAATCAAATACCTCCACACATAACTGGAAATACACATTTAAATCATCGCCTACACTGCGAGCAAACTCATTAAAATCTAATGCCAATGAACCCGGTATGTTTGTATTCTTTTGATGAAATTCCAATTTATTCACCAACAGTCTTGTGTAGGCTTCAATACACTTACCTACGCCATCTTGTAAATGGCCCCACAACTTGCCCACCTCTAAAATCAAAGTCTTATGTGTTTGAGAGTGTTTAATACAGCTTTCATGCCCTTCTCGCAATACCTTGTGCAGCATATGGCAGAATTTCCAAGCCGTAAAACGATGCTCCATTATTGGCTGCCGAGTTATTACCGCCCAAAAGGGCTTTCCACTTTTCGAGCGATGTGTAGCAATGATCACTGACCTGGCATGTTTCATTTTCAGCGGAGCTTCTGAGGGGCTTAAAGCTTTACTGATACTTATATGTAGTTGGTATTCCTTATCCATTTTGTTAAACTTTTAATTTCATTTACTGCCAATGATGGTACTTCCCAGTTTATGGTTTCTTTTTTTCTTTTAATTTTCTCTGCAATTGTTTTAACAGCAAACAAACGCCTTGTTTATCGTTTACAATACCAATGAGTATAGATTTATTTTGTTAGCATTTTTCAACTTAATTTATTTATTTATTATCTTATCGAAACAAATTTGTGAAGTATTTCACACAAACACAACAACAACCATCATTATCGTATTACTAATAGTATTGATAACAGAGATGCCAACTTTTGAATGCATTGTAATGCATAAAAAACCGCGCAAAAAATCAAATACGCCTAAAATTGCATTATGGTATTGCACCAAATTGAATGGCCGAAATTCATAATTACAAATAAAAATACATAATTTGGAATATATATGTTAAATATAAAACGTAGTTAATTGTATCTCTTTAACAAATAAATTGTAACTTAACTTTCTTTACATATTTCTCAAATATACAAATTTTGCAATTAAACATCAAAATCAACGCCGCTAAAAATGTTACAACGTCTTTGATTTTATTTGCAATTGTCTCCAGCTGTCAAATGTGATTCATTATTGCGCCTATGGAGAAATATTAAACAGCTGTAAAACGTAAACAAAAATTGTGAAACATGGATTTATTAACTAAAGAAAAGTTTAAATGCAGGTATTTGAATATTAATAAAAAAAACTTAAACAAAATATTCAAATAATTACAAATCTTTTAGTGTTACTTCTGTGTTAAACAAAGATACAAAACAGCACGGCAAACAATACCTGTATGATCAACAAGACGATACTGCCTGGAGTTCCAATGAGGTAAATTTACATACATATATAAATAAATGAAAAATGTGTAAGGTTTTTCTAATTTTCATTTCTAGGGTGTTCCACAGTGGATAGCAATTGAATTCGAAGAGACCCAAACAGTAAATGGATTTAGTTTTCAATTTCAGGGCGGTTTTGCGGCCAAAGAGGCCAAAATTCAAATTTACAAATTAAACGAAGATAATGGTAATAATGATACTTCTCAGCAACTGTACGAGGAACCATTCTATGCTGATGATATTAATGCAGAACAAAAATTCTCTTTAAAAACCCAGCAAACAAATGTGAAAAAATTAAAATTTATTATAGAGAGCAGTACGGATTTCTTTGGTCGCATCATTGTTTATAATTTAAGAATTTTTTAAATAAAGTTTGTATTTTTTTAATTAAATGAAATGTGTTGTGATCAGTGTTGCCGTTTCTTATATTTCTATTTGCTTATTTGTAGTAGATGTTTATATTTTGCTGGTATCGGCTATTTTTTTTGTTGTTATTAAATATAATTCAATTATTGTAAACTAAACCAGTGTTGAAAAATTCAGTACTTTTGTATTTTTTTCAGTACTTTTTCATTTCAAAAATAGCACAGTACCCCGCCAAGCTTTCAGTACTTTTTTCATCAAATTCGTTTCTGTTCGTTTGAAGTGGTGAATTTTGTAGTTGTGGTGAGTTTCTAGAGTGGTGAGTTTTTCCGGTGTGGTGAACAAAATCGAAATTCACCAATGCCGATATTCGAAATGGGTACTGTAATACCATAAATCCATGTACTGTATATCTTGATTTGGATGGTGGGTGTCTAGAATAATTAATGTTCACATCTGTTAGTAGAGGCATTCACCGATATGTGTGGTTATTGCATTAAAACAATGTTGCCATTGTATCATTCTATTTAAAATTCTAAAAAATTAAAATTAGAAAACTGAAATGAATTTTTGAATAATTTACTTCTTTTATGTTTTATTCCCAAAATGCTTTTGCAAATTGGAAATTCTTTGTCGAAATATTTATAATTTTATGTGCTTTGTTCGCTCTAAATTTTTTAAAATTTGTATCGGATCTAAATTTAACATCAGGAAAAATTATTAAAGAAAGAATTCATTCATTTTTCCTCTTTTCAGAAGTTGGTTACAGATTTTTTGCTTCCTGGCAACATTGGTTGTATCTCTATTTACCAGCAGAGGTCGCTAGAGATGTTAAAGAAAATTCTCCACTTTTTAATGTCAATTTGACATTTTGTTTCGCTTTTGACAAACGGATGTTGCAATGTCGGCCATATTGAAAATCACCTTTCCTTTTCTCTTTCTTTCGAAACGTGGAAAACGTCAACATTGGTTGGTTTTTCTCGTATTGTAAATTAATTTTTACAAAAATTTTCTAAAATCCAATGTAAGTGAATGTTTGTGAAACCACGGTTAAAGTGAATGTTTTTATAAAAATTGTTTAAATTTATTACAGATGCCCCGTGAAATCAAAGAAGTTAAAGATTTCTTGAACAAGGCTCGTCGCGCCGATGCTCGTGCCGTCAAGATAAAGAAGAACCCCAGCAACACCAAGTTCAAGATTCGTTGCTCTCGTTTCTTGTATACCTTGGTCGTACCCGACAAGGAGAAGGCCGAGAAAATCAAGCAATCTCTTCCCCCAGGCTTGCAAGTTAAGGAAGTCAAGTAAATTGACCATCCAAAAACATACAGTACCCGTTAGTATATAAAAAAAATAGAAATTACAAGAACAACGTCTGTCCGTCTGTGGTGGAGAGTTGGAGAACAGGATGGTATAGTGGAGTAGTGTGAAGTAATGCAAAGAAGGTGTACAACTGGACACAATATTTGTGTTTTGGAACTTCTTTTTATTTAAGTGAAACATTTTTAAGTGATTTGTGATAAACAAATATGTTAAGAAGTGCACCCTCATGCATTGCTTGTCAATGCTGTTTTTATACTAAAACAACAACAACAAAAACATCATTAAATTAAATACAACAATACTGTAATTGAAAAAAGAGTGAATTTTTGTTTAATTATTTTCGAATTTATAGTGAAGAATGAATTATTTATATTGGCAAATTAAAAAAAAAATGCTTTAGTAGATGCTATTAAAAGCTCGCATGCGTTGTGCACATCTTGTTTGGTTAGTACTACTCTAAGACTGTTTGACCCAATCATATGCCGGGAAAATAACATGATAAAGTAATAAGTGAATTACACTGTATACGGTCAATGTAATAACTATGAATGAAATTGTTTCCCCGGGATAGTAAAATAGCATGAGAGGCTATTTATTATCCTTAAAAGTAACATGATTACAATTTCTAATATATTGAGTCATATTTAGCCAAATGGAAAAGTTGTGTAACATTGAGAAATACTATATTTATTGAAAAATTGAATCATGGGAACCAAACCACCATATAGACCATCCGAATCAAATCCTGTAAGTGCCTACCAACATATGTGTCATAGCTCTAACTAGAATAATCAACTTTCTCTGCCTTTAGGGATTATATTCCGTATGTAAACAGGAATTGAGAGGATAGTTCGGGGTATTGCCATGATTAGAAGCCTTTGTATGTGCATCTATCGACTGTAGTAAACTGGCACGTTATTATGACCCAATAAGACCAACGTGAAACTGGGAAACTTATAAGACATTGTCATTTCAGGTCGGTGGCGAGGTTCTGGAACATATTTATACGGGGTAGGTAGAGATGAAGAGTAGTTGCAGAATATCTTCACTACTGTCATTGTTCGGCTCCTGGTGGAAGGAACAGAGTCCATACTCATGCTATCAGGAATATTTATTATGGGTTAGGCAGACTGACGGATGAGCTTCAATCCTTGCGAAGTTGCACTTTGCAAAATAATGCACTGAGAACAGCGTCGGGATATGTAAACTTCAGTGAGGGCACATAACGTTATAATCACCAAGCAATTCTAACTAGTATGTTTACATCTTTACTATCCCATATATTGCAGAATAACACAGCATATACGGAAAGAGCTTCTTTTCGGACGTCCAAGATTTAAATCTTGGGTGCAATTGCCAAAGAACCAAGGACAATACACCAGCTAGCTATGGGAAATTACACTTTAAATAGGATCCTAAATGCGAAATTGCGGATAAAAGACAAGGTCCCAGACATTCAATAATGACTTCCTTCCAACTTTATTCAGGATACTGCGAGATGCTAAAGACATATAGGCCGTGAATAATACTCTATCGATACCTGCCATACACGCAGCACATATTCAAGTGTTCAGAGGTGTTGGTACGTCTGACATCTTCGGGTCTCTGTACAAGACCGATAGAGGCAGCAGACTTCCTGCAACTAAGCCTACAACTTGGAGCATCTCTGGAGTCATTAAAGTTGGTACACAACAGCAACTGTCAAACGTAATCGGACTTTTGGTCCTCGAGAATTCCAGTTCAAGTTTTTTGAATAACAGGCAAAAACATTATTTAGAAACTGACATACACCAAGAAGAAAAAACAATAATTAATAGTGATTAATACTTATGTACTTTATATAACATTCTTAATTTATAGGTACGTAATTCTTAAAACATTTTTAAAAATATCTTAATTAATCCTCGTACGATTAGCTGTTAAACTATCATCCTCTTCGCCTATCTCTAGCATGGCCTGCATTATTTTTCGCTTCAAACGTTTGCGTGAGAGTTCTGAATTCAAATTACGAAATTCATTTGCCACCAATTCACCAAAAGCGTCCCACTGATCGTGTAAAACATTTGATGGTCTGTTCGACGAATTTGAGGATGTTACAGAAGCTATTACGGGTGTTGCGATTGATGAAGATGAGCATGATGACGAAGCTGTTGTCGTTATAAGGGAGTGGCTGCTTGGCATCACTGTCAAATTACTTGTGTTCAATTCTACAATAGAGGCTTCATCATTAATACTTATAATCTCAGTTGGTAAAGATGATGATGAATTTGCTGATGAAGGCTTTTGTTTTTTCGAATTATTTGTAAAACTACGTGTGGCTACTACAGTGGAAGGGTGGTGATCATGATTAGCAGTTTGTGGTGGTTGATATTTTTGATCATAAACTTCTTCACGTGTTGTTGTTGGTGGAGTAACTTCGACCACAGCATTTTCAAATGATTGGTAGTCATCTGTTACAACTTCTTCAGAGCCATTGTCGTCGTGATATTGAAAATGACTTAAGTCTTCTGGATTAGTTGCATTGACACTGCCACTGCTATTGTTATCCAATACAGCAGACGAGATATTTATATCTTCTTCAGTGTTATTAAAATCGAATTTTAAACGCAACTTCTGAAAATAAATTTAATATGAGATTTGTATTTTGATATAGTACTGCAGGGTAGGCTTCAAGTCAATTAAAGAACATGTTAAAGATTTCTAAAAGTACATTCGTATGATGGGCATACAGTGTTGTCCCAATTTAATGGTTTATTTGATATAAACTAGAGATTTTTAGAGAGCCATAATGGAACTATCTTCGGTATATGGTTGCCCTGAATGCGATCTAACCATGCTAAAACCTTAAAAGTATATTGTAAAAAAGACTTCGGAATACCTTTGGTGCCTGGTAATTTGTTTGATATATTCCCGGTCTTGGTTCTATTATGTTACGCAAAAACTTTAAGGATTCAAAATGGGTCCACTTGCTACGCAATTCAGAGTTTGCGGCCTCATCTAAACTAATTCCGGCCTCTTCTACACGGTGTTCCAACTTTTTCATTTCCGTATTGAATTGATTCCGTAGATTGTGCACCTTTTTGCCAAATTCAAATTTCGAAACACGTAAAGCCGTACATATTTCGTTTATAGCCCGTTTACGTTTTTCCCTGCTTTTGTACGATTCATGCCAATGATTCCATAGGCATTCATTCTTCTCATACAATTCAATCAATTGATTTATTTTCTCTTTTGTCCAAATAGTATTTTTACGACTTTGTCGCGGTTGTTGTACAACTTCTTGTTTTTGCATTGTACTTAAGAAAGGTTTTTCAATTTTCATCACTTGCTAGTTTTTGTTTAAATAAATCAAATAAAATTTATTCCATCAAAATTGTTGAATTTTTTAAGAATCCTTATTAATGTCTTGCTAGAAGAATATGAACATTTGTCTGTTTTCATTCTTTATTTCTCTCGCACGCCATATTGTTTTTATTTGCCATTCGCATGCTATACAATTGTTGATACGACAATAATGTTGCCAGAGTGTTTGATAGGAGTTTTTAGGAATGAGTGTTTATTAGGTATTAGTATATTGGGTACTGGCGTAGGTTGGGTTAGTTTGGAGGGAAGAGTCCAAAAGAAGGATTAATGGATAGAAAAATTAAAAGAAAAGAGAAAAAACTGAGTTAAGGAATAACAACAGAGGTGAAGAAGTCATTGAAAAAACCTCTGCCATTTCTGGGTTCTCGCCTCCAGGGACACAGAATGTTCAATACAGGTTCAGGTTCAACCACAACAGGGTAGATTCCCTATCCATATGCCAAAATGCACGGATCCCATCGCAGTATCACCCTGTACTTGGCCACAAGTCTTCTGATGGCCTTATCACACAGCGTAAATTGTTCCTAGACCATCTTCGATGCATTTCATTGCTGTTGATCGAATATCGTTCTTACTGCATAACAGGCATTGAGTTCATTCTTTCTAAGGTGTTCTCTTTCGAGGAAAGTTTCCTATTCAGAAAGATAACAAGGCTCATAGCTCCTCCAGAAAACCTTAGTTCGAGGCTGCTATGCATACATTTTTTAGAGGTATTAAGTGGGATTGATGTTAGGATACTTTCCAGACGCTCTTCCATAGTAATTACGTTATCCTCTTGGTAAACCTTAGAGTCCTAGGCTGCTGTTCCCCTTAGAATTATAGCAAACACCCCGATTTCAAGCAAGTTCCTCATAGTTCCGAGCTGACAATCTTGGCGTTCACCAAGATAACTATCTATTCAACTAAGAAACCGTGGATGTCAAGACCAGTCAACGTCTGAATGTACATGTCCTATCTGCCTTGGGCATAAAAACTACCCTTACCTCCCTCCACGACCTTTCCTCCAAACAAGCTTTAAACACAATAAGAGCATTATAGCTCCTTTAGTAACATACAGTAATATTACAGGCAATATCCCATACGGATCTGATGCGCTGAAGGGTCTATAGGAGTGAAATGCTCATGTGGACCATGTTACGTGTTTAACACTGCTGTAGTTTCAGCATGGAAGTGATATTGGTTTTGGGTTTCAGTTAATTTAAACAACTTCATTTAAAAATATAAAATTTCATCTTTTTTTATTATTATTATTAATCTATAATAAAAATAAATGAGTACTTCAATTTGTATCGTAAAAGAAAAAAAATTAAAAGTTTTAACTTAAAATACATACTCATACTCAGGCTTACATCAAAACAAAAGGACTAAAAAAAGAAACTAACTTATCTTAACTATAGACGCTCCAAAGTAAACTAAGCATTTGAAGAATTCATTAAAAAATATTTGTACGAAGTCATATAAAATTGTCGTAATAAGCAATTTTATAAATTTATGTAGGTAGGTATACAATAAATCAAGAAGAACTTATAAGTACGGACAAGCAATTGTATATATGTAGGTAATTTAAAATAGTATATATTTAAATAATAAAAAAACCAAAATTAAAATAAGTACAAGTTTTAAAATTATTAAAATGCAATCCAAACAATAAGGACATCATTAAGAATTCAAAGACATAATCTTGACATACGTAACACCACCCACGGCGATTTTTATTGCGACAAAGGAAAACAATGTCTTCGGATGTTTTAAATTGACGCAAGAAAAATTACTGTGTGTGTGTGTGGACAGGATGCCAAATCTTATTTACGAAATAATAAGTGTAACAAAAACAAAAATTTGGTGTTTTAATTGACAATCGAGACGCTCTGCTCTACAGCTTTCCAATGGACATAATTTTTTTCTTTTTTAAGAAATTAAAATCAAACTTAATAAATAGTTTTCTTTGTATTTTGAAAATAACAAGAAAAAAAACAACAAAAATTATGTACAAGTTTGTAGAGCATTTGCAGTGGAAGAGTTATTCGCTAAATCAACACTTTCTGTTTGATTAGCTTTAGTTGTCGTTGTTGTTGTTGCTGTTTTATTTAATACTGTATAATCTTGTTTCGCTTCATTAATGCAATATGTTTGATCTTCTGCTTCGTCATCTTCGTCTTCATCTTCATTTAGCGTCTCCGTTAATACGGACGACGACGACTGTGTTTTGTTTGCTTGTTGCTGCTGCTGCTGTAATTCATTTTCTTCTAGATTTTCTTCATGTTTATGATTTGCTTCATTGTCATCCGTTATGGTTTCTTGGACCTCCTCCTCGTCTATGGTGCCGCCTTCTTCCAATAAGACTTCTTTGGTTATGGATATTATATTTTTATTAATCATCTCCTCAACCATTAAATGGAATACTTCGGATTCTTCACGATGAAAGTTACACCAACGATCATCTTCATCATACATTTCTTGTATGATTATCTTGCCTATGTGATCTTGTTTGGCTCTTTGGCCATACACCGAATATATTTGTGTCCGTTTCGGATGTGTCTTATCCATGGCTAGACAAGAACGTACCTCTTTATAAATGGCATCTTGTATGCAACGTAAACGGTTGGGTGGATTGAAAAATGCCAACTGACTGTGAAAATTTGTAGGATCTCCATCGCGCAGTATTTCTTCATGGTCTTCCAGATATTCTCGGCAAATGTCTAAGATAATGCGTTCGTATATGTTGGTGATTTGTTCTTCCATAACAGAGGGCAACTTATCGCCTTTTTCATTACAATAATCTGTAAATGGAATCAAATGAAACAGTCAACAATTTTTTGTATTCAATTTAATTAAAAAAATTTAAAATTTTTACTTACCAGTCTTTAAAAATTCACAGTACAACTCATGGGTTCTTCTAAAGGTTATATCCTTAATACGATCTTCAGAAGGAAATATGGTGGTCATAGGACTGCCATGGGCAGGTGGCACATATGGTGGTGGTGGCTTATTGGGTATTTCTCTAACGTACATATAAGGTACAGCTGTAACATGTTCATACTGTTTTAAATGCTGCAAAGAAAATAAAGAAGATAAAAGAAAATTGAATTGATAATGCAAGGCAAGGCAAGGCAAATAAATCAAATGCAAATGCTAACCTCATTGTCTAATATAAGTTGATGGCGTCTTAATTCTAATTCATTTATAATATCAGGCATGAGATTGTTGCTAGCAGTAGCATTCTGGCTATTCACAGTTGTGGCTGGCGTTGTAGATGCTAATGAAGTCATTGCAGTAGGTGGTGGTGGTGGTGGCGGTAATGGTGGCGGCGGTGGTAATAGCTCTCTATCAGGACTAGGTTTAGAATAAGGTTTTGTAATGGCTGTTGAAGGTTTTTCGTTTATTTTTATTTCATCTGCTTTGGGAATTTTATCGAGAACTTCTTTACCACTTAGATTGTCTTCATTACTTTCATTACTTGCAGATCGGGAAGATACTTCTTTGTCTTCTTCATCCATTGATGTTTCAGAGGTCGTCTCAAATGTGGGTATGGTTATATCCTCAATATGAGTGGCATTACTTATGTCTAATTCGAAATCTGCCTCATAAGTATCTAAAATACGATCTTCTAGCTCAGATTGTGAGTTGCCTTTTGTAAACGTTTTCGATTTTGTGGAATTGAGTGTGGTCGATGCAAACGTTTTAGCATCTAAAGGAGTAACTGAAGTTGACTCTGCTTTGCTGTTCTCTTTCGTATATGTTATGGAGGTAATGGTTCTATTTTGTAGCAAATCGTGATTTGTTGAGGTTCCAGGAGAGGAATGTTTATCTGTGGTAATGTTTTCAAAATTTAAGGAATACGATGAGGCATCTGTACTTAAGTTAGACTCATCATTTGAGTTTGTTTGCGGTAAGTCCTCATTGCATTTGTTGGTTTTCAATTGGCCCTGTGTTACTGAGTCATATGAGGGTAAAGCGTTCATATGCGATAGTTGTGTTACAGCCGCTGTTAGTTCTTCCGGTTTGCTGGACACTTGTCCCGAATATGTTAACATTTCTTTGCTAACTGTTAACGTAGATGATTTCGGATCTTCGCTTATTGTAGAGACTTCAGCTGAAGTTTGTTGAGATTTGACTGGTGGTGCCACCAGGCCTACGGATTGTATGACAGAGCTCCTGGTGGGTAGATGGATAGTAGCTGAAAGCTCATTAACTTGCTTTAAGTCTTTTAATGTTTCATTTTTTTGAACTTTTATCATACTTTTAGATGTTTGACTTTGTTGTCTATGCCTTAAGTCTGTGTGATCGGATATTTGTGTTTGTGTTTGCGTTAGCGTTTGCATTAAAGGAATGTTTGCCATTTCCACAATGGAAGATTTTGATCGTTGATGTGTTTGTGTGGCTATACTTGAATTTGATTGACTAGATATAGTTCCTATAGTCATTTGACTAGTGTGTGTGTGTTTATCGGTCTTAAAATTTGGTATTTCGGAAATTTCGGTATCACTTAAACTACGCTGCAGTCCTCCTCCTACTGCTGTACCATGTCTTTTCTGTAAATGACTGGTGTTGTTTAGACGTTGGCTTAAAGCCAAGAACATTTGTACATTATTTTCTAGACGTTTGTTTTGTATTATCCTATTAGCTATGGCTGCCTGTTGCTCCGCTGATGATTCCGACGAATTGCTTGAATTTAAAAGTTCTTGTGCTTTAAAATGTTCTTCAGCCACACTGGGACTATAGATGCCCTGTTTGTTTGTGTTTGTATTGGAATTATTTGTGGACTCCTCTTCGGGTTCCGAGTGGCCAGAACTAAAATTCAAATTTAATACTGGGATTTCAATTGCTTTCGGCTCAATGCCATTTTGCAAAGTGACTGCAACTGGACTATTACTTGAGCTTAAATTTGAGGTACTCTTTTCCAAAAGCTCTTGGGCAATACGCTCCTCATTTTCGGTGAAATCTTTTAGAACCGCCATTTTGGCTTCCTCATATAGACGTTCTAAATCGGTTTTGCAAAGTTTATAACGACGATTCGGTTCGAATTTCTCTATTTGTTGCGATGTTAAACGTTTCCAAAGTTTATTTAATTTCATGCCAGTTGTCCTTACAAAATCTACTTCCTCGGAGTTATTGCTTGAAATTGTATCGTCGTTGTCATTGTTGGTTTGGCCCATAACACCAGAGGTAGTTGTGCTGGAGGCCGAGATGTGGGATAGTTCTCTAAGACTTTTATCAATCTCCTTAAGTCGTTTTTCCATTTTACGCGCACGAGAGGCGCGTTTCTTTTCTGGTGTTCTAGTAGACGGCTTTCTTTCGGGTATAGTTTGAGGCTGAGCAGTTTGGCTAGTCTGTTCGCCAGTTGGTGTCAACTGTTCCGCACAAATTGTAGTAGTAGTTGGTGGCAATATTGAATGCTGCTTTTGTTGCTGCTGTTCCACCATATGTGGCACATTATTGTAATTTAAGAGTTGACGTTCTAGATTCAAGACCTCAGCTTCCTCCTCATCGAGACGTTGATGCCATTGCATTAGATGTTCAACATGTTCTCGCCGTTTACGTAGATCTTCTTCACGTTTCTTTAAGAGCTCCTCTAGAGCTTTGGAAGATTCCAATTCATAGGTGGCCCTTAATATAGGGGCCGTATTGGCATGTTCTACTTTTGCGTTTTGCGGTGATTGGCTGCCAATTTTTGATTTTGCAATTGGTGCACTTGCAGGCAAACGTTCTTTTCTGTATTTTACTGGCGTATTATGTAGACTGATGGTCTTATGATGACTGCCAGCTGATGGTGTATGAGCTGGTTTTACTGTTTTGCTGCTGTTTTGCTGCGTTGTTTGTAATAATCTGAAATGAAAGCAAAAATATTTTTATTTTTCTTTTAAATAACAACAACTTAAGAATTTTATCTTAATCAAACGTTAATTTGACAGTTTTTTCTAAAAAAAATATGTTAAAAGATAAGATAACATAGATATTCTTTGCATTAATCATTTTCATTCTTTTTTTTTGATTTTTTATGTCACACTTGCTTTAGCAGTGAGGTTGGTTGTCTCGTCAAAACTAACAACAGCAGTGCTAGTGCGTAATATCTATAAAGCTCTGGTGAATGCAGGTTGTTTTCTTGTTAAAAAAAATGCAGATAGAAGATATTCTATTACTTATGATTTAAAATAAATAAACAATAATTTAAAAAAGTTAAATATTTATCATATGCTTCCGTGAAATATTGTACGTTTGTTGCAAATGTAAACAACTTGTTGGCCCCGATGAAATCGCCTAGTTATGGATGGACAATTTTCACCCTTTAATGATTAAAAAAAAATAATTAATTAAAAAATCGATCACATTGTTTCTACAATTTGTTTCTAAGGGAAAGAATTTACTTCAGAAAAATTCTCGTTGGGAGTTGACAAGGTATTCTTCGCATATTACCAAGTACTGACTTTGTTAAACACCATCAACAAATTAAGTTGTTTTGAATGCTTCTGAAAAAACCTATTTTAACCACTTGTGAAATGAAAAAAATTACAATCCCTTGCTTCACTGCATATTTCAAATTGTTTTTGTTTTTCTGTTTTTTTTTCGTTAACATTCATTGGAATGTATTGCTTCTACTCATTCATCAATTCAATTACGACAACTGAATTTAAACAAATATATGTATGTACAGTGTACATACATACAACGTAGTTACTTAAGTAATTTAACCATATTATATACCCCTACCACTCACGATGTTCATGTTCAGTACATCACAACAGTTATATACTAATATATGGGACGCATTTTGGAGGGCAAACGTCAGTCTTTTTCCTTATTTTTGCATTCATCAAGAAGGATTTTTGATTCTTTTTAACTTTAAACAAAGAGTCAGCTGAAGCCCTTCGTTTATTCATAGAAGTTTATCCTGAATTGTTTTCAATTTTAAGAGAAAAACAAAAACCGCTGTAGTCAGCCAAAGACAAAGATAATGAGACATAACTCTGTGAGGATTATTGTTAAACTTAAGAAGAACTTTCGAAATCATTGGAAGCCACTAAAATACATCAAAAAGCAAGAAAATTTATGTGGAGTTAAAACCAGGAGTCGCCGTAGTCTAGTAGGAAGTGTATTGGCTTATTAGACGTAAAGCCAGGGTTCGAGCCCCCGGCCAGACATCAAGACAAAATACAAAAAGTATTTCTTCGGCGATTTCCTCTCAGCAGATTTCTGGCAAAAACTCTGAGAGTAAATAAAATTGCCATGAGAAAGTTTCTTAAAAATTTGTCGTTCGGAGTCGACTTTAAACTGTAGGTCCCACCACTTATGTATAAAATTAACACACACAACATAAGTGGTGTGTGAAACTAGGACGTTGTACAATGGCTCAATTCGACCTCCGGGCACTGTACTTGGCTTAATTGACAAGTACACGTCCTCTAACCTAACCTAAAACCAGGAGACCTTGAAGGTATGTTACTTGCATGTAGGAAATGCTGCTTGAACACGCAAAAAAAAGTACTTTTTGTAACAAATAAGTTACTTATACAAGTAATGGAACCAGGGCCAACATGTCTAATTAATGTCAACCCTGAACATCTACTGTGCCAAGTAATGCTCTGTATTTGGTAGTTTCTTAATATAGTGCCCAACGAGTTCCACAATTAGTCCGTTTATAGCTCCCAAAATATGCACTTGCCCATATAAATTATTTAAAGTCAAGTATATACTGCATCCCTATGCAGGTAAATGATGCTTACAGGGAATTAAGGACTCAAGACTTATAAAGGGCTGATATACTGAGAAAAAATATTTATTTTTTACATTCCAAGAAAACAGAGATTTGAAATCATTCTTTTTACGAAGTTAATTTTCTATATCAGGATTATTTATGTGTTTCAGAAATTTAAATGTTTTTATTGATAATTAACTCTCAAGCTGTTATCGCTAATTTACTGGTCTGCGTGTGTTATAATATCTTTACACTGTGCTTGGTTTTTGCTAGAAACTCGGTTGTTTTGATTCCTTTTAAATCTCTTATGTAAACTTCGGTGAACTTTGTCGATGATTTTTGTTTTACCAAACTCTAAATGAGACTGAGTACCTTCGATACCGATTGCAGTTGATATGACATAATTATAGAATAGAAATCTCAGATCTTCTATCTTGTGTGCAAGTTTTGTTTCAAATTTTTTCATATTCCCTTAAGGAATACAAGACTGTTCAATAAAATATCTCCTCTACTTTTCTTGAATAGTTTTTTAATCGTGACTGAAGGGTTATAATGACCAATTATGTATATAATGTACGAAGTCTACGACGAAAGAACTTAATTTGGTAATTATTAAGAAGATTAAGAATAAGCCTAAGGCTTTACTAAAACGTAGTCATTGGAAAGACTTTAAATAGTTGTATTATACATATGTACGTGAGGAGCATAAAGTTGTAGACATCAGAATCGCTGTTGTATTTGAAAGTTTTTCTACATTTTGTTTCAAACAAATTAAAAACATTTATTTTCTAATTGTTTGAATTTAGAAAATATTTAATTTATTGAAATATTTATGAATGAATATGTTTGTATGTAGTATTTGCACAAAACCATTAAAAGCTTTAATGTGAGTGAATGGAGTTCAGGGTTAGATTTACAGATTTGCGAATAAGGCTTTAAGAAATTGTCACAAAAATGCAATTATTTTTGTTTCATTTAAACAACTAAAATAGTATTTGCTTCAGTTTAACACTTGGTTAAGAGGCGTACTAGCGGACAATTAAATTTAATTAAAAGCTTTTTAAAATACATAAAATAGTGAAACATTTGTTATTATGGTTTAAATTGTATTGCACATGTCTATTACTATTTCGTTTAAGATTAATTGTAATTGCTAAGAAACCATAATTAGGAAAAAAAACGTTACATTTTTAACAAACTGAAATGGCATGATTAATTACAAATCGTATAATAAAAGAGAAAATTATTTCTTAAACATAAGATTAAGAGCTAGATTATACAGTATAGCTAGTTATAGAGTAAAGAGGTTTCCAAATTATTCATATAAAGGCAGGCCTGACCACTGCTCCCCTGATAAGAGAAAACAATAGGATTAAGATGTCCTCAGGCTAGTGTAAAACGAAAGCGGTAATTTTAATAATTTAATACCGGCTAGAGCATCAATTACTACTTGTACTCAAGAAGCCATACGTAAGACTGTAACATACATAATTGGTCATTACAACCCTTCAGTTAGGATTATGGACCTGGTTTCTCACACCAATTATATTGTGTGTGTTAATTTTACACTTGACTGGCGGGATCTACAGTTTTAAGCCGACTCGGAACGAAAGATTTTGGAAAAACTTTTCAAGGCATTTTTATTTGCTATTCTTCTTCGCTAAATGAAAAGCTTCATTAATATTTTAGTATTTCTAAAGAAGCACAGTTCTAAGGGTAAAAATGATCGAGTTCCATATATGATATAAACGTATATAAGCGTAAAGAGTCTTCTTTTCGGCTTTCAATATTATACAGTTCTATCGAATCTATGCAGTTATGCTAACTAGATATTGAAGTACTTTGCACTGGACTTTCTAGACGCTATAATTTGAAATCTTACCACATCTCCTTAGTTTTTAGGCCGTTCACAACTTTTTTGTGAAATCTTCAAAAAGGCAGTCTAGTTCTAGTTTAAGACGTTATAATATGGGATTTATCCAATTCTCCTGGTTTTTTAAGGAGTTCATTCTGATACCAACTGTGCTGTGAGTTGTTCAAAAAGATAGTCTAGCTCGTTTTAAGATAGTCTGGGAGTTAATTTGCACTTATCGTCGACTCTTAGATCGAAGAGAATGTCAAACTTCTCGAGTTTCATTTTAAAAATGCTAAAGAGGAATAGTGATAGAGGAGCTTCCTTTGTGACTCCTGAAAATGTTTTATATGTATCAGACATTATTTACAATGGACACCACAATGGACCACCGAGTATACCTACTAATCTAACAGACATTACAACTTTATGTAGTAAAGTTTATTGAAAACTGTCGAAGTATAGCGAAATAATATTGAAATTATATTGCAAGACTTTGTTTGGTCAAATACAGTCTGTCCTAAAAAATATTTAAAAACTAATTAAAATCGTCGTGATTTAAGGAAAACTGTTTAATCATGTGTTCATAAATATTTTAAAAATTAACATCTTTGTGAACTTATTGCAATGGAATGTATATTAAAAAAAGTAAATAAAATTAAAATAAAAAATGCTACAATGTTTGAAATAAAATGTTGAAACAAAATAAACAAATGGACAAAATATCACAAATAGTTAAAAATATTTAAACTTAAACGTTTCTTTTCATGATAAACATTTTAATATTGCTGGGAGAGCAAAGAAAATTATGGCATTTTAATGGCTGTATATTTAGGCACATATTGATGTGTACCTAATAACTGACAGAATTATTTTTGGAGAATAGAAATATTAAGGCTATTCATAGGTTCGTATTAACTGAAACAGGTATATAAACTCCAAAGGTTTGAGAATCCGGACCTTTGCCGAATCTTTTGCAAGTTTCTCAAATATGTCATTCGTAGTTGACGTTAAACTGCAGGTCTTACCACTCATGCATAAAATTAGCACCTACAACATGGGTGGTGTGAGAAGCTAGATTGTAACCCTAACTATGGGGTTGTAATACCCAGTTAAGTATGTAATATTAGCACTCAAACAGTGTGCGTTTTTCAAACTATCTTACGGTTGTAGGGTATAATCAAAACCATATTTCTTTAAATGTCAGTCAAACAAATACGGTAACGCTGTGACCAATAATACAAACAACAGAAGATTAATATTAAAATAAATTAGAATTTTAATTTATTAATAAATATTAAATATGCAAAAAGCAAAATTATTAAAAAAATAAATATTAAAACAAAAAATGAAATCAAAAGTCTGTTTTTTTTATAAGAAACAAATGAAGAAGTGAGTGAGTGAATAAATTGAATATTCGAAAAAATTAAAGACATTTTCGAAATTAAACTTGTTTTACAAACACAGTCAAATCAAAATATTGAAATGTAAACAAAAATATAAAATTCATAGCCACAAAACATTATTTAAATTAATTATTCCTTAGCTTTTTTACAAAGTCAATATAAAAATTAAATTATTTTATTCAAATTTGATGTGTGTGTGTTATTGTTTTAAAGAATTACAAACAAAAAAGCCAAAATTTTATTCAAGGTTTTTAGAAAAAAAAAAGAAACAAAAACGACAACAACCCACAAAAAATACAGAAAAACCATAAGAAAATGTAATTTTGCTGAATTGCAACATTGAAATTATGGTTGAATGAATTGTTTTTATTTAAAAACAACAAAAAAATTCTTGTTGTTGCCGTCCAAAGCTATTTCGTAGATGGCCCAACAACACTATTGTGTTTGTTTATCTTGCATGAGAGAGTGGAGTTGATTTGGGGCTTGAAGACAGAAGATACAACTGTTTTGAGGGCGTTGTATTTACGAGAAATACTATCAAAACCAAAAACAATATAAGCAATGTTTTATTTTTAATATTTTGAAATAGAATTCTTTATTCATTATTCTCTAGTTTTGTTTGTTTTGTTAAAAAAAAAAAAAAAAAAAAAAAAAAAAAAAAAATTATGCCGGAAAAGTGTAACACATATGTACGTATACTATAGGGTAGTGAGTGCATGTGTTTTTTTTTGGGGGCGCACAAATACTATCAGCACGAAAAAAATACGAAAAAAAAGTTGGAAAAACATAGACGATCGACTGTATGAATATCAAATTAAAACAAAAATAATGCCATAATTCTCAAGAAAAACGTCAGAGGAACCTCATGTGCACATGACGTTTTTAATATTAAATACATACATACATACATATGCACACATACATACATATCCTTGTAAAAAAGCAATACAATAAGAATTACTTGTGGGCGAAAATTGGCCAACTAACATTGTACTCTACGTAAAACTATATAAAAAAAATAAGAATTAAAATATTGGAATATTAATCATATTTCTTTAACGATTACAAAAGAAATATACAGCGGATATGATCTAAGATGTAAAAAAAAAATAAATCTATTATGAATTTGAAGACTTTATTACTTTATGTAGTCAGAATGATTCCCTTCAGATCGTATATACACCATTTTGTTCGCAGCGTTAGTTTAGACACTATAAAAAGACGACCTAAGACCTAATGGTCCCACTGTGATACCCACATAGTGCGTAGAAATTAATGAGTTATCTAGCCTTCTCTGATTCAATTAAAGGTTTCTTCGAACCGGCATAGAACTTTCAAAATCAAAGCATTAATATCATTAGCTACTCTGCTAATCACCAATCATGACTTCAATTAAGTCCTTTCAACACAGAAGTTCTTATGAATACAAAAAGCACCGCCTATTCAGCTGGAGCAGAGTTCTTCCCTATGTGTTTCCAGAAAGAATTATTCAACTGATTGCAAACCATTGTTCATTGTGCCAACTGCAGTTTCCTTCCTTCAATTTTCAAAGGCAATTTTTTCGCCCGGAATTAAATCTGAATTGAAGGAAGCGATATTATTTTCCGCTTTCGACTACAAATCTACTTTATTCTTTTTAGAAACTCTGCTTTCTTTAATACCAAATAAACCGATTTTTACAAACTTCTGTTATCTGAGAACATTTTCCCCACGAAGCTTGCGGAGTTTCAGCCGTATAATTATCAATACATTTGCCCTGGCTATCCTGATCAAACACAATAGATGCTTGCGGCAGCCATTCAGACAACCCAGTTGTTGACAATGTCTATCCGGACTCAAACAGGTCTATTTTCCTTTTAATATTACATAAAGAGAGAGAGAGAGAGAGAAAGAGGGAACCATTGATGGCAGAAGTGATCGAAACAGAAGGCAATAGTAAATACTGTGTCCTTACTTTCCTGTACCATAAAATTTTTATAACCGGGCGGAATGACAAAAACTTCTAGTGTCGTTTCGAGGTTTAAATGTATGTAAGTTATCCAGATAGACGTCAGGTATTTCTTCTTAAGGTCTTTAAGACAAGGACTAACTCAGTATTATATTCTAGTACAGCTATTGTGCAACATTATGTAGCATGTTTGGTTTAATAACATTCTGAAGAGGCTTTCAGTCATGTAGTAGACACGACTTCGCATTATTTTAAAATTTACTTGTACCAATGGCATGGCAAGTTTAAAAGTTTGCGAAATACTTGAAAACCTCTTAATTTACTCGGACAATGAGGCGGTGATTAAGCCTCTAGCGAACAACACTTTGATGTCCGTCCGAAGATGTCCCAGGAAATTTTGAATGAATTAGCCAGGGCCGGTACACACCTCAAATCTCCGACATGTTACAAGGCAGAACCGATCCGATTGCCTTAATTGGGCTAGGTATTCTCCGTTCGTTTTACAAGAAGACTCAACTTCGGTATTTGCAGTATTTCTACGTTATGTTGAACTAATTTGGATAATAAATAGTTTTTAAATCGCATAGCTATCCATTGCACAGTTACGATTCTCACGGGCCACTGCCCTATTGGAAGCAATGGCCATAAACTTGGCTTTCTCTCAAGTGACTTTTACAGGAGTTGTGGGTGACATGTGTTAGTACGCTGCTTTGGCCATAAAGAGACAGAGGTTCTTAATCTCTTATTTTCTGTCATCTTTGACTGAACTCTCCAGAACAGAAAGATTACCGCAATAGCAAGAATGTCTTTGAAATATGATTCTAAGTATTATTTGCCCCTCAGAGATGGTCTGCCGTTCTTTCTAATAATATTTGGGAAGAGAAAAGTTCGTTACAGAAACACTTGCCATACTTTTTGAACAGCTAACACCTCTTAAAGTGGTAATAACGTATGCATTAATAATGAGAAAAACCAATAAGAAAAGCAAATGAAGAATTTTCGCCGTAGGGTACTTAAAAAATATTTGCTGCAGTGCAGTTGGCGTATGAATCCTCTACTACAGTTTGATTGTCATGTTTGTCTGGCAATCATAATGGTGATGGCAGTGATGATTAACATGATGTGATGGTGTTGCAGAATAAAAATGAGAAAAAAAAAACAAACATAAAATATCCCAACTATAAACGTCACATTTGAATGCAAACAATGACAACACCACGAAAATATAAACAACATACCGACCGAGGCATATAGGCACATAGGACAGAACGTTTTAATTTTTGAAATTTTGAAAAAATGAAATTAAAAAGAGAATCGTTTATGGAAATACTCAACAGATATTTTGCTGTCTGTTCTGTCTGTTAATTTGTCTGTTGCGTTGTTGTTTTCTTATTTGCATACAAAGACGACGGACAAATTGAGAGCGAATTAATTGCTTGCTGTAGTATTTTGAATTTCGAATTCATATCATACTGCATACATACATTGTTGTTACGTATACACATGCATCAACATTGTATATAGTATATGTATTGTTATTATTGTTATTACTATTATTATTATTTTATTATTATTGTTGTATTATGGTTGTTGTATTTGTAATTGAATCGAATAAAGTTAGAGAGAGCACGTTAAGAATATTTAATTTAATTCAATTTCCACACGCGAATATAAATAAACACTAATAAATATTGATGTTTTTTGTTATTGTTATTGTTTTTTTATTTTAATTTTTTTTGGTTGTGACGACTAGAAAAAGGAATATTATAATATCCAGTATTATTTTCTTTTTATTGTTGCTGTTGTTGTTTTTGTTTTCTTTCTTGTTATTGTTATTCAGTAATTTCATTTAATATGAAACAGTTTTTTTTTATTGTGTTTTCTTAAACAACGTTTAGCGCGATCACTTTGCGCGCGTACTCATTCGCTACACGTTCAAAAGTCTACTCAAATTGTTTTCAGCCCAACCAGCGTACATACGATCATGCATGGCCCACAAAACATATAGAATAGAATTATACGAACAAAACAAAAGAGAATGAAATTTTTAAATGTTTATATCGACTATATAAAGCGCTATTGGGCCATATGGATCCAAAGCCGCAAAATAAAAATTGAAGATATGAACTTGAGTCGTAACTGGCTAAGTCGCCATTTTCTCAAAACTGGAAACAAAATCGAGAGAATAGAGCAGATGAGTCATCAATTTGTAGCCTTATACAGATGACAGCCAAAGTCGGTCAGTATATTAACATACAGGATTAACCTACTAATTTCAAAATAACATGGAACTGAAGGAGGTCTAGAGTTTTCACTGCCTGGGAAACATCAAATCTACTATCGGTAGTTCATTTCAGAATTAAAAAAGCGCTTTACAAAAGGTATGGAGTTCACTACTGATCTATTCATAACAAAGTTCCGCTTCTTATCCTTACTTTTCTTTTTTTCGTTTCTAATTAGGCAAGTTCAAATGAGGTGAAACGTACCCTAATGTTCGGTAGTGGCAGGGAGCGGCGTATTATTAATTAAAAAACATAGTGTGTGTGTGAGAGATATCATTGTAATATTTTATTAATTCGAAAGACCTACTGATCGCTTTATGTGTTGAATATAACATCGTCCAAATGTCTACCACGCTTTCTCTAAATGGAGCGCATCCGAAATGACTGAATTTGTCAGATATCATGCGTTATGTTAGCCTTCAGAAGCGTTGTGGTTTGTAGCTTCTCTGCACACACCTGCGGCTTGAGCAAACCTAACGAGTTCAAATTGCGCGACCTTGGTGGTCAGTTTATATCAGGTACGTAGCGCCACACATGTTAAAACCACATGTCGTTGGTATCCAGATCATCTAATTTAAGCCAATCTAATTGGTAACCATCGACCTATAGTACTTGCGGTTAACAGCCATAGCCTGGCCAAAGACGTTCTTAAAGAAATATGGACCGATGATGCGGATGCGGCAAGCACAATATTCTCAAAAAACATTGGACGCTGCTGGATCTCTTGTGGATTGGTATCGTCGAAAAGTTGACAATATTGCTGCTTCATGTATCCATTTATTTAGAAATGGGACTAATCCCTGAAGATGATTTTTCGATGTTGTTTATGGTCAGTTGTCAACTGCTCCAGAGCTCATTTAGCGAACACACCGTATTGTCCATGGTAGTTTGATAAAACAGACTGAATAAATGACAACTAATTTGACAGATGTAGCTTCAACAAGAAGGCCATCATCAATCGTCAAAGTTTGGACGACTTTACATATGTTGTATGTATACAAAGAATAGCACAAATGAAAGCAACCGCGTATGGAGATTTTTGTAACAAATCTGCTTATAAACTTATCACTTTCGAAAATCTTAGCATAGGGTGCACTAGAACGCCATGCACATAAATTGGGGAGGAATTAAAAAGAGTATTTTATCAGAGAATTATTTAAGGTCGCCCCATAGTAAATTTTTGCTTACTCTCTATCATTCTTTTTTCTCAATTCATTCAATATTTTAATACTCTCTGACAATTTGTTTTGTTGCTGCTGTTGTTGTTGTTATACTTGTACTTGCGACTACTACTAGTCGTATTGCAGCAGTGGCTGCTGTTCAATTTTATAGATAAAGATCTTTAATAGGAATATAGACTATGGTCGAGTCGAGTACGGAGTAGAGGAAAGTAAAAAATGTAAACAAATGGGATCTCATAGATATATTTCTGTTGTTGTTGTTGTTGTTGTGTATACAAGAATACAACAAAAATATAAGTATGTATGTAGCAACAACAAGCGACGGCGCTTAATGATATTTTGTGTTAAATTTTATGAATGGAAATATGTGCCTGAGGTATGATGGGGTTAGATAGCGTATAATTAGCAAAAAAAACAAAAAAAGAAAGCAAAAACAAAAAAAAATAAAGAATAAAAATTTATAAAAATAAAATCTGAAAAACATGTTCATACATACATATGTACATATGTATGTACATGTATTTATTTACTTGTACGAAAATCTGAGCGAGAGAATTAATGAAAAAAAAAAGAAAAATATTGTATAAACGAATAATAATAACAAATGTCTGCAGCATAAGGTGAGAAAAGTTTTTTTTTTAAGTTTTCCTTATATTTTCCTAAAAGGAAAAAAATGAATGCGAGTTAAAATTAGTCGAAAGGGGTTTGTCTATTGTATAGAAAATAATAACATACAGTATAAGTATATATGCATATATGTATACATATGTACATATATGTATCAACGTATAAGTATAACTAAAGGTTTAATAATCTTAAATATTTATATTAGTGATAAAAAGACGATTAAAAATGTACGTACATACCGTACAGTGTTGGGAAAAATACTAGTAGGTACCATTTTATTTTTCCAAATTAATATATTTCACATTTTGTTAAACATACATACACATACATAATTTGTAATTACAACCCTTCAATCGGGATTAAGATCTAGCTCTCGCACCTCTTATGTTGTGTGTATTAAAATTATACATGAGTATAATGCATGAGTGGTGGGACCTACAATTTAAAGTCAACTCCGAACGACAGATTTCTGAGAAATTTTTCATAGCAATTTTCTTCTAGTCTCAGAGTTTTTGTCAGAAATCAGCTGAGAGAAGTGGCTGAAAAAATATTTTTTCATATTTCGTTTTTTTTTTGGAGATGTCTGACCTGTGGTTTGAACCCAAGCCTCACGTCCAATAGGCCAACGCACTACCTACTAAACTACGGCGACTAACTCTATCTGTTATTAATCATCTTGTTTCTTTTTTGGTTCTGCTTACTTTTGATGACAAAAATATATATTTTTTTACTTATATAGTATTTAAAAGAATATTTAGACGTAATAAAATTAAAAAACTAAATCGCTTGTCACCTTTTTTTATTACGAATTTTGTTTATAAATTTTGAACAGAGGCAATTCATCAAGAATTTATTTGAAAATGAAATGAAAGAATCAACAAAATGCGTCTTAGTGCCCTGCAAAAATCTTAAAAATATTTGTAGGTATCTTTAACTCATTCAGGATAATCTTTTTATGGTAATTAAAATTGACAATTTGTGATCCTCTATAAACCTGGAAATTGGTCCACATTTTTTTTTTAAGAATGGCTACAAAGTCATGTCTCCGAACCAAAACTTTGTTTCGGTTCCATTAATCACTTTTTTCCAGCTAAACAGGTGATTGATATATTGGAGCAGGCAATAAGATAATAGGATTCCCTAGAAATGTTCTGTGAAATTATTGTTTTGGGTGGATTTGTTAGAGGCTTTGTTCATTGAGTGTTACTTTTCTCTATGTGGTAGTGCTGCTTGTCTTCTCAATGGTGTTCGTTGATGATGTTACTCGCTTCTCTCTGAGGGTCAGTGGAATTATTTGGAGGGGTAGTGATTAAAAAATGTTTGTTTTCTCTTGCATTTGAAACTCTGATTGTTGATGATTTTTAGTCAAACTCTTTAGCCACTATCTTAAGACGTCTCCCGTTTCATTCGATAATTTTTCATACACGCAGTTACTAAATTATACGTACGGTTAAAAAATTGCCGAAATTTTTTAACTAATCCGTTTTCGTTTTCATAGTTTCCTTGATGTTAAGACGGTCTTTTACATTGGTTAAAAAATTTCTGAAATTGAACTGAATTGTGGCCCTGCACAGGCCCACAAAGGTATGCATCCGATTTACAAATTTCACAAATTTCTCAACCAAAGCAAAAAACCGTCTTAAAATCGAAGAAAGTTGTCAGACAATTACAAAGATTTTCAACGAAAACGGATTAGTTAAAAAAATTTCTGAAATTTGTTATCCGTATGTATACTTCTGTGGCTATGTGTAATTTGTAAGAGGAATCTATTATACATCTTTTATAGAAATCCTTGTCCTTCCTGAGTAAAAAATCGTCCGCAGCTGTTCCCTTACAGCTAAATTTCTTACATGTTTATTCATATATAAGCAAAGTATATAAAATGCCATTAAGTAATAGATACATTTTGTAAGCCAATCTTAAAAGTTTTATTTTTTTTTTTAATTCTGAAGTTTCATCAACCTTTTTAGTATCAACATTTTTAATTAATTTTCATGAAAATAAAACAGAAAGGGAAAAGCAGGACAGCGCGAAAATTAAATTAAGAAAATTATATTTATAAAAAAATGGAAGAAATAAATAAATTAAGAACAAAAACATTTCCTCTTCAAAATAATTTCTTTTTTTTTCAGTAAAATTGAAAAACAACATCTTACCGCCGCCGTCGTCGTTTCGCAAAATTAATAATGACAGGCAGACTGAAAATTGCAGACAGACGAAACATCACAGCCACATATATCACAACAATTAAAAAAAAAAGAAAGCACCAACAAAAATAAACTATAAAAGGAACATCATTATATTGAAAATCATGTGTTAAAGATTAAAAGCACACATGAAAAAAAAATGGCCATTTCCATCGTATGCCACGAAAGATTCACTACTTTTCGATTGTGGAAATGTGTTTTTTTTACTATATTTAAACGACGATTTTGGGTATTCCTTTGATACTTTTTTAATCGTTTTCCCTTTTTCTCTCTCCCTATAATATACAACGGCGACACATGAAAACAAATGCTGGCATATAAAGTTTTTAAAGCAGCAGCCACAAAAGTAATGAAAAAAAAAATTAAAAATTTAGATATTTTTCATCACTTCTATATGTGGAAAGTGAGTATGCTTTGAACAGAAGTTTAAAAGTCATGGAATTGCTATCAAAGAAAAGTTTTCATTGAATATGAATTTTTAAAAAATCGACACATATTGTGATTTTATGATAAAGATCCCTAGGGGTTAAAAAGTTGATAATCGACCGATCAACTAAGATGTGCTTTAGCAATAGCATAGGGTGTAGTAAAAAGAAATCCATTATTTTTTAAGAAATTTAAAGCTTTCTTTCATAGAAACTATAATGGTAATCTCGTTGAAAAAAAAAAGAATTTGTTCCTTCATGGCTCTGATTATTTTAAGCGACTGCGTATATGTCTTTACATATCCAGAGTTTTAGTCGTTATTTATCCATAATGAATACTGAATACACAAGTTCGAATAGCAAATAATATACCACTATACAGTGAGCTATTAAGAAAATGAGGAAAATGTTTTGCTAGTCAAACAGCAAGAACAACAACATTCAACGATAAATTAAAATAAAGTAAAATCAAATACAACAATAACAACAAAAAGGAAATTATAAAGTGAACAAAACATTAACAGAACCAACTAACAACAAGAACAACAACAATAATTCAAACAACATATTTCCCATTCAACATTCTATGATACAAAGAATTACACGAGGAATACTCCAACAATTGAGGAGAAACTATTGAAAATCTCATATTAGGGGACTACCATATGAAATGTATTATAAATACATGAGTTCTAATGTAAATATTGGAACTACAAATAAAAGATCTGTTCATCTTTTGAGGTCAAAACGATGGCAACAAATGGTAGCAGAATGCATAATTTGCAGACCATGAGGCAGGTGAGGCAAATCTACCCAACACCTACATTTTATGTATATTAACAGTCGTTAACTAGTCTGTGATCGAGTATTGTAATAAAGGAATATTGTGGTTGCATATTCTAGTCGTTTTTCGGACAGTTATGGCCGAAGGCATTGATCGTGTTTACCTGTTGTAATCTTCAGACCCAATTGTAATCCACTGTTGCAAATAAATCCAAGAATTTTTTTTCAAAATGAAATAAAAACTACAAGAGAAATATTCACAACGAAATAGTTTCTGCTGTAAGCTCCTTATCGACTGTTCCTCGTATATATTTTTTATTCTTTATTTAAGTTTCTTTTAAGTGTATAGGTTTGTTTACTAGCCATAATAATAAATTTATTTACTTTCGTTTAATTTACTTCATCTATAGGCAGGCAAATGTACTACAAGAGCATTACCATATGCTTATAACCCTGAACATAGAGTAGAAAGCTCTTTAAAGTCCCATTGAAATTGAATTATTGCAAAAGAATGTTTTGTATGCTATTCTTCGAATATTTGAATATTGATTAGGCGTGTAATAGCAAATGAATTTCTGCTTTTTTTTTTCTAAATACACTTTAAGTTTGATTGGTTTTAATTTGATTAAGTTTTAAAAATAGAGAAATTTTTTCGTTTGAATGAAGGTATTAAGGATCATTAAAAAATTTTTCTTCTTTTTGTTTTTATATTAAAATTTAAATTATAATACCTTTCAAATAGCAAAAGGAGTTACCAATACCAGGGTCGAGGTATTCGTAAACATTTTAAAAATTTCGTATATAGCCCACAGTTACATAATTAATGGTATTTTCTTCAATTCAAATCCCTACAAATAACCCAAGTGATAATATACTCTTGAGCAACATCATCACCGTCTTGTTCACTGCGACGTTAACATCACCTTTTCCTTTCAGTTTAGCATACAAATGGCTTTCGGCAGGAATTGGAAAGCTATCCTCATACATTCATGGCTTAAATCTCAATCCGTACTACCTATACAGAGAATCCATCACAAGATTCCAAGTAAATGGATTAGAAAAGGAACCAGGCATATCCAAATCAAGTTGTTTGATTCATTAATATACGATTTTCTATTCAATTTATCATGAGCTTTCAAGTAAATGGAAAAAAATGTTTTTCTGTCCAATCAATCACGAGCTTGCAAGTAAATGAATTAAAAAAAATACCAGGCGGATTCAAATCAAGTCGTTTGATCCATTTTAACAGACTTTCCAATCCTTGAAATAACTAAGTCGTATGTTGATCTCTCGACCAGATTTATGTTCAGAAAATCAGATCCGGAATCAGGAGAAATCTGATTGCCTTCATATGCCACCATTGAACGGAATCCAAGGGGATCTTGGAAGGTAAAGAAACAGGGCATATCTTACATAAAATTTATCGTTGATGAACTTTGCATACATCTCAGTTCCAAATACTCTTTAATACAAAATTTAATAATTCATACATTAGAAAAGGCCCTATGCTCTACATAAAAAAGGGGAATAAATATTTTATGGTAGTATGTTACAAGGCAATTAAACGATGGTATTTTACAAAGAACAAAATAATAAATTTGCAATTTAATGTCTTAAACAATAGTTAAAAAATTTTTAATTTAGAATGTTATAAATCGTACATGTGCATAGTTAATGTCAAATCAATATTTAGATATTTCCATAAATAATTTGCGTAAAAGTCAAAATAATGTACGTAGGCGGCGTTGGTCTAGGCCCATTAATTTCGGATATTTTTGTTCTGTTTTTTTTTTTTTTTTTCACAAATATTAATAAAACATTATTATAATAATATTTTGTGTTATTTTTTTTAATATTTTTTTTTCGGTAAATATTAATATCATCATTAAAAAGCCACATTATAGATTCATACAGTGGATTTTTTATATTCACTTGGATTAAATTTTCAGTTGTATTTTATTCAGTATTTATATATTTTATTGCTTTCTATTATTGTTGTAGTTGTTGTTATTTATGATGTTGAATCCAGTGCCAATTAGAGAAAAACATATGTAGATAGACACACGAATAAATATACATCAAAAAAAAAATACAAAAAGAAAATACAATACATGTATGTGCATGTATGTATACAAATGAAAATTTTAAAAAATAGGTATACAATATAGGATTGGATGGCGCCCACAAAATGAAAAACAAAAACAAATTAAAAGAAAATTAACAAAAAAAAAAGCGAAAATATTGTTTTGAAAATCTCTACAGTTTTCTTCTTTTTTTGCGGTTGTCATACAGCTGTATGTATGCATATACAAAGAAAATGTACATACGCATATATAGTATTGGACAAAATGATAGGGATTCTATATAATACTTGATTTCTTGGGAATCCCCAGATGGTTCGAGTAGGCTCTAGTCGTTTAGTTATTATTGTCACTTCAAATCATTAAAGACCGCAATTGGTGTTCTATGTTGATGATTTTCGAGTGCTACATCAGCAAACAATTCATTGTTTAAATTTCAATTCATATTTTGCACTATGCATCGTTTATAAAAGACAAATATTTGCTTTAGGACCCATAGGTCCATCTATTTCGTCTTGAAAGTTTTGTCGTTGGAGTATAAGATTTATTTTTAACACATACATCGGCTTGGAAGGGTAATTTTTGGTACGTATAATTAAAGGTTTATCAAAATATAAGTCAGTTTTAACTTCTGGTCTTTTATTTTTGAGTAAAACAAGTTAAATACGTTGTAATCCAAGAATCAAGCAATCTATTGCTTGAGTAATCGTCTGATTAACAAGCCATATCTCACTTTAAATCAAACTTCATGATTTTTTAAAAGCAGATCTATGACGATACGTACATACATACATAATTGGTTATTACAACCCTTCAGTCAGGAGTCCGATGTTAATTTTATACATGTGTTCATTTTATACATGATTGGCGGGACCTACAGTTTAAAGTCAACTCCGAACAACAGATTTTTTAGGAGATTCTCACGGCAATTTTATTTACTCTCCGAGTTTTTGCCAGAAATCTACTATATATGTAAATATATATAATTTTTTATATTTTATTTTCCAGCTTTTCTATAAGAAATAACTCTCAAATTGATTTTAAAAATTCGCTTAATGAAAACAATAAAGTTTACGACATGTTAGTTGCACGGAGGATATCGACTCCATTATTATTTCCAAGACTGTATATATGTATAAATGTAGACATAAATATAGTATGTTAAGATAAATGTGTAAAGGTGGTGGTATTATAATTATAATACGACTAAATTTTAATTTACACATGTACCTATCTATACAAGTGTAAAATATGTTTGAATAACTAATAGCGTTTGCTAAATATATTGCTATACAATATATCGTGTCGTGTACTTGATGGCGGATGATCATGATGATTTCGATATATAATAAAACTACATACAAATATACAAAGATGTGTGTTCACAATTCATTATGAACATATACAATATACACATGTATATATGTACATACGTACATGTATGAGAATACTGTACAGACGGTAAAAGTATTAGGGTTATACTATATAATAATAATGAAAATTTTCCCTGCTATGTAGTCGAATCACCTTTTATCATCTTACATTCATTCATTCGTATTGAAAAACTATTTTCTAGTCAAAAGAAATACATTCTTTTTTAATATACGCTACGTAATATAAGTAATTGGAATACAATAGGACTACATTAGAAAGTTTTGTATTAAAAAATTACACAAATGGTTCCATAATGCAAAAAAGAAATGGATCGTTATTTTTATATTGTGCGAGATGATATTAGATTGTCGTTTATGGATGAAGTATTTCACTCAGTTTTAGAAGTTGTTTAGATCTTTCGTATGTTTCGTAGAACGAATATAAAAGGCTCTGAAAGGCTCTATCTTATCTTATTAAGCAATGTTTACAAACTTTACAGAAAACAAAAGACGCGTTAAGGTTACATTGATGTAAATTAGAGATCATCGTTACATATTACGTAATCAGATTATCTAGAAACGGGTCCGGATTTCAGAATAATCGAACTTTTTACAGTCTTCTGTAGAATCAAGACTGCGGTAGGTATCTTCTGGATAAATATAATAAACCGAAGACAATTAATCCCATAGGTTTAAAGCAGACGCAGAAACCTCACACGAAGTCGCCGTAGTCTAGCCCCAGGCCAGACATCAAGACAAAAAGTATTTCTTCGGCGACTTCCTCCAGCAGATTTCTGGCAAAAACTTTGAGAGTAAATAAAATTGCCATAAAAAAAGTTTCTCAAAAATCTGTCGTTCGGAGTCGACTTTAAACTGTAGGTCCCACCACTCATGTATAAAATTAACACACACAACATAAGTGGTGTGAGAAACTAGGACGTTATACAATGGGTCTCAATTCGACCTCCGGGTACTGTATTTGTCTAAATTGACAAGTACACGTCCTCTAATCTAACCTAACCTCATACGAATTCTGGCAAGTTTCTGTCAAATCACTTCTATAGATGTTGTCCCGATGAAGAGGAGACTGTTGTTTATTATCTGTTAATAATGACCAAGTTAATGTATATTGAAAGATGCGCAACAACACTACTTCACATAACGACCGACAATGTAAATTGTTTGTGCTACTTCGGGATCATGATATTTAAAAGGCTATTCTGCAGCTGATACATATATAATTTGATAACAACGTTAAAACTGTGTTACTGTACGGCAGCAATGCTAATGCTAATCTGATAATGATCTGAGCGGTCGTGAGCAGACGTCATCGTTATCGTATCAAAAAACTGTAGCTACAGGTTCTGACAATGAACCACACAATATAATCACAGATAAAGGAAAGCAAATGTACATGGCTCAGCCATATTTAGATAAGTCTGTATAGCGATATTACTAAAGCTGTCCTAAAATGTATACGTTAATCAAGAATACGAAGACCAACAAAACAAGGCAAAATTCGGCTTAAAGAATTTTAATTTATAATTATAATTTCGCGAATAAGATTATCGTGCAAATCGGTTCTTTATTGACCTTACTAAACATTTTTAGTTAACACAATAAATTCTAGTCTGTGTTGTTAACATTGGGATTGTAAAAATTATTACTTGTTTAAGTTATTTTGTTATAATATAATAAATTATTTCACCCTAATGAACATACAAGCGTTTATAATGAAAACAACACACAAAATTGCGTCAAATTGGCGCCATAATTATTATTCTTGATTTTGTACGGTGGAAATCTTAAGAAAATTAAAAAAAACATAAAAAAAACAAAAATAAAATAAATAAATCAAAAGTCGTCATGACGGGACAGGATCATCTAACATTAAACAAATTTTCCAATCAGACTGACAGAAAGACAGACATATAGACTAAAAAACAATTATAATGTTTAAAGCATTAATGCAAGAGAAACAAAACAAGAAGAAGAAGAAGAAGGAATAAAATTAAAAGATGATTGTCTAATGGTGATGACAATATTAAACCAATTTCGTGAATTGTATATAAAAAGAATCCTAATAAATTGACATAAAGAGGGATAGACAGACAGTTTTATAAGGATAAAAAAATATTACTAATAATAGTTGACGAAAATTAAAAGAAAAAAGTAACTTTAAAGCTGCCTATTTAATTTGCTTATCTAATGCCTTAATGATATTGTTTTACTTGATTATAGTATTTGTTTTATTTTTTTAAATGATAAAATAATAGAAAGAATAGAACACTAGAAATATACAAATGATGGGATTTGTAAAACAAGCTAATTTTAATAAATCTTATTACGTATGTACGTTTTATCACACTTGTCACCAAACTGTAGAGACGAAAAACAAAACAAAAAAAGAATAAAAATTCAAAAATATTAGTCATGCAATCACAAATAGCAAAAAGAAAAATGACAACGAGAAAATCCCTTCTTTTAAAAACACTTTGTAGAACATGAAATCAATTTATCACAAAAAAATAATATATATCAACATATTGTATATGTATGTAGGTATGCATATGTTTATATCATTTATAAAAATAAGAAAATAAAAATAAATAAAATATTATATATTTTTGGTTTAAAAAAAAACATTTTTATATATGATATGTTCGTATATGAATGGGAAATATATATATATTAATAACGTTAAATTAACATATTCAGCATTGATTTGTTTATTTCAAATTTATTTGATTTGTTTCTGTGTGAATAAAATGCCTTTGTAAATGAAAATTTTATTACTTACCGTTTTATTTCCTCTCGTTCCTTTTCCATTTTTAATAGAATACCACGTTGTTTTTTCTTAATAGCGGCTATATGACTTATTAAGCCTTTGGCTTTATAGCGAGCTTTCTGTACTTCGAGCCAAGCAATTTGTCCTTTTGTGCGATCCAATAATGCCTTTTCACGCATTTTTAAAAGAGCCATTAAATGCTGTGACTTGTTGTTTTCATTTTGTATTAATTTATCATACTAATAAAAACAAAAAAAATGTTTTAAATATTATATACTGATAGCACAAAGTCGGTGTTTCGAATTTGAAATTCTTTTTAAAGTATTTTCTTTCTTTTTGACAGTTATTAGATGAAAAATGCAATTTAATTTATTCATTGTCTTTAATTAAATACAACTATAAAGTATAAAGCCTGCATGAATATAAAAAATAGTACCAACAAAGCTGATTATCATAACAAATGTCTGTTTACTTCAATTCCTTTAAGAATCATAGGTTTGCCACAAAGCACTTCTATCTTCTTATTCGGTTTGCGTTTTTTCTTTGCTATATTATTTGAAGTTAGGTTATGTAAGGTTACGAAGGTAGGTGACACTACTACACATTGCTATTTAAAGTTAGGTTATGTAGTTTAGAAAGGTAGGTGACACTACTGCACATTGCTACGTGATTTAAAGTTAGGTTATGTAAGGTTACGAAGGTAGATGACACTACTACACATTGCTACGTGATCTAAAGTTAGGTTATGTAAGGTTACGAAGGTAGGTGAAACTTCTACATCTATTCTACATGAGCAGAAATCCCCATTATGGGTAGAATCCATTGACTAAAGAAGGAAATAGGGTAAAAAAGGCAATAAAGAAAGAAAATAGGATTTCACCCGTTAGCTACTGACCCAGAACTATCTCTCCGGTCAAAAAATCTAATTAAAAAGTTCTGGTCTACAGTCCTAGTAATCTACATATGCTCCTCTAAATTTCAGGGTACAGACTGATACAGAATCTCCTACATTACTCCATAATCTGTAGAAAAAAGTGTGTCGAGAGGATTACGACGTTGCCATACGATGACAATTTCTTTTTGTTTTAGCACACTTCTTGATTGAATATGATGGTATAACACATCAAAGAATGAATTTATTGCAACAGAATAATAATTCGATGAAGCAATTTGGTTTCCAAGCTCGGCAGATTTTTAGTAGTGCTACCGCAAGACCAAATTTATACAAATAATCTATAAACAGTTAAAATTGTACAAAGACTAACAAACAGTGTGGGATAGAGCCACAGTATATTCATGATTTATCATTCATCATTTGTAGATATTCTCCTATCAATAAATACAAGTTAATGTTGTAATTGTGATTTGAAAAGAAAGTTGAACATGAAAGACTCATTATGCAATTTGTAATTAAAAAATTGTTCAAGGTTTGACCCGATTTTAAATGCAATTAATGCTCATGCATTAAAACCTGTTACATCTGTCCTAGGCATTCTTTATCATACAGAAACGAGAAAAATATGTTTATGTTTTTTACTCACCAAGCCTACATTGGAATAGTTTAATGATGATTCGGACATACTATCATTTGCAGTTTCTTGCGTTTGATTCCTATCACAATCATACTGACTGAAGAATCTTACAATATCGCTGCCAATAGAAATCCGACGATTTGATTTTGAAGGTGATGTTGTAGTTACAAGATTTTGCTGTACTTTATTAACTGTTGAAGTCTTATAACTAGACGGTGGATTTGAGCCTGCCTTATTGTAAGGTTTAGAAGCAACACTGCTAGTTATTTCATCATCAGCACTTTGGGCAAATTCTGTAGAACTTAGTTGCGATGAAACTTGTATGGCTCGTTGAAACTGAGTTTCATTTAGATGAGCTTCTTTGGAAGTAATTTCTTGAAAATCTCCACGCGAACGATTAACATGGCATTTTATAAAGCTTTCCGTATTGTTGTTGCTATTATCTGTTTTATATTTACTATTTTCATTTAATGGTACACTTTCATTTTCCCTCCCAGTTGATTCGAAAGTATTCTGTATTGCTTCTGCAATGCTAGATGTTATAGGCTCATCATCATTGTTACGGTTTGTTTTTTTCGCTGAATGCGTGGAATCTTTAGAACGTGTTGTTACACTATCCAATTCGCTATGAGCGCTACTATAGGAGCCCGATACATTATTGTTAGTTTTCGAATTAAGAGAACTACTGTTAGAGTTTAATGATTTTGTATGTTCCCGACTGCGATGGCTACCAATATTGGTAATCTCGTGGGATGAGCCTTTCTTCGAGTCACTACTGTCGTAGGTTTTTGCAAATATTTTTTGCTGTTCTTTATGACCGCTGGCATAAGCTTCAGAGTATGAAGCTTTACTAGAAGCACTGGATTTTTGTTTCATATTGTCCTGCAACTTTTGTAGGCGTTGTTCATAACTTCCACTATCCAATGTCTTTCTATTCAGATCTCTTAAATTATTTTTATACTGCTTTTCATATTTCTCAAGCGATTTAAACTCTTTATGGGAATGTAGTGTTTTTATAGAGTTTTCGTTTCGACTTTTATCAGAAATTGATTCAATATCAGTTTGGGTATCTACAGAATTTTGCGCGATTTGGTTTGAATGGAGCCTATTATCTGATTGCATTGTTTCAGTATGACTTTTTTCTGTTTCAGATACATCTTGTTTATAAAACTCATGCTTTTCTTTATTTCTCCGGTGATGCTCTTCTCTTTCTTTGCGTTTTTCTTTAGATTCTAAAATAGTTTGTTTTAAAGTTTCCTTTAGTTTCTCTATTTCGCTTAAACGCTTCTCGTAATGTGGAGAAACCATGGGTACCAATTCCTCTTGAATATAATTTTCTTCAGTTTCTGTGCTGTGGGTTTTATCATCTGCCGTTGTTTGAGATGAATTTGAAATCGATTTCAAATCCATATTCAAATTCAATTCGGGCAACGCGTTGTCATCTTCATGTTCCTCAGTAATTTCTTCGATATTTTGTTTTTCCATTTGAGGCTCTAAAAGGGGCTTAACCTTTTCAGCCATTTCAAATAATTGACGTTTTCTTTGCTTAAGGTTTTCATTGTTTTTCTGCAAAGATTTTTTAAGTTTTTCCTCATCTGCAGATGTATGCATCTTCGACGTCGATTTTTCAAAGTCTGAAGAGTATTGCTTTTCAGTATCGGATGATTTTCTCGACGAATGAGGACTTAGAATTTGTTGCGACTTATCCAAAGTACATTTTAATTGTTCATTAACCTGTATGACTTGGGAGAGACTGCGATTAAAATCCTCCAATAGTTGTGTAAAATCTTTTTCTCCATCGATTTTTTCATTGTCTGAATCAGAAACTTTTCTTTTAATTTTCAATTGGTCTATTTTTTCCAGCGATAGGGGACTCACTGGTCTTGGCTTAACGAACTCAAAGTCTTTTGCCTTCAACAAACGCTGTCTCTTTTCGGGTGAACTAAATGTTCCAGATGCTAAAGAGGTCACTTCATCTTCGGAGTTTTCTACGTGCGGCTTATTGGAATGTATAAATGTTCTTCTTGATTCGGTTCTTAAAGATGAAACTTCCGTTAGGGTATTAGATAAAGGAAATTGCAAAGATATGGAAGATAAATTGGATGTAATTTCAGAGTTTAAACTTTCCATTGACCTGTAATTTGAAGGTTGCTTCAATTGCGTAGAAATTTGTTTGAAATCATTTTGGTTCGTTGACTTTGTCAATGGTTTTGAAGACATTGGTTTGGCAATATTTGTCCAAGGAGTTAATGTTTTATCATGTTTTTGTAAAGGAGATACAGATTGTTCTTTATTTTTAACAAGAGACTCTTGTCTCTGGACCAAATGATCTGTTGGAGGAAGACGTTCCTCTTTGTTATTGGTAGAGGATATTTCAGCGCTCGACACTTGTTCCAAAGTTTTATGTTGAATTATGTCTTTACATTGTGGACTTGGTTTTAAATGCTTTATAGCTGCCATTTCATTTAAAGTTTTATTTTCCTCATTATTATTCATTTCACCATCGCCTTCATCTCGCCTTCTTTTGATCTTTTTCCTCGATTTTTCTTCAGCCAATTCTAGTGATTCTCTTTTCTTCTGTTTTACATGTTGTTGTAAATCAGTAGTTGAAGTCTGTTGATTATGTTTTTCCTCTACAATTCTATTATCTAGGGGTTGAGCTATAGCTTCCAATTTTCTTCTTACAGCCATTATAAAATTATAAGGATACACTTGAGCAGCTGAAGGCCTTAGCCAGTAAGGCATATCAAGCGTTTCCTTTTGTGTCGGTTTTTTCGGTATTTCTTTGCTTATTAAACTATCTAAGGGCATATTATCATTGTCTCTTTTGCTAGATTTTAAACTACTTTCAGGCATATCTGTTTCCGAAACTTCTTTATTGTTCGTTTTTTGCGGCCCATTATTTTGAATTTCTGTTTCCTTAGGTGTATTCTCTGTGCTTTTTTGTTTATCTTTGTTAGAGATTTTTTCTGTAGTTATTTTTTCCTTAGATTGTGTTAATTGTTTTGTTAGTGTTTCCAGATTTTGATTTTCCTTATCGAAATTATGTTTCTTATTGCTGTTGAAAGAAAATTCCTTATCGTTTTCCGTTTTCCTAAGAAGACCTATGCGTTTATGGTTTTCAATTAAAGGTAGAACGGATGTTTCCGAAAAACTTTTCAAACTATGAGCAGATCTACTGGTGTTTTCTGGAATTTTCTGGCTGTTTTTAGCGCGTTCTGTTTCACTTTTGTGTGTTGCAGTAGTTTTTGTGGCAAATTCTTGAGTTTTTAAATCATTTGTTAAGCTTTGGGTTTCTTCAATTTTTTCTTCAACTCTTGTTTCAGGAGGTTTTAAATTGAGTTTAAGTTTTGGTGAGTTTTTATCCGAAATATTTTCCTTTTTCTGCATATTTTTATTTAATAGTTTGCGTGTATTCTTTTTTAATTCCTCTAAACGCTTTTTAATCTCTTCCTTTTCTATTTTAGCTTTATTGGTTGGTTCATTTAAAAATTGTGACTTTCTTTGCTTCTTTTGCATTTCCATATATTGACGAGCTTTTTCAGGATTGTATCCTACTTTTCTATTGTGGCTTGGCATATCCTTGGCACTTAAAGGTAATTGAACTGATTTGGAGCGGGGTTTATTTACAACTGATGTAGCATACGATCTTGTGGTGGTATCCCTGCGTGAAACACGACCACTGAGATTATCCTGAGACTCAGTTGTTAAGCGAGTTAATTGAACTTCTGTGCTACTTCGACGATACGAAGATGGTTTGTTGGAGTTACTGGCTTTAATGGTGATTGCCTGACAATTCTGGTTTGTAGTAGTAGAGGCTCTGCTTTGCACTGTCGCTGTAATTTGAGTATCGGGAGTTTTAATATTATCAGACTCATTTACTTCCTTCAAGACGTCCTTGTCGAAAGTATTATTTATTGCTGTCTCAGCTATATGCTTTCTGTTTGACTCCTCTGAAGTTTGAGAAGCCGTTTTCTGTGGCGATTTGATTTCGTTTAACATTTCCTGAATCTCTTTGATTTCCTGTTCACGTTCTTGTTTTTTCTTGGCGAAATTCTCTATTAATTGTGCAGACTGAGACGATTCTCTGGCTTTGGCCGTTTTTCCAGCCTGTTTTCGAGTATCCATGTCTTTTAGGGTAGATCTTGAACTGATTTGATTCTGGTTTTCTTTTCCATAGGAAATCCTTGCAATTTGTGTTTTCACAGTTGTGTTGTATTGAAAAGCTTTTAAAAATAAAAGTAAATTATTTTTTTTAATAAAATGCCACAATTTGTACAAAACTTCAACTTTTCTTACCTGAAGACTGTGGTTTTCCTGAAACCTTTTGTATATTCAAACCAAACTTGTTTAGTGGTTGCTGTTGTTGTATAGTTTTTGTTGTTACATTCCTATAGTGTTCTTGCAGCTCGCTGCCATCATCAGCAGAAGTTCGCTGCGCTGTTAGCGTTGTTGTTATTTTTTGTTTATGCTCGTTTGGCTTCTCTTTTAGGCATCTCTCTTGTTCAATAGCATTTTGATTCATTATTTTCTTTCTTAATCACAGTTCCTTCATATATATTAAAATTTTAAAGAATTTTATAATAAAATAAAGATTTACTTTTGTGAAAATTTAACATTAAATTTAATTTTTCAATGAAAAATTACGGCAAACAATTGGAAACGTCAACACAATAGCGCACTTGAAGACAGTTTTTTCCTATTGTTTGTTTACAACAGGGTTGGAGAGAAAAGTAGTGAATTCATATGCAGTGTTGGCATTGTTGGTTATTTCTAACCAAATTTGTTTATTTTTTTGTTCAATGTGTATATATTTCTGGTTTTTGGTTATTTTTTTGTTGTCAAAAAATATAGTTAGGTAATTTAAATTTGGAAAAATAGAAAAAGAACTATGAATTTAAATTCGATTATTTTTTCGTAATTTGGTTGCCTTCTGGCAACACTGGTGGTGGTTCGTTAAAAAAACACCGCGAACAGAAAGAAACGTTTGTTATTAATTCGCGCATTGTTTTTTCGTGTTTGGTTTGTATAAATGAAAATTAAGCCGGCTTGTCGTTTAAAAAGATTTATTAAATTCGCGTGTACGTTGTTTCTTGTTCGGAGAAGTATGGTGGAGAGTTTATTTTTTCGAATTAATTGTTCTTTCTTGTGCGTCGTGTGAAATAGTTGGTTGATAATGTTGCGTGTGCGTTAGTTTACTTTTAGTTTAAAGTGAATAGATTTGCTTGCATACTTCTAGGCATTTTGTTCAGTAAAATGGTAATGCGGTAAACAATGCTTACATTTTGCGCGAAAAATATTCTTAAGGGTTAGTTTAGTGAACGCTTCCGGCTGATCCACAGCAGTTATAAATTTTTAGGCCACTGATTGCCTCTAACTTTACAGTGCGGTTTTGTTAAAATAGTGATTTATAATCGAAGATATGTGAATTAAAAACTTTGACAATTATTGGTTTATTTTATTCCTGAACGAACTAAGTTTCCTCATTACGATCATCGGACTTTGGTTGGAACCATAATTTATCACCAGGTATGTCCTCCAATACATTTATATTTCTAGTCCTAATCAACGTTAGGCATTCAATCAATTCGGATCAGGGAGCTAACATTACTAGCAACACGTGTCGTTCTCTTTCGGTTTACGTTTTCAATGCTTTTCATCATCTAAAGACAAAAACAATGTTATGAGAATTTCATAACCTCTAAATGTAAATAACTTCCATGAATACTAAAAACAATGATGCTGTAATTCCTATCAGTATATTTCTGATAGTTTTATGGGCATGAGTGTTGCTAAAATCTTGGCATTAAGTCTGATTGTTAACTGCTAATTTGAGTTCGCTTTTTCACAATAAACCGAAATTAATTACTTGCAATGTGGCATTACTCAAGGCACTCAAGACATTGTACTCTTATGGTTTACGTTTTCAACGTGAGTTGAAATATTTTCAAAGCTTATTACAGACAATCTTTGTCTAATTGCCGCTATTCAGGTGGCAATTAAGAAATTGTAGTCCTGAATCTGTTGGCTGTTAGTTGGCATCTAGCAGTTCAGTGGTCATCCATTACCCAACCAATGGGTTTCATTTTTGAAAATATGCAAAGCTTCCATTTACAAATTTTTCCGGCAATCGGAATGTACCCCAATTCTAATCTTGAGGCATATAGGTAAGACAGCTTCCTTTCTGGGTTACCAACTTAAAATACGTATGTGTACACCCTTGTTTAAAATAAATATTTTTGCTTCCAGTTTCACATAAAAAACATTAAATTTAATATTTTTATTTCAAGGAATAATACTTTGAGGACTATACTGCTTCACATACATATATTAAGAAAAAATAAGTAATAAATTCGATAACTTTCCTATTTAGGAAGCGTAGGTTCCAATAAAGGCACCACACATGGGGCAAAAATGATTGGCATTTCGGCATGTATCCATGCAGTATGGCAAACAACAGCAACAACTGTAGAGACAGAGAGAAAACAGAATTAGTCACAAAATCGTAAAATTACCGAAAATAAAACACTTACCAAGTCCAAGAAAGCAACAAACAAGCAATATGAGTTTTAGCTGTAGCCTTATAGCGTACGTTAGTCTCAATGCGACAACGACAATGGGGACAGGTCATTGTCATAGATTTCGGTCCCACTGGTTGAGGGAAAACTGGTCCCGCCACCGTAGGAGTTACATTAAATATAGTTGGAGGAGCATTAGCCGGTAGATTATAATTGGGTGTTTCAGCCATATCCTCTTGTTGATCTCGAATATCTTGCAAATTGTGTTCTGCCTTATTGTATGGTGACGAATCTGAATCCATTTAAATAGATTTAATATCAGGGGATTTTTCGAGTTTGATTTCTAACTTTGAATACTAAACACAATGACAAACGCCTACTTAAACCACAGCGACACAACTAACGGACTGAAATGAAAATTCAAAAGCTATGGGAAAAAATGTGGTGTGAGAAATAAAAAAGAGAAACAAAAAAAAAAAAAAAACAGAAAGAACGGAAAAATGCAAAGTAAGCAATAAGCAAAGAAGTAAAGAACGACTTCCATAATATCCTATAATACACTGTATATTTTTTAAGTTTAAATCCTACTTACAAGTGGTTAGAAAACCGAAATACTTTAGCTTGAGGAATAAATGCTGTGTGCTGCAGACCGAATTATTTGATATTTTCGCATTTGTAAATTAGCCTAGAATTTAAGATACGAATTATTTTTTTTTTCGTTGGTATGATTAGATAGCCATACTTAGGACCTGGAATTAGGTTTATAAAACTCTGTTACTAGGAAACTATATGCTGGGATATTATACATTTTTCCTGGCTTTGTTACATGATCAGACGGGCATTAAGAATAACCCAGGCGCTACGAATTATAGGTGTTAGGCCTATTTGCTGTGTTAGAAGTCTTGGACTTGAAATTGTGGAATTCAATAGTTTAGTTGAGTTTAAAAGTCTTTTTAGTTTAAACGTTTTAAATTAAATTCAGATTTTCCATAATTCTGTTACGATCTTCAGCGAACCATGTATATGATTTGCAAATGTCCATTTTAACAAACACGTTAAAGGGCCTAAATATGCCAGTATAGGGTGTAAAAATCAGTGCTGTCAACAAGAATAAAAAAAATTAATTTTTATAAGTCGCTTTATATTTATGCTGTAAAGATTGGTGTTCGCAACTTCAAAAAAATTAACATTTTTGTTATTAACGACGAATTATTGAACTTTTAGGAAAGTGGGCGATCACCTGGCATTTCAGTTTGTTGTTGTGAAGAGAAGTATAATAGGATGAGTATTCCTAAATATTATTTATTCTTTAAAGCGAGAAATCGTTGAAATAATGAAATCTTTGCATCGTGTTACAACACTGTTTGTGAATTGTTGCATTCTATTTTGCTTTATCGTTAAATTCCCGCTTAATATACAGTGATTCCAAAACGGTTCCAAATTAAATGCGTAGTAAGAATTTAAAGGATTGTGGAAATGCTATACGAAATACATACATATTTATGTATGTATGCTCCTTTCGGATGCAGTATGAATAAAAGTGGAGTTAGACAGTCAATTAATCCTCAAGTACAGGGTACTCCATAACCTGACTACTAAGGCCTGGTTCACCCACAGGTTTCTGAAACATTTTTGGTTCGCACAAAATTTTTTTTATATGTAGTTTGACGTTTCTCTCAGAGAGCGAGAGAAATAATTTTGTGCGAACAACTCTCAGTGTGAATTAAATTAATTTTAAATTTGGTCCGAACCATTTTAGAAAAGGTTGCCACACCATATGAAATTTATACAATACACCAATATTTGCAGAAGTTCATCGAAAGTCCCAGAGTCCATGCGATGAAAATTTATAAATGAATCTACGTCATTTAAACGCATTTCGGAAAATAGTGAGTGAAAATACCCAAAGCCAAATAAGCCAAAGCTTCTCTTTGTTTCAAATCTTTGATTTTCGTTTTTCATAAATATATTTTGCAAGTAACTTTACTTTGGTCACTTCAATGACGAACAGAAGTAGCAAATGATTTATACCCATCGCAGAACAAGATGTTTTTATTCTTACCAAATAATTCACCACAAATACTGATTATTTTTTGTTAAAAATATTAATTTTTTATTTCTTTATTTTGCAACAAATATAATTAACTTTCTTAAGTTTATGCAAATATGCATTTATTTCTTTTTCAATTAAATATGGCAGCACTGTTTTTACGAACAAAGTTTCTGAAATGGGTGAATCATGCTGCAGAAAACTCTCAGTAAACAAGAAATTTCTCCGAACCAAAAATGTTTCAGAAACTTGTGGGTGAACCCGGCCTAATAATCAAAAAACTTGAATACGAATGCTGAATACGGTGAGGGCCAAAAGAAATGTGATGAAAAATGTCGTGTCTCTTTATTTGTTTTTGTTTTGGCAATTTTTTAACTAGCAGGTCTGGTGCCCTAGTATCTGTGATTGAGAGTATGATGGCAGCCAAAGTATTTCTAAAATCAAAACATCAGTAGAATTGAAGCTAGTAAAATTGTTGAAACGACCAAAAATGTTCGTAGCACCCATAAGAAATTTGCTTAGCTGGCAATAGTTTTAATTCGTTGGAGACCAATTTCGATAGTTTAAATCTCAGCTCCTGCAATATGAAAAAAAATATAAATGTAACAACAGCCTTCTGGCAAAAGCTCTGATAAAAATCTTTTCAAATCTGTCTTTCGGATTCCATTTGAAACTATAGAACCCGCCACGTATGGATGAAATTAATGCACTCAATGTGACAATGGCTAAAGGGTTGTAATGGCCCATAAAATAATTGAAGTAAAGCGTCCCCTACACTTTACGATTAGTTGTACAACATAGTTGAATAAACAAATTTGCTAATTCCTTCACACGTATCGATTTATGAATTGTTATGTTAGCATCATGTTGGTCATCAGTGTTGTCCAAACAGAATTTCAACGTTACAATTGGTAGTATAACTAATTGCTTGTATAACTTTCATTTTAATCATCAAGTTGTACAACCCTATGTCAGACAACTCTAACAAAACCAAAATCTGAAAAAATATTTCTTCAACAACTTCCTCTTAACAGGTTTCTGGCAAACCCTCTGACAGTAAATATAATTTCCATGAAAAAGTTTCTCAAAAATCTGTCGTTCTGAGTCGACTTTAAACTGTAGGTCCCGCCACTCATGAATAAAATTAACACACAGAACATAAGTAGTGTGAGGAGCAAGGTCGTAATCCTGCCTGAAGAGTTGTAATGCCCAATTATGTATGTACAACCAATCGCCACACATTTAAATATCATATGGAAATATGCTTCATAAAAACAGTTTAAGAACTCCTGCTAAAGTTCAGTTTTATCAAAAGTTATTTTTGTTTATTTACTTTTGGGGCTCTTACATTTTTGATAAACATTTTTTAAAATTCTTCAATTTTTTTAACACACGATCTGCATAATACAAAGACTTTGAGAAGTAAAGAATAAATATTTTATTATTGGAATAAAGTAGCAATTATTACAATAATTTTCTAAATAATTGTTTTTGTGTTAAATTTTTTAATTGTATTAAAAAAAAATCCTTATCGCTTTCTAGAATCAGTTTTGTTTTCTTTTCATAGTTTTTTTTTTGTTTGAGTTGCGTTTGCAATTTTTATTTCTGTACTCGTATAGCCGTAAACAAACTGTACTTAAGTGGGAAAAAGAAAACATTTTGAAATCAAATGTTTAGTCATCAGAATTCAAATACACTACTTATGTATGTACATGCATGCGTGTGTTGTTTCATAAACATATGTAAATAAACAAAAAGGAATACTTATAAATAATATTGCCAAACAAACTCTTTTCATATGTTTGTTCAATCATTCATTCCACAAAATTGCTTCAGAAATGAAACAGAAAGCGTAAGGTCTGAAGCAGAATAAAGCAGTTGTGGTAGCATCTGTGGCGTAGCACAGTATTGCAGCTTTCTATATGGTTGCCTAGTAGCCTCTTCAAAAATTTAGGGAATCGAGTAATTTTTGAATAACATTTTAGAGAACTTTTGAACAAAAAAATTCTCTTCTATCTTTACTTCTCACTACTGGCGTAATATTCGCAGGGATTTTTCATGGCATTATATGCCGACCATATCACGGTATTCATCGCAGGTGAGAAGATATAACACAAATGATCACTAGATATTCAGATACATTTGTGAATTCCTTGAGCCGTTTGCAATCTAAAACTGTTACCGTCAAAGTCTGTTGGGTGGCTTTTTTACCTTCTGGATATAAGAAATACTGTTGAGCCAACACATTGCTATCGAGGATAGATTTTGGACTTTGGAATAACATCAAAAGCATGTTAAAGTTTCCAGAATATTCCACATATAGGCGAACACAAGGAACACCCCTATTTCCGACTCCGCATTCACTTACTCAACGATCGAAAATTGCTTTTCAGGCCTACGATCACATCGAAAGAAAAAGATGAAGAGAGGAGTGATTGAAAGAGTTAACTAGCCCGACATAGGGTATGGCGAAAGATATGTATGTACAAGACAATGGGTAGTTCAGTAATAAATTATCTTGACTATGTGTGCATCTGAAGTCGCCGTAGTCTAGTAGGTACATAGTGTGTTGGCTTATAAGACGTAAGGCCACGGTTCAAACCCCAGGTCAGACATCAAAACGAAAATATGAAAAAAACATTTCTTCGGTGACTTCCTCTCAGCAGATTTCTGGCAAAAACTCTCAGAGCAAATAAAATTGCCATGAAAAGTTTCTCAAAAATCTGTCGTTCGGAGTGGACTTTAAACTGTAGGTCCCACCACTCATGTATAAAATGAACACACATAACATAAGTGGTGTGAGAAACTAGGTCCATAATCCTGACTGAAGGGTTGTAATGACCAATTATATATGTATGTGTGCATCTCTTTCCAGAGTGGAAAACAATAGGCAGAGGACTACGATAATGTGTTAGGACAATACACCAGGAATCTAGGGTCCAGAGTGCGAAATAGTATAACGTGATGGTCTCTAGGCAAATCTTAGTTGCAAGCATTCATTTTCACCACCATCAACAAACACATCCCGGTACATTCTATATCCAGGGTTTCATACTCTCAATTTTATACGTTACGGTAATAGTCATCGATCAAGCAGTAAAACACCAGGAATCTTAGATTCGAAACCGTAATTACCGGTTATGATCTGAATCGAGTTTCTGAACGCGTATACGCCAGCGTTTGATAACTGTGGGAGACAAATACAAAGGCAGGCAACGGTAACTCTCTTCCTCTCTCCCTATCCCTTTTCTGAAATAGCATTTACGGAGAATTTTTATGCGAATGACTAGTTTAGAGGGAAATACGTAATTTTTTCAGTATCCCCAATGTTTTGCAAATACGATCTAAGGTTGGTTTATCATTTCTGGTTCTGGTCTCATACTAATTAAGGGCTACTAGCGTTTAAAAATAGATAATATTTCCAAGGTCTGCTTGTGTATTTCTAATTCCTTTCTAATTTAAACTAAAACGTCGGAGCTTATGCTCTCACATCTTTTTGCTTCACAAGAACTGTATTTTTAATTAAACTCTTTACAGCTGTTACCACTTTGGTAAAAAAACAATTCATAATGTTCCCTTAGCCTACAAATAGGGGGTATCATATGTGTCTATATCTGTACACTGTGTTATCGAAAATTGTATCCACATATTTTATGGGTATCGCTTGCATAATGTTAATTATTTTTGTCTTGTTGTCTAGTGTTGTGTAAATTCTTTTGCATAAATTATATTAAAATTTATTGTAACAATTTATCTCAATCATAATAATATATTATTGTTTTGCTTAACAATTGTTAAGCAAATTAACATAATTTACGAAATTTATCAGCCAGTTATCGGCCAGAAATTATTACAATAAATAATGCAATTATTTGATTGTGTTTAAAATAGTGTTACAATACAAAATAAAATAAAAATATACAGTGGACAGCAAAAGTCTTAGTCTTAGTCCAATATATTTTGATAAAAAGTCCCCACAGGCCTAATACTCTTGCATAAAGTCCTGATATGACTTCAAGAGAGTATTTAGGAGATCATTTGAAAGAACGGTCACGTAATCGCTAAACCTCAAACAAAAGTCAACCGAAAAACTTGCTCATGGTGCCACCAGAAAGCGCTAAACAAAACTTGTATATTCAATTACAAATGGTTTAAATGGCTTGGATTTAAGGGATATTCTACTAAATACAAGAGATAACATTTTCATATATTAAGGTTTTGAATTTTAAATTTACTCAGGGTTCTCTCTGGGGATACCTATGGAGTTATCTGAAAATTTTTCTTATTTTTCTCTTGTTTTATGGAGAACATTAAAAAATTGTTTGTTTTATAATAAAACAGAAATAAATTAATAAAATAAATATATAAACTATAAATTTTTATACAAACTTTTGACTAAAATTCAAGAAATTGCTAAAATATATTGCCGTGCTAAGGCTTTTGCTGTTCACTGTATAAATAAATTGACAATTTAAATACATACATACATTTATAAATATTAAAAAATTTTAAGGCATGATTATAAATAAAAAGAAAATAAGGAGCACTAGTTGATAACCTCGTTCACTTGGACTCAATGCCCAATTGAAGGGGCATGGTTATAACCCTTACTGAAAATTTCAAGGCATATGGATGATATAAACCTTCAAATATGTAAGGATTTCCTGGAAAACCATTAAATTTATTGAGTTACCCTAAGAAAAATCTATCGTTCTTCTAATGTTCGTTATACAGAACTAGAGTGAAGCCAGACAGTAGTTTTGTTGTCTACCGGTCATCTAAGGTCTCGTTTGCAATATATTACACATCAGAAAAGAAGTGAACTCCAAAATGTTTCTATCTACGCTTTATTAGAGCCGGATAGTTGTATAGAGTGTGTTGTTTTCAATTTTGGCACGCCAGACCTGATCCCGCATATAACCTTTCACGGTTTTCTATACCCTACAGTTAATATTACGACCTAGCTTCTCACACCACTTATGTTGTGTGTGTTAGTTTTCATACATGAGTGGCGGGACCTGCAATTTAAAGACAAATTCGAATGTCAGATTTTGAGGAAACTTTTTCATGGCAATTTTTATTTACGTACGTACTTAATTGGTCATTACAACCCTCTAGTCAGGATTACGACCTAGCTTCTGACGCCACTTATGTTGTATTTGCATTAATTTTATGCATGAGTGGCGGGACCTACAGTTTAAAGTCGTCTCCGAACGACAGATTTTTGAAAAACTTTTCATGGCAATTTTAATTTGTTGTCAGAGTTTTTGCCAGAAATATGCTGAGAGGCAGTCGCCTCATTTTGTTAAACATGCCTGCCTTGGGGGTGTGAACTGTGGCCGCACGTCTAATAAGGCAACACACTACGTACTAGACAACGGCGACTACTACAATTAGCTCACCTTATGCTATCTAAGCCATAAAATCTTAAGGATTCTACAAGAGGTGATGGTCGAATCCCTTTACTTCGATATCTTTCAGATTTTCTTAGAAACCAAATTGAGATAGGTTTTCGATATGAGGCGGTCTCCAGGTCATCTGACAATTGGTTAACCAGAGTCACAAATTGTGTCACCAGGCAACAATTGGAATACTGAACGAATATTCGCTTAACACGAATTTGTCAGTTAAAATGCCTAACGTATCACTTGCGACCAGCTACATACCAGATCGACTATATTAGTTCAATTCATGCCCACGGTTCTTGTTGCAACACGTGACAGTAAACCTCTGATAGTAAACATGGAAATAGGACGGCAAAATAATCAAACAATGCGGATTAAACCACAACCGCACGCAATTCCATATATAGAGAATACAGGTTTAATAACAATCGGCAGTATTACTAACGTCGAAACGATTGCGATATGCGGTCAACAAGTTAATTGGAATAGTATTGTAGAGAAAATAGTATCAAAAAACCCGTGTGAGGAAGAGTGAGTAATAGACCTGCATTCAGATGTAATGATTGTCTGTAATGTTGACAGAGGCGATGCTTTGAGTCACCTTAAATCCGATATAGTCACTAATGATTCCATTTTCTATGAAACAAGTGGGGGCGTGTATTAGGCTAAGTTAGGTTAGGCCGAAGTGGTAGCTTGGATTATTAAAGTTCACTTGAGCACGCCTAGCGCCCCGTTGTGACGCCATGGGTAAGCGCAGTTCCTGTACTGACCGAATTCCACTAAGCTAAGGAAGAAGTTGGTCCGTGTAAGGGCAGCACATTAAAAGCACGTGCGCGTATGTGCATTGATCTCAAAATATTTTTATGGATTTAAATCGATTTTCTTCGTTTAAAAATTTAAACTAACAGTTTGCAAACATTTTCTAAATAAAATTAAAACTCCCTAAACTTTTCTTGTTTTTCCTTTTCTTTTGATTATATTTTAGGCCAATTGGTCAGTCGGTCTAATTGTTATTATCAGTTTATGTTGCAACTTTTTACTAAAAAATTTTTTTCTCATTTTTTTTTTTGGTTTCTTTAAAAAGCATTTTATTTCATTGTATTCATGGCATATTCATAAGAGGTAACCGCAAGAATACAACAAGTACAACAATGCAAAAACAACAGGCATTTTGTTTTTGTTAAAGAGTACACGGAATGTCAAAAACAGCTTCATAACTGACTGACGAATAACAATAGAAAGAGAAATGTTAAAAAAATTTATAAAAATGGTTACAAAACACTAAAAAAACAACAAAATTTTGACATTCTAAGACTCGTCAGCTGTTGAATTACTCCTACCTGATATAAATATGCCATGATTGTATTCATCTATTTTCATTTTTATTTTATTTTTCATTTGCCATGGTTTATATTCGATTATTTACTCATACAATACGTTACATAGTCATACTTACTTATATAAGTTAGTTAGTGGGTTAGTTAGTTAGTTAGTTAGTCCATTGACCATATACAAGAAGTACTGCCTACCCCCGTACACAGTTTTCATTTTGTGTAAGTGTAGACATTAGAAAAGTAAAAGACCTGATCATTATTATATAAATTGCGAATTATTTTGTTGTTATAACTATGGATTGCAATTGTTTTTACTATTTTTGTATACGTTGATCATTTGGGAGTGCATTGTAGAGCAATAAAGCTATACCCTACAGCCAAAGCCTAGTAATGAATGGACTTTTAATTTGCTACCACAAAGTATTTCCTTCTTATCCGGTTGACTGCTGTTGTTTTTACGTCTTTCCCTGTAAGATTGCTCTGTCCAGATGTTCCTTGGCCAACCACGGCTTCTTGAGCCTTGAGGATTCCACTCAAATGCCATCCTTGCTATACTATGGCTGCCTTCGAAAATGTATCAATACAAAATTTGTATGCAGTTCTACTGCTGTATATAAACTATGTAGATATGCAAAGTAACCAAACAATGCATCAACTATAAACCCGATGCCCGATTGCTTTTTGACTGCGTTAAAAATACACATTGACGACGTTTTGAAATAGAATACATTGTATATATTTTGTACAGCGGCATTATGAAACACGATACTTTGTTCAAACACATTGCAACTAACATTTTGGAAGGCAGCCTATCAGTATTCATTCTGAGAATATAGTCGATCCATCTTCATTTCTAACATTTTATCTGCGTTATTATGGGTGCCTTGTTAGTAAGGTTCCAGAGATCCATATTGCTGATGTTATTAGGCCATTATATTTTGCATATGATAATGTAGGGTGCACCCCACTCTGAAACATTTATTTTTCTGTGATGTAGAGTCAGTTTTATTGATTCGGTTTAATTAAATAATAAGTCTTCGACGTTTATTTATATTTTTATAATGATTTTTTTAATATTTTATATGAGACTCTTAATAAAATTTAATTAATTTTATGGCGTATTTTTAAGCAGTTATTTAAAGGAGTGATAACATTCTTTTCAGAAAGCAAGGCTGTAGCTGTTATTTAGACGAAAACGAAAGATTAGTTATCCAGGTTTAGTTTAGTGAAAGCATTCTATGTCGATCGAAGTAAAGATCAGCCTAATGGGACAAGATCTGGAGTCTGATCATGCAACATGTGATTAAGTGTGTTATCATGTAAAATTCATTTCTTGTCAAATATTCGAACTTCTTTCGGATATTCGTACATACATACATACATACATAATTGGCCATTACAATCCTTCAGTCAGGATTACGGCCTAGCTTCTCACACCACTCATATTGTGTGCGTTAATATTATACGTCAGTTACAGTTTAACGTCGACTCCGAACGACAGATTTTTTAGAAGTTTCTGCCAGAAATCTGCTGAGAGGAAATCGCCGAAGAAATATTTTTTTTTCATATTTCGTTTTGATGCCTGACCTGAGATACGAACCCGGGCGTTACGTCTAATAAGTTAACACACTACCTTCTAGACTACTGCGACTTTTTTCGGATCTTTCTTGCTTTAAATAAATCAATTGTATTCGGTATTAATTTCCTCTGATCATCTTGTCCAATTTCAGCAGCTTACGCTATATGGGAACTTTTCATTTTCCACAATTGCTTGGCTTAAATACATTTGGTAATCAATGTTCTCACTTTGGGCTGTATTCTGTTTTCAATTGTTGCTTGAGGTGATCAAAATAATTTCGTATGGTTTTTATGATCGAATTGAAGCTGCCTTTGCCTTTTCCATGGCAAAATAATCACTTCAGAATGGCACAACCAATATCTAGGCATTTTCGATGATATTGCTGGAATTCGCTCAGTAGAGGAACTGCGCTTACCTGTGGCATCACAACGCGCTTTTATACGTGTTCAAATGGGCTTTGGTAATGATATCACTTAGACATAACCTAACTTATATCTCATATGCTCAATTCTGTTATACAGACACGGAATAAACTTTGGTGAGCGATCGATATGTTCGGATACATTTTTGTTGAAATGGTATGTGTAGGAAAGTTATTATTTCTTCTTGGTGCGAAAGATTTTTGAGCTTGTTTTGTGCTCTTCTGTGGCTGCAGCTAAAGATTCCATTCAATGGCGTTTCGAGTTATGTTCGATTGTGATCTTCGCCATGTCTTTTCAATATGAGGTTAAGTTGAAAAAAATTACATGAAATCATTCCTTTAAAGTTTGTTTAAAATTTCTCTTCATTGCCTGTATAGAAATGAAATGTAAGGAGTCCTGGTGTATTGTTTCTCGATATAAAAAAAAAAGAAAAGAAAACTCAAAACAAAACAAACGTTTTATAAAATCAGTTTTGTTGCCAAGTGACTTTATTTTTTCTTCATTTCATTCATTTAATCGGGCACTCGTTCACCCATTTAATTATTCGAATTTGATTTGTAAGCCAGTGCCAGTAATAAATGAAAATACAATTGCAACAACAAAATATGGCATTTCAATTTTGTTTTATTAAATAATTGAAATGTTCACTGTTTTTTTCTAATTTTTTATATTTATTTATAATTGTTTTAACGTTTTATATGAAACAACAAAAAAAGATTTGCTTTCCATGTTCATGTTTTAAATTTGGCGGTTTCTACGATATTTCTGCAATATTTGTTTCCTTAATAAAATGCAACATTTCAGTCATTCAAACACTCACTCATTCAGTCATTCATTCATTCATTCATTCATTCGTTTATTTATTTATTTCTTGATCTGTTTATTTTCTTTCTAATATTGGATTTTGTAAAATATTTTTTTGCTCTTTAAATTGCTGCCAATTTCTAAATTTATATTCAACTACCAGCGCACGTTTTGTGTGGCTGTCTTTGCCGTTGTAATGCCTCTACGAATTTCTGTAAAATAATGATCCCTAAAGGCATTTGTATTTTTTTCTGTTTGTTGCAACAAAATGTGTGTAAATTTTACGATCAAATCTGGAAAAAAAATTGTTTTTATTGGATGCGTAGGAGTTGGTAGGTTGGTAGGCCTCTTGATGGAAAAACGATTTGTTCAGATTCATAAATTTACCAGGCTGATAAAATAAAAATCGAAATTAATTCGAATTAATGCTGCAAACTGTTCATATACATACATTTTATGTATCATTCCTATTAAAAAGGCGTTAAAAATAAATTTAGAAAGAAAACAAATTGGCTTGGACAGGAATTTAAAAAGTAAAGTATAGTTAGGAGTTGATTTGTTTGCCTTCAGACTATCGGTAGATGTCGTAGGTGTCTGTATTTCATTATAGATGTCCAGATAGGTTTAGGATAGGATAAATTACGAACAAGTTACCAAAGAAGAAAAGTATGCAAAATAGAATAGAAACCAAACTATGCTTCCAGCTACCGGCCCATAATACTGTCTTTTAAGCAGAGTTACTTCTGATTAGGAAATGTACGATCAGGGCAAGTTGTAATTTGATAAACTTGAAATGTATTGATTAGAATATCTTCTCTACTATAATGTGAATTATGGCAATACTATCCAATGGTACAGGTTCAAGAACTATCCTGGAATCTAAGAAGACGAATAACATTTACCTCTCGTATAGCACAGGTACACATTATATGGGTACCTAATCAACAGACAGTGTTCGGTAATAAGTTGGTAAAGAATCTGGCTAATAAAGCTCTAGTTTTCCATGATATAAACTTTGAGAGTTCAATGTTTTTAAGTTCATTGAAAACCAATAACGACACAGTGGGGAAAATTGCTAAGATTTTCTTTTACGATCCTGATTGGAGGAAAGCAATAAGCATTTTAAGACTACATAAAGGTGATGAACGTCCTGACGTCCCGCTTGAAACATTTACCTTAACCGGATAGGCGCGGCAGATAATAATAAATGTAGGTCATATGGTGTAAACAACGATATGATGGAACAGTTTTTAAGACACTGTCCAGTTTCTACAAACTCCTAACGATCCTAATGTTTTGGTAATGACACTATACCAGGCATATCTCATCTCAGCGAATTATACTGAAAAAGACAAGGATTTCTTATAGAAAGTATGCTTGGTAGTCTTAATATTGAGCATAAAAGGCCTACTTGATGGCTTAGGTAAATGTCGATAGTCCAGCCTTCAAGCCCACCAATCTTCATATCTAACTTCATGTTTTTTTCGTAAAACATATCCGTTCGTGAAAACGGATTGACTTACGGTTCGGGCTAAGCATTACTTAGAGAATTACTTTTTTAGGCATTCCATTTGCATGTCATATAGTCTGATTAAAGGAGTCTTTCCTTTATCTCATAATATAAACAGATTTTAATCTAATGTTTGCAGATACTACTAGTTCCTACACCTTACATACAGCCCTTGCGCTGACTTATTTCTTCTTCCTTGATTTAGAGGAACTTAGTCAGCACAGAGACTGCGTTCACCTGCGGCGTCACAACGGAGCACTATGCTTGCTCAAGTGAGCTTTTGGCATCAAGGCTAGCACTCCAACCTAACCTAACCTAACCTAACACTTTACACTGCATTGGTAGTAGCGATTATCCAAGTGATGGCTATAAATAAAAAAGTACATTCAATTGATGGGTACTCTCTCTGCATATGTAGCCTGTCTGTTAATAACATTTTTTAAGCATTCCTCCTTCTTTTACTCCTTAACTTAAGTCATAAAATATTCAATCAATTTTGATAATTCATCATTGGCAATTGACAATAGTTTATCAATAAAAACCACCACCAACTAACCGTGCAACATGATGATGATGATGATGACGGTGACGATGTTGGTGATGGCTACTCTCGGGGTCCGTAAATCTGTATCAATCATAATTTGTTCAAAGTTTTTCATGAAAATGCTTAACTGCCGCAACGTTGAAAATGACGCTTTAATTTGCAATTTATTATAGAATTAAACTATTTTTTTCTAGTTGTTGTTGTTATTGTTATTCGTTTTTCTTATGCATTAAACACGAGAGAATGTCCACATGATGAAATACATAACTCGTCGTTAAAAGTAACTTTGTTAAGTTGAAAAACAAAATTAAACAAAAACAAAAAATTATGATAATTTAGATTTTTAAACGCACATGGAAACAATTTTCAAACGACCAACTCAATAATAAATCTAATGCAGCAACAACAATAACAACAGCAACAATGAAAGCAACAAAATAGTAAAGAAAAGAAAAACCTGGTAATGCAACCAGAAAAATCTTTGTGTGTGCATTTTTTGTTGTTGTTTTTCTTAAAACACATGATGGATTAGTAGAGCCTTTTCGCTGACAAGATCAAAATGTTGAGATAAACGTTGATATCGAGAAATACCGAAACAAAAAGGAACAAAAAAAAACTTCAAATTGTAACAGTAGACCACAAACAAGCAGACAAACAGACGGACAGACAGTCAGAGAGATAACTTAACAGAAATTGTTTGGTATTACAAATGAATGGCATGGAAGTATTTTTACTATTGGGTGTTGTAAAAAGCAAATTTTCTATGTCCGTATATTTTATCGAAAATCATCGGATTTTTAATCCCTATAATTACGCTGTATAGTATCTGAATTGAATTTAAATTGATTACAAGATATTGGGATTTAAAACTGGCGAAAGCTGGGCTGGGCTCAGCTGTTCCATCCGGTTTAGTTTAGTAGTCGTTAATCCACAACAGCCGATATGATGTCTCCATTCATCATTCTCTGATAATTCGATTCCTTATTTTCGCTTACTCCCCGGTGTACCCATATAAGGCCTATAATCGCCTTCTTACATTCCAGGACACTTCAAGATCCCATATCCCTGGATGTTATTGCTCTAATTAGGACTTGACTGCCAGTGGAGATTTACAAATCTCTATATGTTAAGTTTACCAAATCATCCCTGGCCATGAGTATATATTCCCAAATTCTACGTAACTCTACATAAAAGACTGTAGTTTGATTTATGAATCCAAAATTCTATCTCCATATTTAGTAACAAAATCCCAGAGGCATAGTTTGATTTCTGAATCCAAAATCTTATCTCCAATTTTAGAGCGGGCCGTATAGATACAAGTTCCTACGGCATCTGCCCAGTGGATCCATTTGATCAAAAAGTCGATCTGGTATCAAAGTCATGCAACTGATGGCGAGTGATACGTTAAGCATCCGACTTCCCATCCAATGTCACAATTATTCTCTGGTGATACGATTTGTGAAGTATGTTGACTTTTTGGACAACAGCTCGTGTGGTTCAACACCTGGCTCAGACATCTCGAACATAACGAAATATGAAAAAAAATGTTTCCAAGAATATGTCGTTTGGAGTCGACCTTAGACTGTAGATCTCGCCACTTATGGATAAAAGTCCATAAGTCGCCGCAGTCTAGCAGGTAGTGTGTTGGCTTATTAGACGTAAGGCCACGGTTCAAACTCCAGGTCAGATATCAAAACGAAATATGAAAATATATTTCTTCGGCGACATCCTGTCTGCAGATTTCTAGCAAAATCTCTGAGAGTAAATAAAATTGCCATGAAAAGTTTCTCAAAAAAACTGTAAAACGGTAAAAAAACTGTAAACTGTAGGTATCGCCACTCATGTATAAAATTAACGCACACAACATAAGTGAGGAACTAGGTCCATAATCCTAACTGAAGGGTTGACCATTCCTCATTAGCTTGAAGCTTCTTATCGAACCCGTATCTCATTGGGTAGATAAAGGGTATTGTGTCCTATGCCCTAGTAGATGATCTCACCACTTATCCCTAAACAACACAGTCTTTGAAATACGCAGAGAAGAAACCAACACTTGTTTCTGCAAACAATTATGAGCAATAAATGTAGAAAGAGAAACCGTTATTACTGGTGCCAGAGCTAAGTTATTCAATCGGCTCTGGATATCACTCTGGGTGGCATTACTCATTTGATCTAGACGTCTGAGATGGACATTTCCTTAAGGGAAAAAAAGCATTGTATCCATGTAAGCCTTTGGTCTGTATTTTATTGTCTCCCTTTTGCGAATATTGTGAATCAGGATATAGAACATCTTCATTAAACGAAAGTGCTCTTTATAACTGCCGTGATGTCTGGCAAATGCCTCCAAGCCTTTTTTGTTACGTTCAGAGCTCTTTGAATAGGCCTTTAGTCCGAATTTAATTGCAATTCTAAATGCATACGAAATCCTTTTTAATCCTCCTAATACTGGATTATGAATAGATTTTTATTTCAGATATCTGTTGTTGTCTTTTGACTGACATATAGTTTTAAAGGAGATACGGATAAGATTTAATAGTTATTTCTGTTTACAAATACACACACATACATATGTATATGTACTCCTAAACGCTCGGTAAGTCGGTACGACAGTCAGTCAGTCGGTCATAGCACGTACTTGGCATGTTTGTACGCATGTAACGAAATATTTTTATTATAAATTTTTTAATGGGGAGTCTTGTGGTACAAGAAAATAAAATATGAGAGTTAAAGAAAAACAAAAAAAATTGAATTCAAGTGTTGAAATGTTTGTTGAGCCTATTATAGATCGTTTGTTCGTTTTTTTTCTTTGTAGCAATTTTTCTTTTTTTTTCTGTTATTTTCCGAATGTCCATAGACTGTATTTTTAAACAGTTAAGATCTTTGTGTAAAAATCAAACACAGGTAGGTAGGTAGGTTAGATACATGAGTGACTAGTTAGTAAAAGCTTGACCAGTCACTTGCAACAATTTTGATTCTTTAGTTATAAATCATGTGACAATTTAATTGTTATAATTACACAATTAGTTTGAAAACAAAAACAAAAAAAAATCATTTTTTTCTCTACCAAAATGAAAGGTAACAATGCTCACAAGAAAACCATGTAAAATATTTAAAATATGAAATTATGTAAGACGCTAATCCACAAAATCTTCAACCCCACTGTCTTTTAAGCCATTACACTTCATTAAAGGTTCATCAGAAAAATTTCTAAACACACACTGTTGTACATCGTTAAAGTTCATTGTTCATATAAAGAAAGCAATGCTTCGACTGGGTTAAGCATTACAAAACGTTGAATTAGAAATAAAAAAAAGATTAATTTCTTGGTCTAATACAAGCTCTATTGCCATTATTAGGTTAAACATTTCAATTTAATTGCACGACTTTCGAAAGCTATTAAAGGCAATCAAACGAAATTAGGAAAGAAACAATTGTAAGGAAAATTAATAAAAATCGAAAATTATAGAAAACAAAAGTACTTTTGAAAATATAAATTAAAAACATACAGTGGGCCCAGAATGTAAAATAATCAAAAGAGGAAAATGTAATCAAAAATATTTAAAAAATATTTAAAAAAATTTTTGAGTTCATATCTAAAGAGCTTAAACTTTCTAAAGATTAGCAGCTGAAATACGCCGACCGTGTTTTCTACACCACTAGAACTAGCTGTTGCAGAAATATATCTGGCTATGAAGGTATTTACATTTAACAAATCGCAAAATCTGAATGTACTGTCATTTCAGCGAACTCCTGCTCTCAGGTCCTACTATAGGGTTTTCCAATAGGGACTTCCTATCTTTAATTGCTAATAACAATTATCTTGTTAATGATACATCTGTCTTGTTGAGGCGAATTTGAATAGGGGGGAGTACACACTGTCGGCTTTCCTAGATATTGATGGGGCCTTCAATAATGTTACCACTTCTTCTATTGAGAATTCACTAAGGGATATACATGCTCCAGATTTCCTGGTGCGGTTTATCACCCACATGTTGGGTAATAGACTAAGCCGATCAAATCTGGGTGGATGTTCTATCGTCAAGCGTGCAATCACGGGTACACCGCAGGGGGGTGGTCCTATCCCCTCTCTTGTGGCTCTTGGTTGCTAATGTTGGTTTGAGGCTTCTGGAAAGTAAGGGCTTCAAGCGGCGTACGCCGATGATGTGGCCATTCTGGTGGGTGGAAAATTTTTGTCGACGCTGGGGGAACTGATGGAGTCTGCTCTTGGAATTTTATCCTCTTGGGCTATGAACTGTGGTCTGGGTATAAATCCGAATAAGATAGACCTCGTTTTGTTCTCGCGTAGGTACAAAATTGAAACCTCCAGGTTGCCAAGGTTAGGTGGTAGGGAACTTCCGTTGTCTTCTGAGGTCAAGTACTTAGGTGTTGTCCTGGACAGCAAGTTGAACTCCTCTGTAACTGCCCAGCCCTTGGTAGGTTGAGGTTGAAGACCCTTGGCAGAGGCTTCTTTGAGAGTTTGAATTCTGTGTCGAGAGCCGACATCAAGGCTCTCCACAGATTCATTAGTAGCTTGAGCTGGTTGAGAAATGTTAGAGCTTCATCAGTGTAGTCTCGTTCTCCCTTTTTGTTTTGTTTGGTCTATGTAATTCCTCCGCTTCCCATTCTCCCCTTTCCTATTTCCTCTACTTTTTCCTATTCCATCCATTATCCTTCCTTTTTAAGGACGTTATGTACAGTGGGTTAATTCGACCTCCGGGTACTTAGTTGTCTCAAATTAGTTGTCATTTATTCAGTTTGTTTTCCTAAATTACCATGGGATGAAGGTAGGCTCGCATGTGTTCATTTCATCAGAAAATAATCTTCAGCGATGGGGTCCATTACCGAATGAATGGCTAGGTGAAGAAACAAAATAGTCGAATAAGAGAGCATGTTGATTCGATATCCAAGAATGTCCAATGTGTACCGAAAAAGTCTCTGTTTGGTTTGGATTTCGGCCGAACACTATGGGTCGATCATTACCAACATGTTTCAGTCTGAATTCGATTATCGTTCCACACCGCTCATGACAAATTGCGTATTTCTCACGAGTGATATGAAGGCATGGTCATCTCACACAGAAGTGATGTGTATTGGCCATCGAGACGTTTAGCCTCTTTCTTTAGGGGTTGTTGAAAGTCGCAGATGTATGCGAACAAATCACAAACCACAGTGGTTCTCAAAGCCAACATAACTTATGTCATAGGTGAAATTCTGCCAGAGTCATGCACCCAGCGAAGTCGTAGCGATCATATGAACGATGTTATGTTCCACAGTGTGGCAATTAATATTAAATTGAAGTCGCCGCAGTCTAGTAGGTAGTCTGATGACTTTTTAGATGTGAGGCCACGGTTTAAAGCCCAGGTTAGACATCTACAACAAAAAGAAGTATGAAAAAACATTTCTTCGGCGACTTGTCATGAAAAAGTTTCTCAAAAAATCCGACATTCGGAGTCGATTTTACACTGTAAGTTGCGAAACTCATGGATAATATTAACACATAGAACATAAGTGGTGTAAGAAACTAGACCGTAAGCCTGAGGGTCTTTCAAACTGATAAAAAAAATTCGATGAGAGCTCACACCAGAGTGCTATGTTAAAACATGCACATGGTGTGCCTAAAAAAACTGTCAATTCTGCCATTCCATTTTTTCTTTTCCTTCATAGGGAATGTCTTGTGCAAAAACGCTTAGTTTGTTCCACTGTCCCTAATTGAATGCAATGTTAACATTAACACAATAAATTATGCGTTGAAATAAATAATTGAATTCAATTAAAATGTTTCATTTTGGGATTTCAACAAGAAATGAATGCGAATACGAAAATAACTTTAATATTTCAAATAGTTTTTCTATGATTTTTGCAATCATTCATTAATTGTTACATTTTATTTTATGTATTAGAAAACAACAACAATACCAATACCAAACGAAACTTAAACAGAAAAAGTAAATGTTGGTCTTTTTATGGGGGTGGTTGCACAAATCAATTATTGGAATTAATTTATTAAATGAAATTTGGTACCAACAATAGTGCAAAAAGAAAAAGGAACAGAAAAAAAGAAACAACAACAAGAGTTATTTTACAACAATTACAAGCAAAGAAATCATGTTTTACAAATTGCATTGGAATAGATTATGAAGGAAAACAAAAAAAACTGAAAACACTTGGAGGAGTGATTGCTTTTTTGGTGGCTCTGTTGTTCAGGGTGGTAATAAATTCAATTATTTTTTTCGAAATGGGAGTAGACATGCTGGTGTAGATATAATTTTATAGCATTATGGCGTTTGTATGGGAAGTTCTTTTTTTTTTGGAAAATAAAGAAGAAAATAGAAGCAATTAGAAAACATTAAGTTTTCCTTCACTGCAGAGTCTGTTTGTTATTTTGGACTGACGGCAAAATATTTTAATTTATGTTATAAACTGTAACACATATTGAGCCCATTTATATCCTCAGTTTACGGTATCATGATAATGTCGCACTCCATCACATGTCGTTGGGAATTCGGATAGTTTTTTTGCATTATCCCCTACCAAGCCTACTTATCTAGCTTTCGAACGACTAGATTATTTGGATACTTTGAGAACATGTATTAAAGTATAAATCTCGATAACTCATTCCTTGATAACTCGGATTCTTCTCTGGATGTAAATATTCTAACGGGCTTTTTGTGGTTGCTTTATCGTTTGTCATTGCTGGCGATAAAGTGTTGGAAAGGGTCCTAGATCTGCATAACAATGATCAGATCTGTCTTGACCGACAAATAACTAATAGGAGGTTGAGGCTCAGCAGCTAATACGTGCCATCGTCTCTGCGAAGGGGAACTTTTGTGATTATTGATCCTTTGAACACATCCTCATAACTGGAAACTTTCGAGAATATTATCTACCCAACGCTACAATATGGATTGTTGGGAGAACTTAAAAGCCTGGATGGTGGGGCGAGGTGTACTAGACAACCTAAACTAACCTCTTTCGGTAGCGTCTCTGAACAAATCTTTATATATGACTCGAGCTTGAATAAAGAGGCATTTCTATGGATTCGGCGGGTATAGTCATAGCACCTCATTGTGATTGCAATAACTTCCAGGCGGAAGTATTGGGCAGAAGAGTAAATGAAATGATTATTGGAAAGGAGATTATCTAGAGATAGAGATACCTTCAAATAGCCAGCCGACCGTCAGAGCACTTTATTTACACATGATGACCTCGAAAACGATTTTGCAAAGTCCTTAACCGGTTGGTTGAGTATACACCATTCACATCATATGGATAAACTAACACCGTGGCATATGGGGCAAGTACAGAGATTGTAAATTGGTCAAACGTGGCACAAACACTGTGGTATTAGATTCCATTAACATCATATTGGCAACTTCGCCGGAAAAGTTTGTTCATACTCTAAACGAGAATGTTTAGCGTCACTGTCTTAATTATTACTGGATACTGTATTCTGTGTCCCCACACCAAACGTTTTGTTCTTGGCCAATGACTTTTGCAGAAGTCGCAGGGACATGGCGAAGGAAGAAATATTATGTTGTGTGTGAAGAAAGCACTTACCAGGCGGTTGTATTTAATGATCTAATGGAGTTAGATATTAGGAAAATCAGTTGCTATTTATGAACTCAGGATTGTTCCAGCAATAGAATTATAATGATCGACATTAGCCTACAAAACAGATGTTTATATATCTTTTAAGGCCACGTGAGGCCACGGTTCCAACCTTAGGTCAGACATCGTAACGAAAATATGAAAAAATATTTCGTCTTTACTCCTCTGAGAGTAAAAGAAAATTACCATGAAAAGTTTCTTAAAAATTTATCATTCTGATACGACTTTAAACTGTAGATACCGCCACTCATGTATAAAATTATCATACACAACGTAAGTGATGTGAGAAGCTAGATCGTATTCCTGACTGATTATGTTACTTTAGGTACTAGTGTGTTAATAACCAACCATTCAAAAAAAATTTGTGTTATTCCTAATTAATTATGTTAATTGAAGTTCCAGTTTAGTAATCTAATAAGCATATACGATTTCCTTATACCATAAATCTTATTGTAACACATTATGTCTCTTATATGACTGTAGTCATGTAAACTTTCTTTGAAATTTTTTTTTATAAATTTTAAATAATTTGTTGCAGCCAATTGTTTTATTATTTAATAAACCGTGAGTGATTATTGTAATTTCAGACACATTAAAATTATAACAAATATTTTTGTATTATTTAATTTCAACAAAATTGTATTTCTCTACCTCCTTTCCAAAATTATATGCGCGTATAAAATATTTAAAAAAAAATTATAATCAGCCAAACTGGATTTCCTAAATCAAATGAAAAACATAAAATCAAAAAAACAAAATAAATAAATTTGAATTGATAATTTCAATCCATAGAAATGCTTGTTAAACAATTAAACAATTTTTTTTAATTTTTTTTTATTAACAAAAAATTGTTCCCCTTTTTTTCGAAAGAGAAGTTGAAGCATTTTTTTGTTTTTATTTTTATTTTTGAAAAAGACATGGTGGCAGGAACAAATTGTAAATTCATTGCAATATTGTTAATTGAAATATGCGAATAATTAACGAACAAACAAAACATATTCATACCAACACATCTACACATGCACATTCATTTATTCATTCACTTCACTTCGGACAGTCCATTCCAGTCCAGAGTCTTTCACTTCGTCATGGAAATGAAGAAAACTAAGCCAACAACATGAACTCCTACGAAAATTTGAAAACCCACAACACGCCATCCTATTTTTGTTTGAAACAATTACTGCTACCCATACTATCACTACCGTTACTATTACTATTACTGCTGTTATTCGTGGCTGCCAATCTTTAGGAGTTGTCTTATGTTTGTACGCTTATGTAGTAAGAGTATGTGATGTCAGAGCGCCAACTGACTGCTAATCCAGAGTCATTTAAATTCGAAACGTAGCAAGAAAAGAAAGAAGGAAAAACAAAGTAAAATTGATGTTTTAAACTCGTTGTTTTAACCAAAAAAATAAAAAATTAAATAAAATTAGATGGTAAGAAAATAGCATTAACAACAACAATAACAACAATAATATGTTTTTAAGTGGGTGTATTGTTGTAGCCACCAGCTTAAAAGTGCTGTAGCGACACAATATTTTCAACGACACAACTTGTGGACGAAAACAAAATAAAAGAATAACCACAACAACGACAGCAACAACAACATGAATTGAAAATCGGTCTAAAATGCAACAAAATTACAAATGCAATACAATATTTTCCTTTAAATGATTTGATTTTATTTTATTGTTGCTGTTGTTGTTGTTTTTGGTTTATAACTAAAATGCTCATGTGCAACAAACTTTTTTAACTGATAAATATGGCAACATTGACGACGACAACAGTAGCCAGCAAAAAAAAAAAAACGAAAACAAAACATTAACACGTCAGGCACTCATGGTCATAGCGTAGCTGACTACATTATGCCCTATAAACTAAAATTTAGCAAATTTTCTTTTTATTCAATTGCTGCACTTTTATTTGCTGTTTGGGTAAAATAGCCGAGGTAGGTTTAGCTATTGAATTCTAAATTATAACAGATTATAAGGACAGTCGACAGATTATGAAGTCGCCGTTGTCTAGTAGGTAGTGTGTTGGCTTATTTGACGTAAAGCCAGGGTTCGAGCCTCAGTTCAGACATCAAAACAAAATACAAAAAGTGTTTCTTCGGCGACTTCCTCTCAGTAGAATTCTGGCAAAAACTCTGAGAGTAAATAAAATTGCCATGAAAAAGTTTCTCAAAAATCTGTCGTTCGGAGTCGACTTTAAACTATAGGTCCAACCACTCATGTATAAAATTAACACACACAACATAAATGGTGTGACAAACTAGGTCCTAATTCTGACCAATAATGTATGTATGTATGTACGACGAGCAGGAGAGATTATGAAAAGATTTCCAATCTTTTCTTGGCTCATAATCTCACTGTACTGCCCAATAAGACGGAAACAACCATGGAAAGAGTAGTATTGCTGTTCAAACTGATCCAATGTATATTCAATCACAAACCATAAAATAACAGGAATGAACGAATTGTATAATGAAACCGTGCCAACGATCATTGACGTCAGGCCAACTAATTTATCCACAGAGAACCTATACAGAAATATATGTCTGAAAGATAAGGCTGGACGACAGCAGCATTAAAGACAGAAGTTGTCCTTATCCTGAAAGTAGAGTTTTGAGTCGCTTTATGCTATACGTTTCCACAGTCTAACGCAACCGCTTTCTTTAAAAAAATGAAATACATACATATGTTCTCTAGGTGAAGCGTATCTGAAATATTAAATTTTCCATGTGTATGGAACTTAAATCAGAATGATTTCGAACAATGGCATGAGTTCAGTTGGCTTTGAGGACCTCTAAGGTTTGTGGCTTATTCGCATACACCTGCAACTAACGGAGTCAAATCTCACGACCAAAATCCACATCAAACAGTGATTATTTAAGGATACGTTGGGAACTTTTGCTTCTCATATAGATTGGTATCGTCCCAAATAAAACAATTTTGTTTATTCGCATACCCTTTCATTCAGAAATTAGTTTCTTGGCTGAAAACGATTTTTCAATGAAAATTAGGGTCAGTTCTCAACTGATGAAGAGCCTATTTAGTGGACAGACGTTGTTGTCTATGGCCGTTTATTTTCAGTTTCTGGATTATTTTAATTCTGTATGAGTACGGGCCCAAATCGTGATGCAAAATTAATCAAACTGTGGTTTGCTAAAGGCCGAGTTTTATGAGCGATGCCTAGTGCACTGCCCCTGATTCTCTTGCACATTTTCATGCACAGCTGCAATGTTTTCGGCAGAATTTTCCGACCTACGGTTCTTGATCGATTGTGAACAATATGGCGATCGTAAAATGTTAGTTATGAAACAGTTTTATTATAAGTACGTGTTGCTGCAACTCACCGTAGTCTAGTAGGCAACACACTTGCCTTATTAGACATGAGGTCACGGTTCAAGCCGCAGGTCAGACATCTCCTACAAAATTAAATACGACAAAATATTTCTTCGGTGATAGCAGATTTCTGGCAAAAACTCCGAGAGTAAACAAAATTTCCATGAAAAGTTTATCAAAAATCTGTCGTTCGGAATCGGCTTTAAACTGTAGGTTCCGCCACTCATAGATAAAATTAACAGACGCAACATAAGTGGTGTGAGAGCTAGATCGTAATCTCGACTGAAAAGAGTTAATGACCATAGTGATATGACAAAACACACCGAATAAATGACAATTAATTTGGTAGATGTAGTTTGAACAAGATGGCCGTTATCAACTATCAAAGTTCGGATGTTTATGTTGAGCGAACGAATTGCGATGATATTTGCGTGCTTTTGAAAAGTGCCACACAACTTTTGTGTACGTAAGACAAAAATGTCCTTAAACTAAATATATCGGATTGTGGTGTGTAGCGATGGTTAGTTTTTCGAAAAAGTAGGAAAAAATCAAAGCAAAAATTGTTACACTCTTTACAATTCCACTTGTATAAAACAGTGCTGGCTCTATTGAATATGGTCTAAACATATTAAAAGGAGGGGTACTCGTATTTATTTCTTCTGATTGTTGTTGCTACAACAACAACAATATAAGAAAATTTTGTATTTTGTATTTGAGTTTATTTTGTATGTTTTTTTCTTTTGGCTTTGTTGGTCTCATGCAACATTAAATTATTATACAAATATGGTTACAAATATTATGAATGCATTTTTATTTCTGTTTCTTTTTTTATAACGCTTACTGTTTAGTTTGTTACATTTTGAGGAGCTTGTTGCTACCATAAGAAAATATTCAACAGCAGCGTAATACAAAACTAAACCAAACCATACTGTACCATACCATGCCATACTTTAACATTCCAAAACTAAACCAAATCATATGAAAAGAAATAAAAACAACAAAAACAAAACTTATACTATGTCCATACATATGGTTACATACAATTATTCATACATATTGATTTTACTGACGACATACTGACATCTACTACCCAGATGTCTATATGTATAGATTTATATGTGTATGTATGTATGTATGTATGTATGCATATGTATGTATGTATGTATGTTGAGCACAATCAATCGACATAAGTATTTAATTTTAGTTTTATTATGTTTTTTTTTCAATAATTTTTTTAAGTATAAACTTTTGTAAGTTTCAGTCAGTTTTCTTTTACAATTCGTAAATAAAATTAAAAAACCACAACAACAACATAAAACAAAAATAATTTTTTCTTCTTTCTGCATATTTTAGAAAGTAACGCGAACGCGTTACGTACCAATAAACGCCATAATTTGTGATATTTTCCATTGATTTACAACAAAACCGTAGAGAAAAAAAAACCCCAAAAAATCCATTCAGGGAATGAAGGTGCTACTTTTAATAATATTAATAATGTTTTATATGCACTTAAGGAATTTACAATGCACTGGATGCGTTGCACTTTACTTCGTTTATAATACAGTATAGTATGGGAGTATAACGGCGGCATACTTAGAGCAAACCAATGTGGAGTGTGCATTGGGCATTGTTGCACTTGTACACTGTAAGAAAAATTTATATTGAGATACACACACACACACACACACATAAATATCAATATTGTACATTATTATTGTTGTATTGGCTCTTAGCTACATAAAGTTTTTATTTAATACCTTCTCTAACCCTGTTGCCCTAAAGAAAGTTCAGTGGCAATAAGTATTACTTCCTGTATATTGCTCGAATGCCACTCTGCTGTTTCCTTTTAAAATGAATTATCATTGCGCCGCTCGGGAGCTCTGTTGATTATTTCCCTTATCACAGAAGCTATATATTAGGCTTGAAGTCATTCATATCCTTAACAAATCTTGAGTTTACAAGCTCGGCTAGAATGTCGCCCACTAACCTCTGGACAGTATGCTTTAAGACTTAAATCTCGTTCTAATATTAACGCTCTGCATAAGTTTATAGTAGGGCGCCTAGCCTCTCTTTATTTTTCTTATGTCGAGTATACATTTCTAATTTCCTCTTGCCCATACCACAGAGAGGATTAGGCTCGCTCCATCAGCGTTATGAAAATTTCCCTCCTAACAATCTCATCTGCCTGCTTATTATCCTGAATGTATATAAGACCTAAGATCCAGCAAAGTTCTAATATGGCCCCCCTACCTAGTCTTTTTTATTACCCTCTGGATAGCATAATTTAAGACCTAACTCTCCTCCCACTATTACCACTCTGCACAAGTTTATTTTCTCTCAAACCATTTACATTCAAAATACTTTCCGCCTCTCTTTATCTATTTTATGACGAGTATACCTTTTCAAGCTCCTCTTTCCATAACACAAAAAGATTTACGTCCCATAAGCGCTGTGAAAGTGCCCCTCCTGACAATATCCTCTGCCTGCTTACTATCCTGAATTCCTATACGACCTAAGATCCAGCTAAGGGCGAATATACTCCCCCTTCCTAGTTGATACCGCTTCCCAGACAGTCCCATACTAATCTCGAGTGAACTTCATAGACGCTAAAGGCTCGATACCTTTGTAGTCTACGGGTTCCAAATATTTCGCTCTGGTACCTCTCTGACTGCGATCCATCTGTATACCACAAGATGTTATAATTGGTCATTACAACCCTTCAGTCAGGATTACGACCTAGTTTCTCACACCACTTATGTTGTGTGTGTTAATTTTATACCTGAGTGGCGGGACCTACAGTTTAAAGACGACTCCGAACGACAGATTTTTAAGAAACTTTTCATGGCAATTTTTATTTACTCTCAGAGTTTTAGCCAGAAATCTGCTGAGAGGAAGTCGCCGAAGAAATACTTTTTGTATTTTGTTTTGAAGTCTGGCCTGGGGCTCGAACCCTGGCTTTACGTCTAATAAGCCAACACACTACCTACTAGACTACAGCGACCACAAGATTTCTAAATTTCTTCATTCGATATTAACACTCAGTCTCGTTGCAAAGACTTTACTGCTGTTCTGTTGTTTCTGTCCACTAGAGTTTTCAGTCATACGATCTGTCTGATCGCGATCCTAACTCCTATTATTCTTACCATATTTTGTGTCTACACTATCAATACGTTCCCCTGTTTTCTGATGAGGCGACGAACATTTCTATATGAGAGTACAAACCGCTTTGTTTTGGTACTGCTTTCGGCTTTATTATATGAACCTGTAGATCGAACGTATGTCTGAACATCTGAAACTTCAGGTAAATGAAGTGCATGAGCAGACTAAGTAAATATACTATATTTTGGGTCCATCTTCGGTTCTATGGGTATAACTATTTTCCCTCTAGACCACATCTGATATCTCAAAAGGGCCGACTGGTTCTTAGTCTTAAAATGTTTGAATTTTGAAAAACTCTAGTTTATGCTTTAAACCATACTGGTAAAGGCATTAAAAACTTACGTAAAAAATATTTGAGTGTATTCGTCGTGTTCGTCTATGAAAGTGTAGGTGTTTGTGTCCATATTATTGCTGGACTGCATGCTGCTCTCTGGCGAATGCTGTAACAATTTTGGTAATTGCATTACGAGAATTCAAGAAAAAAAAAAATCAAAATATTACAATAATTGGCTTAAACACTTTCAGTTTGAACAAAAACTATGCTTAGATCCCAGTGGGAACGTAAAAGTTAAATATTTAAGGAGCAGTAGTATTCATAACAAAAATGTTTATATTTGTGTGGCTAAAAAAAATTATTGATTATGGCAAATGGTATAATGCAGAATATTTTTGAAAATGTTGATGAAAAAAAATTTACATTCTATTTTATTACCTCATTAACGCCTTTTCTATACAAAAACAATTTGCCTAATGACTTGCCTTACACAATTGTTTCTTTCAATTTCAAAAGATTTCATATGTTAATCAGAGAATTGACACATTTTTTCATTGAATTTTGTTGTGTGTGACATAAACTAATTTTATGTCAGTATTTTTGGACAACCAAATATTACAATATTAATGACTCTTTTGCTGTTGCCTGCTTGCTTGTACAGTTTAGTTTTGCTATTGAGAGTTGTGTCTTGAAGACTATTAGTGAATGAAGTCGAAAGAAGTCAACCAGTTAAAAAGGCAACTCATCAATAGCAACAATGTTAAACGCATAAATGGCAGATCATAAATCATAGAAATACAAACCAAGTTTTTATTTTTCAATAATTTTATTATTTTATTTAGTTTTCGAAGACAAATATAATAAGCCGGTTACAACATTATAGAAAAAAAAATGAAAATGAAAATAAAAAACTGAATTGATTTTAAAGACCATTTAAACAATAAGGAAGTAAAATAATTCACATTTTTTTTGGTACAAGTGTTAGATAATATTGTCTTTGGTTAGAGGTAAGAAAAGTTCCCTCTATTATAGAAATAAAACATTTTGTTTTCCTTTTAATGGAAATTATTTAAAGAGGAGTTAAAGTCAAATATTTTAGGGCAAATGGTTGCAGATGTTTTCTTCAGGGATACATTAATGTCTCACAGATGGCAAGAATGAGGTCTAATATTTTATTCTCACCATCATAGAATTTACATGTAGGGTTCGAGACGATTCCCATTCTGGAAAAGTTTACCCTGAGTCTACATTGCCGCTTCAAAAGATCAGTTATTTGATCACTACTACATAGTCTTTTGCAAGACTCAAATCTTCTATTATTGTAATATTCCAACAAAAGTTATAATTGCCTCAAACTCATTTGGTTTGAGAAGAGTTATTGCTTCCTTTCCAAATATCTGTCCCCACTCCACAGAAAGATTCTGTCCCCATCAGCTGTGTAGACTCTCCCCTCCCTACATCCTCGTCTGTCTGTTCATTGCCGCAAATTCCTGGCACCCATTATTACCCTCTGGTAATCTTCCTTTCTTTATCTAGCTTCTGGTCCAGCTTCCCAAGACAGTCCCATACTGTCTTCGATTTAACTTCACAAGTGCTCGGTTTGCTACTTGACTGTCAAATAGTATTGCTATGTTATGTCTTTCTATCCAAGTTGCCATCTTTCGATGCCATAGACTTCTATTGGAATAGAACCGTGAGTTTCCCTCTAGGCTTGGAATATTTCATTCTGGGCCTAAAATCTACCACTCTTGTTACAAGTTATGTCCTTAACTCATTTGTATACCATAGAATGGATCATATTTTAAAAAAGTTTGCATCATTCAGATTGCTCCATTCAGTTTTACTTGTTCTTACCAGGTAACGCTTAAGGACGAAGCTGTCATCTAGGAAAGATTTTCACTGCACCTGTTAAACAAATACACTTTAGTCTTTGTATCTTGCCTAGTCGATACAAAACCAGACGATGGCCCATATGACTCATCATCTTGGTATACATCGAGTGAATAATAATACTCCGGGATTTTCCTGCAAGCCTTCTGAATATCATTATGACATGTCTGGCCTTGCCGAAAATTCTCTCTATATGAACCTTATATGTCATCGTACTATCTAGCGCCATCTTTTAAGAAAGAATAGGGCGTAGAGCACAAAAATTTATTTTTATAGCGCCCAATGTATGGCAAATCTGCTGCAGTAGACCAATTATCCGGTCTGGGAAAACTTCATTAGTGAAGCTGAAACAAAGCAAAGGAAATAATAGAAAAATATGGGTGAGACTTTAACTCTTGGCATTGTCTAGTTTTTCTTGTGTATAAAGATTATTATTTCTTTAGTGCAAAACAATTTCAGGCAGGTAGTGAATAGTTCAACCAGAGATTGTTTAAAAAAATCGTTTAAAGTATGCCATTTGCTGCCAGCTGTTTTCCTAACTAAATTCTAAAGGTTATCCCTTTGATATCCCCTATTTCATCTAAATGCAGCCTTTTTCCCTTTGTTCTTTAAAAACTGTATCCATTATTATCTGTCACACTAACCGTACACTTAAAATCTCATCACAATTAAAAGTCGAGTGTTGCTCTTAAATGCCCGATTTACTAATTCAATAATTAAATACGCATTTACTAAGAACCTCATGAGTAATAAAGTGTTTCTCTTTCTGTTTTCGTTTTTTGTATTTTTTTTGGTAAACATAAAAAACATTTTCGGCAATGCTGTGTCCGAGCAATTATTCAGCAAATTGCTATACATGTACAGGCTTGAAACCAATCAATTATCCATTAAATTGTAATGATCTTTAACAATAAATCATCGTTGAAAAACAAGAAGCTAAAAATTTGAACAGAAATGTCGTATACATCGATACAGGTTTAATAGCAGTATCCATTCAACTAACCATCATCCATCAATTCATCCATCAATGTGTGCTGCATATGATCGACCACCATTCACATTCATTCATTCATTCAGAAAACGTAGCAGTGAGCCATCAATAAAAGTGGAAAACCTCAAAAATATTGCCAAGAAGAATAAGAAAAACAGAGAAATACTAAAAAAAACGTCATCACTATTATCTTTACAATCACAGTAAAGATGTTGCTGTTGTTGATGTAATTGCATGTTGCAAGTTTTGTGTATATTTTGCACAATGTTCGTAAGACTGACTGACATTCGGTTAGAAAACAATATTTATCTAAGCGTAGTATTAGATGAACTATGCTTGTGATCTTTAGATTTCTTAAGTAGATCTGATGTAAACCTCTTTCCATCTTCTTCTGAGCCCAGACACAAGTCACATTTCACGTTACACAATATCATTCCCTATCCACCACACATAGGTACCAAATATAATATCAAGCGTACTAAAAAAACTTTCTTTAAGCATGATTCAATCATGCTGAATCACAATAGCAAGAAAAGCTTTGGAATAAAAACGCAGTTTTTGGGCCACCCAAAGAGTCGTATTTTGGCCTGAAAGAGAATAATCCGTAGAATTGTAGCGTCTTTCTATGGTCTTTCTTTATTTTCTTTAAATTAAAATTAAACAAAGTGTTTGTGAAGTAGCCGTAGTGTGTAGTGAGGCCTCGGTTCAAACCCCAGGTCAGACATCTCCACTGAAACGAAATACGAAAAAATAAATCTTCGGCAACTTCTTCTCAGTAGATTTCTGGTAAAAAATCTGAGTGCAAATAAAATTGCCAAGAAAAGTTTCTCAAAAATCTGTCGTTCGGAGTCGGCTTTAAACTGTAGGTCCCGCCACTTATGGGTAAAATTAATACACACAACATAAGTGGTGTGAGAGGCTAGTTTGTAATCCTAAAGGGTTATAAAGGCCAATTATGTATGTAGAGTGTCTGAGATACTTCATCAAAATATTTTATTTTGTTTGAAAGATCTATTGAAGCCGCTATGTGTGGATTTCTCTGGGTGGAACGCATCCGAAATGCCTAATTTTCCATGACTCTGACACATAATACAAACTAAATTTGTCCAGGTTATGTTGACTTTGAGGACTACTGTGTTTGGCGCTTATTCGCTTACACCTGCTACTTAAGAAGATCCCAAAAGAAAAAGTCTAACGAGATTAGATTTCGCGAGGTCGGTGGTTTACAGTTTACATCACCTCCATGTGTGATGACCATGTCTTTGAATATCTCTTTAAGAACAGGAGATATGTGTCACGTAGCTCTGTCCTATTGAAGCCACATGTCATGTCAGATTTTTTATTTTGAGGCCAATAGAAGTAATCATCAATCCATTGTTTGAAATTGAAACTTAGCCACCAGCCCGAAATTCCAACCAAAAAGTTACTTCTTTGCAATACATTAAACGCTTTTGGATCTCATGTGGATTGAAGTCGTCCCAAATTTGACAATTTTGTTTCTAGTACCCATTCCAGAAACAGGCCTCATCGCAGAAAATGAAGGGTAATGTCTGAAGGCATCATTTTCAAACATCTATCCACATCGTTTAACTGAAACCTACTTGACATGTTGTAGGGTAACCTACCGTTTGTAACTTTTCAGCATTCTCAGAGAGATAACAATAATAATTACCGTTGTTGTTGTTGATTTTTCTTTGTCACTGAACGAACGTTTCGGATTTCTTTTAATTTTTATTTTTTCCGTTTTTAAGTTTTGAACTTTAAAGCATCATTTGACGCATAAGATTTTTATCATCAACACAAACAAATTTAACAACTTCATTAGATAACTGGTGAAAATAGGGGAAATTAAAGATTTAAAACCTTCAATGTGTTTTATTGCACGAAAGGGCCTTTCTTTGTGAAACTTAATACTTGGAAAATAATTATAAAACACAAAAAAGCTTTTATTTTTTAATTAAAACAAATAAAATTTGAGTTTTATAGGAAACTATCTCAAAAGAAAATACACATTAGTAGCTGTAAATTACGCAATTTGTCAATAAATTAGTTAATGAGGAGACTATAAAAGATAATTGCGATGATATCACTGCAAAGCTGAAAAATATTTCAAATGGAAGAAAAAAATAATCCATAATGACTGATGACAACTTCCAATCAATTCATTTTTAAATGAATCAAGACGGTTGTTTGGAAATTACAAAGCTCTATGTATACATACATATATTCGTATACATACATATACTTACACTAAGCCTTGTTTGAGGTATAGAATCCTAAAAAACCGAGACCTACTTTACTTGATAATGCCTGTCAAACTTTACGTTATAGAGTTCCAAAGGTTGAAAATTTTCTCAATCTTAGATTATATTGCAGTGCTGTAATACAGGGTTTCAAACTTTTAACGGGCTTGTACGAATTTATTCCTAGACATTGCAACTGCAGCAGCATTGCCTAATACTCTGCGGTATCGACGTGGTCAAAAAAAAAAACATTTCCTTTAGGAAATGACAATGACTATGATCTCAGTGTAGATGATATTCAGTGATTTTCTTAGGGGAATCGATAAGTTGGGAGTCTGCGAACACTAGTACCGACACCATTGTGTATATGAACAAACAAAATTGTCGAATTTGGAGCGATAACAATCCACATGAGTAATTTCCCTCGAAAAAGTCACTTTTTGGTGTTAATTTTGGACTCTGGAGTCATAGGTCCAATTTTCTTTGAGAACAACATTGGCCAAGCCATCACTGCCAACGGCGAGCACTATTGGTCGATGACATATCGACTGCTTTTGGATGATCTGGACACGAATGACATGCTACACAGCTCATGCTGTGTGTTAATATCACGTAGAGGCGATACGAACTAGTCATCGGCAACGTGGGATTTTATCCAGTTAGACTTTTTCTTGTGGAATTTTCTAAAAAGTTGCAGGTACAGTGGTGGCCTTATAATTAGAAACGACTTAGCAACATGTATGTTTGTTAATTTGTTTTACAGTTTTCACTGTGTACCTGGAATTAAAGGCTGTGTTTGGAGGACGTCTTACATACGTTTTTTCATCAGATTGGGACAAATTAAACTTAGATTCGTCACTCCAGAGAACTCTGTTCCAGAAACATAGTTTCTAATTATAAGGCCACCACTGTATATGCGAATAAGCTACAAAACACAGCGATCTTCAAAACCATGCCACCGGTTGAATTCAGCCTGACTTATGCGCCATAGTCATGACAAATTGAACAATGCAGGTGTCTACACCAAGAGCAGCCATGGCGGACATTTGAACATGATGTCATCAATAGGTCTTTCAAATGATAATAAATTTGGATGTATCTCACACACATTTTAATAATTGTAAAAGCTTAATGTACAGGAGTGCTGATCGCTTGTTAACATTGATTTTTTTGTACAGAATTTCCTAGAGTGCACTTTTGTTATTACTAGAGCCGTGAACTAATGCCGAGACAGTAATACAATGTATATAGAATTCAATTGATCTGACATCAGTAGGAACTGCAGAAGACATGGGTTCGATACTGCTTAAGGCAAATGTAGTATTTTTAATGTTGGGATTTTTACTTTAAGACTCTTCGTTTTTAGACTTGGAAAGTTATGTTGTTTCAACCTGTCTAACCAAAAATAGTGGCACATCTACCATTGCCAACTGTGTCTAACATCAGCACAAAATAAATATATTCGTTCCATTCAATAAATAAAAATTTCCAGAGAAAATGTATTGCCTTCTTTAAAAGCCAAACTTAAAAAAGAAATTGTGATGAACTGCTGATAAATGGTTATTTTCTTAACCTGACAGTAAACTTTTTATGTTTTTCATTTTTCTTTTACAATTCAAAGAAAGTTGCAAGTTCATAGGCCATATCAACATAAAAATTATTATTGCCACAACAGGCATGAGAGAGCCAGCCACGTTGTAAAAGTATATTTAAAACCCTATTTAAAGCACAAAGCACAAAGCAATAGTGCAGCAGCACAACAGAGTATCACCTTATGTATGTATGTATGTATGTATGCATGCCTGCATCAATGTATCGGTTGGTTGATTATATTGCCACTCTGGTAATTCATTTCAATTTAATTCAACACGAATGAAATCAGATCAGAGTACATATCAAGTCAATATGATTTTGTCGAACAGTTTCATAAAACTACATGACTTTTTTCCATTTTTCTATTTCTTTTTGTTTTTGTTGTTTTGTTTAAGTTGATGTCTGTTTTGGTACTTTTTGTTTTTGTTTTTTGTTTTGTTTTGTTTTTGGACGAGATAAAAATCAAGTAAAAATTTTTGTTCAACAAATGTTTAACGATTATTTTTTGTCGTTTTGCTTTTATTTTCATTTGCTCAACACTTATCCGATTGATCTGTTATTAAATCGTAAATTTTTGTTCCCAAATAGTCGCAAACAATTGTACCACAAATGCGCAAGAAACAAAAAAAGGAAAATCACTCGCAAAAACAACAACAATGACAGGCATCTTATAAGTTTTTTTTTTGTCAAAGAGTAATTTCCCAATAGTGTTGCCAAAAATTAAATAAAAACCAAAACAAACAAACAAACATTACAATGTGTATAGTAACGGTTAAAAAGCTGCTTAAACTAAAACGAAACAAAAATCAGTATTTAGGTATGATTAAAGCCCAAAACATAAAGAAAAAAAACGAAACAAATCCATCGTCAAGCGATAAGTAACAACAAAAGTCCTCATAAGTTTTGTTACCAACAGCATGCTATACATAGATGGATGGATGGATGACTGTGGCGACAACAATAATGTTTGCAACAAGAAAAAAAATTCAAATAAAAATGCATTTGAAAATATACACGGTTTGTTCAGTAAAGTTAAGTGAAGTTTTATTTCTACATCAGTTTTGTCGCCATGGTTTTTTTCCAATCCAATTTGTTATGGCCCTAAGTCTTTTCATGTAATCTTTAGTTGCAAATCTTTGTCCTTATAAGGATCTTCTCAGTTTCGGAAAACAAAATTCTATTGTACTTGTCTATGGGACAATATAACCTTTAAAATATTTTTCTACATGGCAATCGATTTTCAGTTCCCGACTTGCCTAAAGGGACAGATAAAAAGTTGCAATCTGTTTCTGTATTTCCTTGTGCTAACAGTTAAAGCAATAAACGTTGTAAAGAAGAACATCCTACTGAATTCCCTTACTTTGGGGAAATCCGCAGAGCAATTCTCGTCAGTAAACCCTTGTTGTGTGTATGTATCTTATTTTAATTTTTAATTAATACGAACAACAACCCATAGGGAAATAATTTAGATGGATTAGCCATAGTTTACGAAGGTTATATACATACATAATTTGCCATTACAACCCTTCAGTTAGGATTACGGCCTAGCTTCTCACACCATTCATGTTGTGTGCGTTAATTTTATACCTGAGGGGCGGGACCTACAGTTTAACGTCGGCTTCGAACGACAGGTTTTTGAGAAACTTTTTCATGGCCGGTTTATTTGCTCTCAGAGTTTTTTCCCGAAATCTGCTGAGAGGAAATCGCAGAAGAAATATTTTTTTCATATTTCGTTTTGATGCCTGACCTGGAATTGCCCAGGCTTTACGTCTAATAAGCCAACACACAACCTATTAGACTACGGCGACTTCAACTTATGAACTTACGAAGGTTACGGTTAATTAAAATTAGAAATGGAACTTGGAAGCTAGCCACAGAAGAAGGCGATCGTCTTATACGTAATGAAGGTAAATTGATGTAGAACATAAAAACTGTAGAGAAGTGAGAGGTAGGTGCCACAAATTTAGTGAGGCCCTGTGATCCTAAAAAAATTTGGAGAAACTCGCTCGGTTACGGATAGTAAGACTCGAGTGCGTAAATATACCGGTGGGTGCCATGAAAACAATGCTGCAGTAAACGATAGTATCGCCGAAAAGTCGAAAACATTAATTCGATTTCATTTTTAACAACTTTTACGAAGCACCGCGCAGCGAATTTTAATAAAACTTAGCTTACTTAGCAGCTCAAACCTCAAATCAGTAGACTGCAAGCGTCGGCAGATTGTTCAACGCGTGTTGGAACAAAGTGCCAATATTTTGAAAAAAGTGATCTTCTCCGATAAAACGCATTTTCATTTGAAAGTCTTGATGAATACATAAAATTGTTCAAGTGTGTCTGGTTCTTTCTGTTTTGAAGTTGAGACCAAAATTGCAGTGACTGTGATGGGTAGATGTCAGAGAAGCACGACTGCGGAGTTCTTGTCGCCTAATAATGCAGGCGGCAATCGTTTAATTGCAGCAATGCTGTCCTTTAGAAATTATTTCGAGAAATATTCACAGCAACTGGCCCCTAACATCACATGAAATAACGTCTGAGCTCAAATCTAAGCTCCAATATGTAAGAGGTGAGATACATCCACATCTCAGTGAAAAAATCAAAGAAAATTTAATGGAAAGATTAGTGGCCTATCAACAGAGTTGTGGGGGTCGTTTGACAGACATTATGTTTCACACTTAATAGATACAAAAATTAAAAACTACATTCTTACTGAGACACCTTTTATTGTTTTCAGATTGTTTTTTTTTGGGTAACTTCTTTACCAACTTAGGAGCACCACTTGAAGGAGATTGGTGGAACACTTTTGAAAAGCTGGAAAATGCTAACGTTTTATGGCCATTATGTAGGGTATTCAAAAAAGTTTTTTACATTTTAAATCAAAGAAAAAAATACAAAAATTACCAACTTGGACAATTTATAAACGCAATGTGAATTGTTGTATTGCCCGTAAAGAAACTGGGCCATAACAGTGCTTCAGTTATGTCTTGCAGTCAAACAATTCGCCTGTTCTTAAAGCATATTGTTGCATATTTTGTTGTTGTTATTGTAATCACATCTATCTTTATTTCGGTATATAACTGGCTATCGATCTTAGTTTATATTTTAGTGTAAGTGTCTGTAAGTGTCAGGGTACTAGAGTAGGATTCTTTCTATAAGACTAACGCAATCTAGGATTTCTTTTTGTTTTTTGAAATTGTCTAAAATGGAAATGTTTTTTGTTAATATTGCTGTTGCTGTTGTTATTGTTTAATTTTTTCATCACTCGCAAAAAAAAACCAAAAACAAAAAAATTAAATCACCTTAGTTGTAATAAGTCTTTGTAGCTGTTGGTCACCAACAGTGCCACCGATATGGTTTTCTTTATATTCTTATGCTGTGGCTAAAGTCTTTTACAATCAATGCATATTTTATTTTTACGAATTGTTAATTTATGCTGATGCTTTAGTTTAAATTGTAATTTATCTAAGAAAATACAACTTTTTTTGAAAAACCGAAAACTTAGGAACTTATAAACTTAATGGCGGTTTTTTTTTGTAAATACTTACACCGCCAATTTCACAAATAGAAGGAATAAAAAGTTTATAGCCAAGTTTTAAATTGTTTTATTTAAAACAGAATATTAATTACTAACGGAATAATTGGTAACAGAATTATTATTACAAAGTTTGTCTTAAAAGTAGCCATTGTGTACGATTCTAACCCCAGGCAATTTCCTCTGGCAAAAACGCTGAGAGTGAAAGAAATTATCAAGCAAAAGTTTCTCAAAAAATTATCGTTCGGAGTTGATTTTAAACTATAGGTCTCGCCACTCATGTATAAAATTAAAACACATAACATAATTGATGCGAGAAGCTAGGTTGTAATCCTAACTGAAGGCTGTAATGACCAATTATGTATGTATGTTGTCTTAAAAATCTCTTGCAGAGCGTTTTTGCTTCGTGATTATTCGATGAGTAAAATTATTGCCTACTTTTTCCAATCATTCTGGGCATATGGTGGCTTGAATATTGGCTTCCAATGCTTGCTGATTTGTCGGCATAAACCAACTTATATTCTCATAAAAAGTAATTCGGACGTAGGTAGTGTGTCAGCTTATTAGACCTAAGGCCAGGGTTCAAATCCTAGGTCAGACATCAAAACGAAAATATGAAAAAAAAAATATTTCTTCGGTGACTGCCACTCAGCAGATTTCTGGCAAAAACACTGAGATTAAATAAAATTGCCATGAAAAGTTTCTCAAAAAATCTGTCGTTCGGAGTCGAGATTAAACTGTAGGTCCCGTCACTCATGTATTAAATAAACGCAGACAACATATGTATGTGTATGTAAATGAGGTAACCGCCAGTAAACAGGGTTACTTCTGGAAAGCATTAAATCGATTGTTGAGTGCACTGTATGGCAAGTTGTGCCTTTTTCTTAGAACCAAATATCGCTGATGCTTAGCTAATTAATGTTTGGAAACAAAATAAACAGTCAGTCCACTCATTTTGAAGGAAATAAGGAAATTGCCATAAGGAGCTACTCAAATCTGGCCTTCGGAGTCGATGTTAAACAATACAATATGGGTGGTGTGAGAAGCTAGATCATTAAAATACTATAAGTCACGATCAAACCATTAATGAAAACGTGTAAACTTTCCAGAGACAATCTATATAATTACGTTTCCCTGTTTGTAGCTAACGCTAGATAATGACGGAGGAAGTGGATGTTTGTCTTATCCTCCTCCAGACCTTTACAGCCCTTGTAAAAGTTATGACGACAAACATCCAGTTTTCCGATGAGGCGTTCATTAGTAATACTGGAATTCTGGTCAAATCAAATGGCTTCTTATGACCACGGAGCGGCCAAAAATAGTTCCTTATAGCAGAGGTAGACTCCATGTCTCATTTAGCTTACGCTAATTCTCATAGCTCGCCATTTGTCTCCGTTGTAGATGAATAGAAAGCAGCAGTGATCCTTTAGTCATCGTATATAATCAATATCCGTTCATTATTGTCTACCTAAAGAGAAAGTTATGTATAGAAACCTTTGGTATAGAAACCCCTACAGGCTTACGAAACCTTGGCAACACAATTAATAGTAATGCCTTCTCTTGAGACAGAAATGTCACACACAAAGTACTGTTCATTCACTGGAAAACCTCAGACAGATTGTATAAGTTTTCTACATACATATATTTGGGCCACTTGCCAATTAGGTTTCTAAATAGAAATTGAGATGTTTGAGGCCCCTGTCTTTCAGGCAATATTATGATTTGAATACCTTAAATCTGAAACCTTTAGCCAGCATTTAGGCCAAAATACATAAATACCTAGACCAGATTACTAGGGATCGCCAGAACTAAATTAAATTTTAAATTTTCTTAAATCTATAGGTCTTTTAAATTTTTTTTTTACCGCCTAAACATCTGTTTCTTACATTAATACTGTAAATTAGCAAATTATCTATTGTCTAAAATCGGTTGTTATTATTGTTTGTGATTTATTTCATTATTTGCCATATTTTGTTTTCTCTTCATTTAGAAAATAATTAAAAACTTGTTTTAACTTTCATGGATTTGCCGCACTTAGAATATAATTTTATTTCATATACAAATAAAAACAAAAAATGAAAATAAATAGTAAATGAAAGAAGTATACGATTAAAATGAAATTAAGCGCAAAAGTTAAAACGAAAATAAATGTTGACAATGATTAGCCGCAAAACAAAGTAAATAAGCAAAAAAAATTTTAAACAAAAGACTTAAGAAACAAACGTGCCCACATGCAAAATCATACGCAAATGAAAAAAACACAACGCACAGTCAATACAATACCACCACCTTCATCACCATCACCAACAGCACTAACAATAAACAGCCGCTTGCAATAAACGGTAAAATAAATACAAACAAATTCGTCGCAAACGTATTATTTTGTCAATGAATGAATTCGCCGCAGCATCCCATTTACAAAAAAAAAAAGAAAAAAAGAGCAAAACAATGCAAAAACCCGTGAGAAAGAAACTCAGAGAGTATTAGAGAACTTAAGTTTTAACTTTTTGTTACTCACAGAGTGGGAGATTTTCTTAAGTTTTGTTTTGATTTTCATTTTCTTCGCGTAGGCCAACATGCATGAAACATAATTCACCACCACCTCCTATGGGGAGTTGTTGGTTTTAGCATAAGCATTGAAACTCTAGAGCTGTACAGAGCTTGGCTGTTTGGTATCCACACTGGTAGATGGATGGATGGATGGATGGTTGGGTGCTTTGGCTAAAACAGCTGGCTTGGCTGGCTGTTTTATATATGAGTTGTTTTATTTAAATAAAAACTTGCTTTTTTTGTTGTTGTTATTCTTGTGTATATATTTATATTTGTATGTGTGCGTGTGTATTATTATTAAAGTTTTCGTTTTCATTTGGTGGCCAATATCTGCTGCACTTACGGCTGCTGTTAACAGAATTGTTTTGACCATTTAACCGTACGGTTGCAAACTTTTTAAACGCTCGCGTTTGTTACTTCATCTTCATCATATTTTTTTTCACTTTTCGTTACAGTGTGTTTTAATTTTTCTTTTATTTTTAATTTTTTTGGATTTTAAATAATAAACCATTTCATGTTTATATTACGAATGATTTTTGTTTTGTTTTTGTTTTATAAAATTTTGTAAAGAAAATATAAAATCTTGTTTTTAATTTAATATCGATGGATTTGTTAAAAACGTCTTGTTTTTCTTCCAACATATATTTGCTGTGGTTTTGTATTTTCTAAAAGAAAAAACAAAAAAAAAGATTTGTGTTGTGTTGTCTTTTCAATAAGATTTTGTATATATTTTTCTCGGTTTCTTGTGTGTTTTTTTTTGTTGGTTTGACTTGTTTAAGAAAAATAAAAAAGGCAAAAAAAAAATTAAATAAAAAATAAAAAAAATATGTAAAGAAAAATGAAAAATAAAGATTTGTTTGTGATTTAAGATTGCTCAATAACGCGTCGAGGTTAATAATATTTCAAATATTTCTGTTTCTTTTTAAATACAACAAAATATTCTTCAATAATATTTAATGAAAATAGTTTAACTTTGAATTCAAGAAAAATTAAATAAATAAAGTGCAACGTGTTACAAAAAAAAAGAAATATAAAAATAAAAAAAATCTTTAAGAATTAAAAAAATAAGTTTTAAAAATCTTAAATACAAAAAGATATGAATACAAATAAACGAATAATATATATTAAATATAAAATAAATTTAAAAATTTCCTTAAATATATAAAGCAACGTTGAAGTGCCAAAAATCTGGATTAAATATTATTTTAAAGTGCTTAAAATTAATTCAAATTCTTAAACGAATTCTGTAAATAATAATTTTAAGGAAAAGAATTATTTTTTGAAAAAAAAAAAATATAAAAGAAACTAAAAAATATAAAAAAATCTGAAAACGAATTTTTAGTTTTACTCTTATATTTACAAAAATTATTTTCGATTTAAAAAAGGTTTATAAAACATACTTTCTATGGAAATTTGTTTCATAAACCCTTCTATAATAAAAAAGTTCATGATTACGGGCATAAGTATCTATATTTGTAAACTTATTTAGAACAGAATCCTTTCAAAGGATAAGCCATTAAAGAATATGGTTATTTTGGAATTCTTTGAATTTCCATCACAGGACATAAAATATATTAATGAGCTTAGTATATCTCAGTGGTTCCTGTAAAGTGGTTCAACTCAAAATTTAGAAATTTTCAGTAGAAGCAGAATAAACTGTAAACATTAGAAGGACGAAAGTGTAAAGAAAAAATTTTAAATTTTTGCCCTACATTTTTTTCTCGCAAAAAGTGAAAATTAACAATTTTTGAGTTGATTCTCTTTAAAGGAACCAAAGCAATATATTAAAAAAAATTAAATATTTTATCAGATTTCTACTTCAATAAAATTAATATTTCCATTTCAACCTATGAATATACGAATTCGAATTTCATACAAAAATTTAATCTTGAATTTATTAAAGATTTGTGGAAACTCTTATTTAGGACTCAAGGATTTGATGAGAAAATAATTCATATTCCTTTCATATATTTTACACGGTTTCCTGAGCTCTTTGAATAAGTCATTTGCTTCTATCTATGCCATATTAACTCTTTATTTATTAAAAATTAACTTACATTGATCATTATAACCCTTCAGTCAGGATTACGACCAAGCTTCTCACACCACTTTTATTGTGTGTGATAATTTTATACATGATTGACACTTTAAGCTGTAGATTCCTTAAAGTGGATTCCGAACGATAGATTTTTGAGAAACTTTTTGAATGCAATTTTATTTAATCTCAGAGTTTTTGCCAGATATCTCCGTAGAAATATTTTTCATATTTTCTTTTGTTGGAAATGTCTAAACCTGGTGTTTGAACCGTGGCCTTATGTCTAATCAGCGAACACACAACCTATTGGACTACGGCGGCTAATGCCTATCAAACTTTTTTTAATTTTTTTGAAAACTTTTGCAATTTTAAATAGAAATTCTAGGACACATAATTACTATTCTATGGTGCGGAAAGTTTACATTATTTTAAAGACCTTTGCATATGGCAAACGTTATTTCAAAAATTCCCATTTTTATGGGAAAAAATGAAAAAAATTTATATTTCGTTGTCATATAAAAATGCTGCTGACATGATCTCATAATCAATTAAATAATAAACATAAATACCTGGAAAGGGAGGTTATAGATTGCATCATTTAAATTTTTTCTGACGGTTAGAAATATCAGGTAAATTTCAACAATTTAAGGAGTTTTTAAATTGTTTGCATAAATTATTTAATTTATGTGGACAAGTGATACTTTATGAATTTAATTATTCTTTTAATTTTAAAAAAGGTTTCTAAAACTAAAGCTTTTATGAGAGAGAGAGGGAGTTTCAAAAGTAAAGTTAAGTAAAACATATACGGTTCTAAATAAACACCTCTGGATTGTTCGAGTCCTATATGTGACCATTTTGTTTGGTGTTGAAGCCGAATCGAATTAGAAATGAACTTCATCGCTAAGAAAAATTTTGATTGCAGAAAGTGAATTTAAGTTTAATTGAACGGAGACGTAAAATAGGTTCAATTGTTGAGAATGCTGTAGAATTGATAAATTCGGATTATTTGCTATAATTTCCTGAACAGTTGAAATATTTATGGTTGTGTGCACTTTGTGTGAAGTCGCCATAGTCTAGTAGGTAGTGTGTTGGCTTATTAGACGTAAAGCCAGGGTTCGAGCCCCAGGCCAGACATCAAAACAAAAATACAAAAAGTATTTCTTCGGCGACTTCCTCTCGGCAGATTTCTGGCAAAAACTCTGAGTGTAAATAAAACTGCCATGAAAAGTTTCTCAAAAATCTGTCGTTCGGAGTCGATTTTAAACTGTAGGTCCCGCCACTCATGTATAAAATTAACACACACAACATAAGTGGTGTGAGAAGCTAGTTCGTAATCTTGACTGAAGGGTTGTAGCTATCAATTAAAAAATTTTCACACTCATAGATAAAATATAACATAAAAGACATGTGAGAAGCTGGGTCGTAATCCTGCCTAAACTGACCAGTTATGTACATATGTATGGTGTTTAAATGGATGCTCGTATAGTAATTTTTTTCGAACATCATGTAACAAAATTTTATTTGATGGCAAATATTTGCCCAAAATTGTTTTTCTTTGATGTATTTTTCGACAAGCATTTGCTTAGTATGCTTAAATAACTTAATAATAAAGCATGTCTAGAGATTATTGGTACCCAATTAAGCTGAACTATAGAAGCCGTGAAGTCAGAACTAATTTCTTTTTTTTCTTGATACCATGTCTCGATATTTCATAATAGAGTTGATGATATTATTTAAAGCAATCAACATAAAAATATTTGATTAAAGAAAAACATTAAAACTTAATAGCCATACGTAAATTGATTTTAAAGAAAAAGGAATGTTTATTAAATAATTAAACAAATGTAATTAAAAAAGCAATTTATTCTATTGCATTAGTTTGGATTATAATGCCGCAAAAACCCCCATTCAATCGCAGGTAAATAAAGCGGATAACATTTCCAAGGAGAATTAAAATTTTTGTTCAAAAAATAAATTTTTTTCAAAACGACTATTTAAAGAAATTTTTTTATTTTTGTTTGAGTTATTGCGTTTAAAAAAGAATAACAATCATTTTAATTAATTAACAAAAATGAGAAGAAAAAAATGTATGTATTAAAACTGCAATAAATTCAAAATTAAAGTGCCTAAACAATATGGAAACCGGTATCAAGAATAAAGAAAAAAATAGGAATTTAGAGGAGAAAAAATAAAATAAAAGAAAATATTTAAATTTAAAATAATATTTAAAGTAAATAAAGTAAATTAAACAGAGAGTATATACATTTGCTTGCCTTTATTTGCAGAAACGTCAAAAACAACCCCGGCTAAAAGATCTCAATTTAAAAATTTATTTACAAAAAAAAATTCAATTTAAGCTGGTTTCTTTAGTTATTAACATTATTGAAGTTTTTCTTTTTTTTCTTGTTTTTAATTTTATGCTTTAATTTAGTTTATATTTTAAATTGTGTTTTTAATAAAAATTTAATTGAAAAAAAAAAATTAAAATTTAAGAATACTTTGCAGTAGTTGAGGCAAAACTTCATGGCTGGTATTGACGTGTTAACAAGAAGTGCTAAAATAGTTAAAGTTTTCAATTTTAGTTTATATTTTGTTGTTGTTGTTGTTATTGTAGCTTTAATGGCAGCATTAGTGGAGTTTCGTAATGTTATGGTACTTGCAAACAAAAATGAAAGGAAGTTTTTAAATAATATTAGAATAAAACAAAAAACAAAAACAAAAAAACTAAAAAAACTGGTTGCATTTAGTTAAAGTGTCTCAAAATTTTTAAAACATTTTTGTTAAATTATGTTTGAAATGATTTTTCGAATGAAACAAACGAAAAAAAACAAGTGCGTCTAGTCTAGATTGTGCTTTGTGCTTTTGATTTGTTTTTATTTCTTTCTTGGTTTGCTGTTCTGAGTCAGTTTCCTGTAAACCTCTGGCGTTTTTATCAAAATCTAGAATATTGTCTACGTAATCTTTTTTTTTCTTTTTTTTTTTTGTAATTTACTTGTGAATTTATTGAAAGAAATAAATTTTAAGTGAATAAAATTGCTAGAGAACTTTTAAGAAAAGATTGTGAAACTAGAGCGGTAACGAAAAATGTTCCGCAAGTTTTATTTATTATAGAATTAATCAAGGCTTGTGGGACATTTTATGCAGTAGTATTAGGAGAAATAAATTATTATTAAATATAAGAAATAAACTTCCTATTAAACAAGGAAAAAAAGGATCATAGCGTTCTTATTAGCTTTAATTAGCTGAGTTAATGCTGGAAGCAAAAATTTGCAAAAATTTTAAAAAAATCATCACAAACTTCAAACTTAATTCTTAGTAAGCTAACTTTAAAGGTAACTCATCGCTGTTTTCTTACTGAATTGAACATTACAACGCTTTAGTCAGGATTATGACCTATCTTCTCTCACTACCTATGCTAATTGGTCATTATTACCCTTCAGTCAGGATTACGAACTATCTTCCCTCACCACCTATGCTGTGGGTGTTAGTATCATCCATGAGTAGCGATATCTGCAGTCTAACCTCGAACCCAAACAAGAGATTTTCGAGACATTTTTATTTTTATTTTAAGATTCTGTTTTTCGCGATGTCTGAGCTAAGTTATGAACTCACGAGTCGACATTAGACTATTAGACTAGGGCGACTTAAAAACGAAATATAAATTTTTTTATTGTCTGAAATTCCTCGTCTTACAACCAGGACTTCCAGCCTTATCGCATAATCGAAGTTCTCGAGTTAGGCTGACAGAGTCCACGTATTTTCTTTTCTCTTCCAACACACTTAACTCATAACATAATCGAGTACGATGGTTAACAGTTGTTCTGTACATTTGTTTATAGCTCTCACGATTCGAATTATTTTCTGGCACATGCTCTTATCTTTCAGTCCGTCAGCCGATATCGAAGACTAACAACCGACCTTTTCATTCATAATGTGACTTGTGTTCTATATTAAGCAGCGTAGTTTCTTTCCAATTTCATAACAATGTTCACTGCGAAACAAATGATAATCCGAAGGTATAAGATCCAGATAATATGGTGTATGCATCATAACTGCCAAACTCTATCACTTTCTACCGAGTCATAAAGGATTTGTTTGGTTTACATACACAATTGGTCATTAGAACCCTTTTATCTGCATTACAATCTAGTTTCTCACACCGCTTATATTGTGTTTTTTTAATTTTATACATGAGTGAAGGGAATATCAGATTTTTGAGAAGAAATATTTCTTCATATTTCGTTTTTTTTGGAGATGTCTGACATGGTCTTTGCATCGTGGCATCGCGTCTAATAACTACCTACTAGACTACGGTGACTACAATCTCGTTAATTATTAATAGCAGAGATAAGCCAGGGTGTTGATGCTCAAAGTGAGCAATATATGCCTTACTATGAATACCTTTTTGGGTGTCAAATATGCCTTTGCCTTACCTTACCTGCTCCATGAACTTTTTAACACATTACTGTTACATGTTGTCAGCTTTTGTTTCCCGTAATTAATTGCTTTAGAAGTGAAAATGTCACTTAGACATCGGACTGTTTTCTTCAAATGGTTGATAACGGTTTAGTTATTTTTCGCAGAATAATATGGTTTTTGCCAGAAAACTGCTGAGAGAAACCTGCCGAAAAATTTTTGTTGTCATATTTCGTTTTGCTGGAAATGTCTGACGTGGGTGGACCCATGCCAACACACTACGACTTCAATTTAAGATTAATTATTATTCTGTAATATTTTGTCGAACACGGCTTAAATTTATTCCAAACCCTGTTTTTCTTATTGTGCAGAAGCGACGGAGCCTTTCGTGCTCTTCTTATCTTAGTTTATTTTAGTTTTCTTTGTTGAATTTAAAAATATTTTAATTTTGAGTTTTAAAAGTTCATTCAAAGTCGTTTTAATTAAAAATAATAAAATTTTCAAGTTTCTGTCTTAGGTCTTTGGTTTTCTAGCATATATATTCACAGAACTTACAGTGTAAATTACCACAGTATATCTAACAATTATTCAAGCAGAAAAATATTTACAAGCAAGACAATATTAATGTATTTTTAGGCCTTGATTAAGTTAGATTGGAATTTAAAAATCAAACAGTTTAAAATTTTGCCGACGTATTGATAGAAATGCTTATCATGATGTAATGCTCCTTGATAACTTTTCAAAGTTTTTAATAAACAAAAAAAGAACACGGGTTACGAGGCTGTTTTTTTAAGTAATCAGGGCGTATGAGTAATATAATTTCTATTTTCCTTAAAGACAATATTTCGTTAATTTTTTTTTAAATTTGAATATTAAAGAAAACAAGACAAAACTTTAGCTTAAGCATATTATTTTACATTTAAGCTGAAAAGCGATTAGTTTAGCTTATTTGGCATAAAAAGTAATAAAGTATTAAATCATATAAATGGGAAAGAAAACAGAAATAAATAAAAACCAAAAATACAAACGACAAAAAAAATCAAAACAAAAACAACAAAAAAACATGAAAACAAAATAATAAAAAATAAATAAATGTTATATTACAAGAAACCGGCTTAAAAAGTCAATGAATTATAAAAAAATAGAAATAAATATCAAAAAAGCAAATAAATTAAAAACAAAAACAAAAAAATAAATAAAGAAAATTAAAAATAATATTATAACGCATATTTTGATTTGTTTTTTTTTTTTCTTTCAAATTATAGTTAAACAACTTATCAAATAGTTGGCAAAAAAAAAATACAACAAAATTGAATAAAATAAAGAAGGAAAAAAATTTGAAACGTCCATAATAAAAAGGAGAAGAAAAACGTCAAATAAAAATTAGAAAAATAGAAGAAGAAAAAAATTACAAGTAAATTGTTAAAGTGTCAGTAAAAGATTTTTCGTTTAGAAAAACAAAAAAAAAAACAAATAATTGTGTTTCCAAAGCATCAAATATCAACAAAAAAGAAGAAAAGCTGAATTCGAAATCAAAACCATCATGTCGGCCTTTAAGGCCAACGTTGCAATGAAAGCACATGGTGGCTTAAACAATAACAATAATAAACAAAACAAACAGCAGCAGCTAAAGCTACTAAAACAACAACTACAACACCATCATCATCATCATCAGCAACATCATCAACTGTATTACAATAGCTATAACAAGATCTTTAACAATAACAATAACAATACGTATACCAATAACAACATTAATAATATTTATAATAACAAAATGCTAAAGAACAGGTTCTTAAAAACACTACACAATAATACAACAACAAAAACAACGACAACAGAAATGTTAACAAAAACAACAACATTAAGAAAATCATCATCGTCATTATCGTCATCGTCTATGTCTTCGTCACCATCGTTGTCTTCATTAACAATTGCTCTTCTATTGATTGTTTGCATTCTAAGCGGTCATATTGCAGTGGCTGGCAGCAGTGGTGCTGTTCGACCCGGCACTGGCAATCCTTCAGCACGTTTGCCACGTACCAGTGCCAGTCAATTGAATAGCGGTAATGGAACTAGTGGTTCTAGTGCTGCCTATAAATTGGCTGCCAAATCATTGAACAGCTCAAATACTCGCAACGGCAATTTACGCACAAGGTGAGTTAAAAAAAATAAAATTTTTTTGTCTTCTTTTCGTTTAACAATTTAAAGAAAAACATTTTATTTTTCATCGTCATCATGTTCGTCATCAAACGCACGAATGTCTTCTTCTTTTTTATCCACATCTTTTACTGTCATTTTTTTTGAGGTTTTTAGTTTACTGGAGAGGCATTTGAAGTGTATTTTTTTTGTTTCTTATGCGTTTGTAAAATTCAGTCTGTGGGTTAGTGGTAATTATTGTTATTGTTGTTGTAGTTGTTGGTTTTGTTTTTAAATCTCAAGTAGCTTCGTTTTTTTCTATTCATAGAAATAAATTGTAAATATTTATGTAAAGCATTGCATTTAAATTAAATTGTCTTGAGTTAAATACTAATAAAATTTGTAAAAGAGTTGTTTGATGGCTTTTTTGTGTTTATTAAATACATATCTACTTATTAAATTATAGTTTTATGATAATAAGAATCGAGAAATTGTAAACATTTATCATATTAAGCACATGCCACGCCTACTAGGTTTATTATAAAGGCAATCAATCATATCGCTTTGGAGCATGATGTAAAATTCAGTCTCAGATGGTTTGCGGCTGATTTTAGCCATCGTTTGTTTTATAATTTTAAATGTGGGGTATGCAATTTGTATTTTAAAGAAAATTCTTGGACATTTATTTATTTGAATATTTAATATGAAAAACGCGTAAAAGTAAGCACTTTTTGGGTTTATTATGACCCTCATAATCGATAATTAATCTACTCTATCAGGAATTGGCAATATTTTTAAGAAATTTATAGAGATTGAAAGGGTTGCAATGTACGCGCTGCCAAAAATATAACTTCTGTTAGAGAAAGCGTGGTGCAAATTTCGAATTTTTTGCGCAACAACATTCTCAACAGATGGATCTAACTTACGGCTCACCTTTCACTTACACCTCCATTCCGTCATAATGATATCGATATGCTGGTTCTCTTCTCTTAAGTCAACCAGTACAATTGTCGCAAATTGGACTCAAAGAATTCATAAGTGCTTATTGAAAGGTCATTGCATGTGGAAAAAAATGAATACTCATTACGCACTATACCTCTTTTTTGGCCTGAACTAGAATGTATATCGTTTCAGTGAAATGGTAGCACGGTAAACATAATACAATCGATTTTGGCTTTATTGATGTCTCCAGAAAGAATAATTTTATGTTTTGAACATTAAAATCAAATGTTTTGAACTTTTATATAAGATCAGCACATTTAGGTTAAGTTAGAGGACGTGTGCTTGTCAATTAAGACAAGTACAGTACCCGGAGGTCGAATTGACCCATTGTACAACGTCCTAGTTTCTCACAGCACATTTATGTATCGTACGATTTTGTTTGTACGGCCTGATTCACATATCGTTAATTAACATCTTTATTAGTTTACTAAGGTACTAAGGCAATATAATGGATTCGAATACTATTGCCTTGTGGATATAGGGATTGACAACGGAAATAAGAAGAAACATTGACGAACTAAGCAGTTGTTTTATAGGATGAGTTCTCACTAGACACCCCTAGCTGCTATTCAAAAGCCATTTTCATAAGTGTTAACGCAGTTTGATTGGAATTTAAATTTAAAGAATTCTTCTACCACAATATTTACGTAATCATTGCAACAAAGTATAGTTTTAAGTCCGTTAGCAGAAGAGTTTGTGATTTCCACTGTGTTTAATGAAAACTAAGGATGAGTGTCCCCCGTGTTAGTGAACGTTGGTAAATCATTTGTATAACTTGTCATACGATTTATTTGGTTATGTATTGCAAAACGTCGTGAAGTCGCTGTAGTCTAGTAGGTAGTGTGTTGGCTTATTCAAACTTCAGTTCAGCCATCAAAACGAAAATATGAAAAAAATATTTCTTTGGTGACTTCCTCTCAACAGACTTCTGGCAAAAACTCTAAGAGTAAATTAAATTGCAATGAAAAGTTTCTCAACAATCTGTCTTTCTGAGTTGACTTTAAACTGTAGAAACGCCACTTGTGTATATAATTGACAACCACAACACAAGTGGTGTGTGAAGCTAGGTCGTAATCCTAACTGAAGGGTTGTAATAACCAATTATGTGATTGTATGTATGATTGTAATTAAATTGTATTTTTCTCTGTGCTCAGTTGAAATCTTTTAAGACCTTTTTTTCGAAAATCAGAACTCTTTTTGTGATATGCATTTTAGTTTATGGAAATACCTTGAAATCCTTTGAAAATCTTTTTAATCTATGTAAAGATGTAGGACTGACAACCTAACATTGAATTTTTAAATAAAATCCCCTTAATGCGAGTACAGATTTTAATTTTAAGTTGATTTTACCATCTTCCAGCTGTTACGTTATAAAACTTTAAACAAATTTGGTTAGAAAGTAATATTGTATAATCGATTTGAGATCAAAATACGATTTCTACTACATTACTAATGAAAGAAACAAAAGATTTAAGCAATAAACCTGTTTCTTTCTTTATCTATTTTTATACGCATTTGTTTTACCGTTAAATATGTATGTATTTAATGAGCTGTAACCATTTCGTATTAATTGCCAATTGACCTTTAGCTACACATATCTATAAAGAGGTCATACTTATATAAGTACAGGTTGTAGTACTAAACAAGTGGTATTTAAGTGTTCAAAAATTAGATTAGATTATATTAGTGAGGTTATGTAGACCAGAAGCTTTATAGGTAGTTTTTTTTTAATTAAAACAATATTTCGTTACTAACCTTCTAAATCTTGTGATGTCAATATGAAACATTTAACATTTAAACTTAAAACACAAGATTGTATTGTAATTATTTATAAACATAAAGAATTAATATTAATTTATTTAATTTTATTGTAATAAATTATAACAAAATTCATGATGACCTCCACTAAAATTTAAATTCGAAAAATTCTAATTTCAATTGTAAATAAGCATTTGGTTTGAAACGACTTTCAATTTCAGGTGAGAAATCAATATTATTTTTGTTTTTATTGTTTTTTAATTTTTTTATTTTTCCTGTAATCAAAACTTTATAATAAAAAGAAGCTAAACTATGCCCATAAATTATAAAATGTGAGAAAATTAAAATTTTTGTTAACAAAAATAGTTTATTTTTTTTGAGTTTTTTTTTTTATAAATTTAAATGAGAAGTCAAAGGGCTGTGCCCTTTATAATGTTTCCAATAAAAAAAACCTGACACTTCAAATTTTTTTTAATCCAAATTCAATCTATTGTAATCTTTTGTTTTATAATTGGTGGTGGCTTAAAATTAATATAAATAAATAATTTGTTTAAAATTAATATAAATAATACTAGTTGTTGTTGTTGTTAGAGTCATCTGCAAGATTTCAAGTTTACTAGCAATAAACGAATGCATCAACAGCTAATGTTGTTATGCATTGGAAAAGAGTATTGAATGCCATGCAAAGTAGCCTAGTTTTTTAAGCGTTTTGTTTTTTTCTTAAATAACCTTAAGTTCTAGGCTTAGATTACCAATGGAAATTGTATACTTAAACCTAAACTTGAAGGAAAATTATTATTTTATATGGTTTTATGCTTTTTAACGGTTCTTTATTCCATTTTATTTTATTTTTTTATGTTTTTTTCTTGTTATTTTTGCATTTAATGTCATTTTTCTGTCATTTTCTTAGATTTGTTTACTTTGAATATTTTTTTGTTTTCTATTTTTTCTCCTGTTTTTCTTAACAAGTCTGCAAAATAATATTGAGTGGAATAGAAGAAATAAAAATTAAAAAAAATATTACAAATAAAAACGAAAGACTTAAGCAACAAACCTGTTTCTGATTTCTATACAATTTTTATTTTTTGTTTTCATTTTCATTTGTTTTGTTGTATTTGTATTTGTAGATGATTTTGTTTTTGTTTTCTATTTTCATTTGTCTATTACATCGATTTTTACTATGTGTTATTAGTGTTGTTAGTGGCAGTTGTTGTGTTTTAGTTGTAAATTGATAACATATATAAATTATATTTTTATTTATTGTTGTCATTGTTATTCATTATGATTATGACTTTAAAATTTGTTGCTATTCATCTTTTAATTTTATTTTAATATTTTTTCTCTCTCTTTTTTGTCTTATAAATTATGTCTTTTATTTATTTACCATATTATGCTTGAACATATTGTCATATATATGTAGATATCCTATACTATACTACAATTTAATTTAATTTAAATATTTACGTAGACATGCCAGTCTTTAGATAACAGTTAAATTATCATAAAAATATAAACAAATATTCAATCAAATATGGGTCAATTGATTGTGTTTTTTTTTATAAAATTGCGATTTTTATTTAAATTTTATACTTTAAATTAAAGCCTGAGAAGGGCTTATACAATATTGTGTTATAATTTCAGTAAGAAAGTTAAATTTAAATACTTTACTTATAAAATTTATTTATTTACGTCTAGTAAAGTGACATCCTTTTGGTGAAATTTGGATTCGAAATTTTTTGGAAGTCTAAAATGCAAAGTCATTGGTAAAATGGTTTACGTATGGATTAGGCAACGCTATAGCTTGTTTGAAAGGTGAAATTTTAAGCTTTACTTTGGGGGAAAAGTTAAAATTCGTAACATTGTATTCGTCAACAAAATAGCCAAACAAACAAAGTGGATATCCACAAAGTGGATATTGCAACATACTCGTTTGTAACACAAAAGGGGGGACATATGCATCAGTTTCCCTGATCGGCTTCAGAAGATCCAGAAGAAGCAACTTACATAGATGACAACACAAAAGAAGCTGGCGATTGTTTCATATCCGACAGCACAACGAGTGTCCCTGAGTATATGCGGCAATACATACATAATTGGTGATTAAAACCCTTCAGTCAGGATTACAACCTAGCTTCTCACACCACTTATATTGTGTGTGTTAATTTTTTATATATGACTAGTGGAACCTACAGTTTAATATCGACTCTGAACGACAGATTTTTAAAAAACCTTTCATGGCAATTTTATTTTACTCTCAGAGTTTTTGCCAGAAATCTGCTGTGAAAAAGTCGGTTGGATTCGTTTTGCTGGAGATATTTGACCTGCGACTTGCACAGTGACAAAAAAGATGTTCTGTGGCCTCCTTTCCTGGTTAGTCGTTGCTACTACTGCAGAAACCGTCCGTGTGTACAGCCATAGGTCAGTGTCTCATTACAACTGCTATGAGGCTCTTAAGTTAGACTCTGGTGGAGCTTAACTCTCATTTTGCTACGTATACATATATCCATATCGAGCTCGATCTATATGGTCTTCATTATTTAATTTTTCTTTTGCAAATGACGGAATTTTATATGAGACCATATGTTTGTCCCACTTCAGGGGAATCATACATGGATTCAATTAAATTTTAAGTTCAACGGCTTTTTGTTACCTTCAATGTTCCCGTATCCACCCATAGCTCAGTGTCTCATTATAACTGCTATGAGGCTCTTAAGGCTCTGGTGAAATTTAAGGCAAAGTTTGCTCTGTATATATCCATATCGAGCATTTGGTCTCTTTACAAATAGCTTCATTATTCCGGTTTTCTTTTGCAAATGACTGAATTCTATATGATACCATATGTTTGCCTCGTTTCAGAGGAACCCCAATCTCATACATGGATTTAATTAAATTTGAAGTGCAACGGCTTTGTTGTTACCTTCAATGTTCCCGTATCCAGAAACCCATACGAACGACACCCAGGCGTTTGTTATGCTGGAGTGATTGATTGACATTAGCTCAGTGCTGTGGGTGATAATGATAGATGGCGAGAAAAAGTTTCAATGACGCAGCACTTCCTCAAATAACATGTGAAAAGTATTTATGAATCAAAAGAAATTTGTTTTTAATCATAAATGGGAAGTGTTAACGTTATAATCCATTTTAAATACAACATTATTAAGCAATCAAACTTGAAAAAGGTGTAACCTTATCAAACTAATCTACAATAATTTTTCACTTTCTTTTGTTTTAAATTTATGGTGGGATGGTCAATAATAATAATTAGTAAAGGCAGAGACTTTTGTACTACTACAGTCCATAGAATGGTTGATAAATTTAAAAAAAAATTTTTTTTTTTTGTAAACCTGTCTGGGATGTTTAAATTCAAAAATCATTTGCATAAATAGTATTGAAAAAAATTCAATAAAAAATTAATATTTTTTTTTGAAAATATTTGAATACTTTAAGACTAAACATGCATAGGCTTTGAGATTAACACTGCATTTCAAATATTTTGTATTACCAATTGAATTAATGGGATTGTATTCAATAAATAAGAATTATTATTTTATTCGAAGGCAAAAAAAAAAAAAATTCAAACCCAACATTAATGGATGCGTTTAATTGACAACACAATCAAAATAATTGCGTAGACTTTGTTTTTTTTTTCTCTAAATTAAATGTTTAAACCTGCCAACTACCACTTACTGCCTGCCTTGCCAATGTGGCTGCCGTTTACACAAGTTATTATTTTTCTAAAAGCAAATATTTGTTCGTTCTTCGTTTTAAATTAAAATTTTGAAAACTTAAATGCACCATAAATTAAATAAATTATAAATCGATAGAAAAAAAACTTTAATTAAATATTTTTGGGTCTTTAAAATTATTATTAAGTTTTTGTTTTTCTTAAAACTGGTTTAACCAAAAACGTAAGAAAAATTACAGTCCTTGTATCTTAAAATTATTTAAACATCGACGAATTTAAGTTTCAGAGTGTCAAAGCATAGTTGTTGTTACAATGTATTAAAATTGACTTTTGAGAAGTTTTTTTTTTTTTTTCAAAATATTTGTCATGCTGGCAACTGGACAGACAACAAATAAAACCGCTACTAAATAAAAGGAGAGTTTAGTACTCGCCGTTACTTGCGGCACAACAATACTGCAAGTACAGTTTTAGACACGGATCTGTCGCAAACCATATAAACGATTATCAGAACAGAGCTAAAAAGTGGATAAACTGGCAAATATGAGCTATTTTGAGTTAGGTAAACAGATTAGGAATAGGGCCCTCTACCGAAATATGCAAATATCATGCTATAATGCACTGATCATATTGTACCCGTTACTGAGCGATATAAAGCGTATAAAACAGGTCTTGGGGATTTACATACAGACATACATAAGTGGTCATTACAATCCTTTAGTCAGGATTACCACTTATGTTGTCAATTTTATACATGAGTGACGGGACCTAAAGTTAAAGTCGATCGATACATTTTTGAGATACTTTTTAAGCCAATTTTATTTACTCTCAGAATTTTTGCCAGAAATCTTCTAAGAGGGAGTCGCCAAATAAATATTTTTTTAAATTTCGTATTGTTCGATATACAGTGTACAGCAAAAGTCTTAGGTTAGGTTAGGTTAGAGGACGTGTACTTGTCAATTAAGACAAGTACAGTACCCGGAGGTCGAATTGACCCATTGTACAACGTCCTAGTTTCTCACACCACTTATGTTGTGTGTGTTAATTTTATACATGAGTGGTAGGACCTACAGATGTTTGAAAAGTATTTTCATGGCAATTTTATTTACTGCTGAGAGGTTGAATGTAGCCGTAGTATCAAGGATTCCAAAACAGGTTTCCTCACGGTCAAGCATTACCTGGAATATAGGCGAAAAAGCTTTTTTTTCAAGGAAAAAAGTGCTCTGTGTAAATAGGCAAAATTGGCGAACTAGATAGCCATGGCATCAAGGATTCCAAAACAGTTTTCATTACGGTCGGATGTTACTTAGAACCGGAGATATAGGCGTCGAAACTAATACAAGCGACAAAGCAAATACCTTAGGTTAGGTTAGAGGACGTTTACTTGTCAATTAAGACAAGTACAGTACCCGGAGGTCGAATTGACCCATTGTACAACGTCCTAGTTTCTCACACCACTTATGTTGTGTGTGTTAATTTTATACATGAGTGGTGGGACCTACAGTTTAAAGTCGACTCCGAACGACAGATTTTTATTTATTGAGAAACTTTTCATGGCAATTTTTATTTACTCTCAGAGTTTTTGCCAGAAATCTACTGAGAGGAAGTCGCCGAAAAAATACTTTTTGTATTTTGTCTTTGATGCCTGGCCCTAGGGCTCGAACCCAGGCTTTTGCGTCTAATAAGCCAACACAGTACCTACTAGACTACGGCGACTTCTAAATTATTTTTAGTAAAATTAGTACGGCAATATATTTTGACAAAAAAAGTCCCCACAGGCTTAATACTCTTGCACAAAGTCCCGATATAACTTCAAGAGAGTATTTAGGGGATCATTTGAAAGTACGGTTACGTAATCGCTAAACCTCAAACAAAAAAACTTGTTCATGGTGCAACCAGAAAACACTAAACAAAACTTGTTTATTCAATTACAAATGGGTTAAATGGAGTACTTGACCTTCTACTAAATACAAGAGATGACATTTTCATATATTAAGCCTTTGAATTTTACATTTACTCAGGGTTCTCCTTGGGGTACCTATGTACCTGCTAGACTAAGGCAACTTTTTTCTTAATGATGCAAACTAATTTTAATTTTTTTTTTTTTTTATTTGAAATTTCTATTCTTTAATCTTTTTGTTCGTTTCTTTATTTCCATTTGCTACTATGCAACAATTAATGCTTTTTATTAACGTTCATCAATAAGAAAGCCTTAAAGGCTGTCGTTTTAATTATAAAAGTCCTCAATGCGTACATGTATCCTCACTCATGTTGAGGCTGGATGCTTCCAAGACACCTCTTGCTCTTCATTTAATTGCTTTTCTTATTAAGCCTATTATTTTAGGTATTAAAGATCGTTTCTTTTTTGTGATTTAGTTTCAGGAAAGTATCTTTAATGTGAACTATAAAAGAAGTTTTTTTTATAAAAAAAATATTTAAAAAATAAAAAAATTTAAAGGTGAAGGTCGTTGGTAATTTATCAAATTTAAACCTTCCATATATGTGTATACTAGAAAAAGTGTGTCTTCTATTTGTTCTAAGCTATAAGAAATAAATCAGCTCTGAATCTTAATCAAAAAAACAAAATTTTTAAAAAACTTCTTTATAATTTTGTTTGAATTTGAAACACCCACTTATTTTGCATTTAAACATTGTGATTAAATACTCCGGGTAATAATTTAAACAAAACGAACACATAAACATCTATTTGTTATTATTTTAAGCAAAATTCTTGATTCATAATTAAATTATTGACGAAAAGATTTCTTTATTTAAAACGGAATAGAATTCAATCACATAAATTATATATGAAAAGATCAAGTGTTATTTGTAATATGACCATATAAAAATAAAATATTCTTTTTAATTATTTTGTTTATTTGCAAATTAGAAGATGCGTAAATAATACAATTTTAGTAAAGAAAAAATTTGTTTTTTAACATTTTTTATAACATTAAGCCGGTTAATGAATTTTTTGCCTGAACAGGCTTGGAAATATATCGGCACACCCACAAAATTGTAAATGAAGGCAAGAACAATAAAAATATAAAAATAGCTGTCGAGTATGCAAAAATAATACTGCAGTTATGGTTTTTTGGTTTTATTAATATTTTTTTTAATTGCCTTTGTTTATGTACGTGTATGCAAAATAGCGGTTCCTTTGGGTTCATTTAAATCAAAACCATTGTATTACATTCACTTTCAAACGGGCACTGAAAATCGATAATACCCAGTAAACCATAATTTTAAAAAAGGGATATGAAACGATTAATATTGACAAGGCTGGTTGTGTATACTATGGCAAGCAAAGACTATAACATTCTCAAGCTCCTGTAACTAGCTTAGAGTTATAACAAATGATCTCCCTCACAATCTATTCATTGCCATTTTCTTAATATGACAACTTTTTATCAACCTATCTTCTTCAGGCATGAGCAGGCCTTCCTTTTCAGCGGTTAACCTGTAGATTCCACTTCAGTACAGTACGGGTTATGTTGTAATGAAGATTTCGTAGCGTATTTTCAAGCCAAATCCATTTGAAATTCTGATTCCCCATTTGATAGGCATATGATTTGTTTGTATCAATAACAAACCAATTTGGAATTAATTCTCGGGATTTTTCCAAGTCTCATAAGCCGTTAATTGCTCTGCTTTGATCATTCGTCGACAATAATGTTAAATTCTAGATTTTCATGCAAATGCTGGCTTTGCAGACTTGGTGCTATTTATGATTTCGTGATAATCCTACGCAAATAGCAGTAGTTTTCCATGTACTCAAAGGTATTTGACCGATTTTGGCAGTTCTGGGTAAGAACTGTTCATTTTTATCACTTCCCTACATTAACTTTCAATTTCACTCAAGTTGAGAAAAGATTCGATGCAATAAAAGTCCGCTATATACGCTGGCCACAGAAGCAATGAATACTTATCGAGCAGCACTTTGTGCTATCGAGGTGTGCAAATGAATATCCACTCAGCCACCTCGTTTTGCATCTTCATAAAGCTGAAATGATCACATTAATCACTTTAAGGGCAATTATTACAATTTGCCGTTAATTAAACGGAGGATTTTAACGGGCAAATAATGGTAGAAGTGAGCGTTAAGCTAAATGAAGGATCGGATCATCCTACCGGTAATTTTTAAAGTTAAGTTTATGTTTGAACTTGCCATATTATATACTATTTTCAATATGGAAACTTTAAATATAAACAAAATGAGCATATACAAGCAAAAAACGTACCCCGTCGTTGCCACTGCGGCACTGCCATATTTTTGAAAAACTTAACATTATTTTATGATTAGGTTGTAATAACGAAAAGTAGTTAAAGGTGACTTTAAAGTTCACTTTAGCTAAAGTTATCTTTAACTTTAACGGAAAGTTGTAATAATGGCCCTAAAATATCACAATCCCCAGTTATTCGTGCTTAGAGAGATCACACTGAAATCTTTACTCGAAGGAGATAAGCACTCAATCATTGATCATTGACCAAATGCAAGTCTTCTGATTTTTAAATTCATACAGAAAACCTTTGTCACCCTTCCCGATCCTGCCAAGCGACTGCAGCAGAGAGATTTCTTTATGTCATTATGTCAGAATACACATCATGGCGTTATCCATGACGAAAACTTTGCTTAAATCACAGTACTTTCATTGGACAATTTGAGAGAGATCGATAGGTCAAGTTCATCAGAATAAACTTCGATCCTGTTTGTTTCCATCTTCGGACATTCGGTAACAATTGAGATCTGATTTCATCGATTGCATATTTATTGTAACATTACTCAACTCAATGTTTACTGGGTTATTAATGATCTTCATGATTGCAAATATAAGTTATTGTGTTTTTACACTTTTTTTCTTTCTTTAATTTTATACTTTTTCATTTTCATTTGTTGTTATTATTTCTGTAATACTATATGAGTTTGAATTAACACGTGTTGTTGATCCGGTCTAAATTTTTTTTCACATTCACATTCATAAAAAAGCGAAATATAAACCTACAAACGGTCAAGAAATCTACAGTCAAGCAGGCAGGCAGGCATTCATTGACTTTTTTATTTCTTTTGCTTTTTTTAATCGACTTGGCTTTAATTTCTTTTTCCCACATTAAAGTATTTTTTTCTTGTATTTTTTATTGGAAATTTTATGATGTTTTTTTCTCTCTTTTTTCAAAAACAATTTTTAATGATGTTTTTTCAAAAATATTTTGTTTATGTTGCATGAAATTATAAATTCATATGATTTCATAAAAAAATTGGCCAACCATTGAAGAAAAAATAATAAAAACAATCAAAATAGCTTTGGGTTACAATCGTCTTACAATCGTATATTCAGCTCAAAAGGTGATCAACACTGGCTACAAAGCGGTAGCAATTACTGTGCAGCTCCCTAAAGCTTAGAGAGCATGAGTGTTTGCCAGCGACTTTGATTGCAAAGAAACAATTTTGAAAATAAAGTCTGTCTTAATATTTTATGGTGGATATGAATAAAAAAAAATTGATTTAACGTTTGATTTTAGGTTATTTCCAGAAATAAATTGCCAGTTTCAAATGCCTAACGTGGGAGAATTTTGTTTTAAACGCAACATTTCCTTAAATTGCAGCTGCAAGGTGTAGAAGGTTATTTGTTTTGTGCATAAAAAGTCCTAGTGGTGTGGTGTAAAAGTGTTGCCAATGTTAATTTGGATTAAAGGGGAGTTTTTTGTTTAAATAAAAATTAGAAAAAAAAGTGAACGTGAATAAATTCGGCTTTGTGGCCTGGTTGCCAGAGTCATAGGTGGCCTATTTCTTAAATCGAATTTCTATGCACTCTCTCTCTGATTTTCGAAGGGTCAGCAAGTGTCAATACCAGCCAAATTGAGTTTGAAAATGTTGGTAATTATATCTCTATAGTATTAACCGCCAATTGTGATATAAATGGTAATTTTTGAAAAGTTGCCCTCGTCTAGAACTTTAAGCCATACTTTTTCCAGTATTACTGGACTGGATTTGGGGCTAGATTGGCTTTATTCATCAGAAACTTTATGTGGTCCTACGAAAATAGTGTGATCTTGACGGCCAATGGACTAGGTTGTAAGATTAATCGCTTATCCAACTGGCCTTTCAATAGGTTTGAGGTATCACGTGCCGTATTATATCCCAGGATCTTATTGTTGAAGCCACTTGTCATTTAAGACCAATACTTTAATTTTCAGTAAAAAGAAGTTGGTAGTAATTGCACGGTAACTTATTCTATATGCTGTTGTAGTTTTCATCGTTCTTGAAGCAGTATGATCCAATACATACATACATAATTGGTCGTTACAATCTTTTAGTCAGGATTACAACCTAGTTTCTCACATCACTTATTTTATACGTGAATGGTGGGACCTACAGTTTAAAGTCGATTCCGAACGACAGATTTTTGAGAAACTTTTCATGGCAATTCTATTTACTCTCAGAGTTTTTGCCAGAAATCTACTGAGAGAAAGTTGTCGAAGAAATATTTTGTCATATTTCGTTTAGCTAGAGATGCCTGACCTGGCGTTTGAATGGAGGCCTCACGTCTAATAAGCTAACTTCAATAATGGTACACAAAACTCTGCATTCGTTCTCTTTAAACCAGTGATATAGTATCACTCACTTGTTTTTACAATTTGCTTTGCTGCATTACTAAAGCATGTAATGGGTTTAGAACAAGGGGGTTAAATCTGTGCTCATAGACATTATCAATAAAACCAATATATCTTTGGAGGCTTCCTCTCACCAGTCTTCTAGCAAAAAAACTCTGAGAGTGAATAAAAGTTACAATGAAAAGTTTCTTTAGAATCTGTTTGTTGATAAAATTACAACAATCAACAAGGATGCTGTGAGAAGCTAGCTCGTAAACCTGACTAATGGGTCAATGTCCAATTAAGTAATCCAATAAATTTGACATGGTCATTGACCAAATAATTAACGATCAATTTGACAGTTGCTGCCAAAACAATACATTCACTCATTTAAAAAGGGCAATAAAATATAAATAAAGAAGCCAATTAAAAGAGAAAGTTTAAACACAAACAATTTAATTTAATTACTGTTGTTTAATATTAATTTATGAAGATAAAATTAAAACAACGTTTGCCTCTTATTTAATTTTGTGAAAAAACAAATTTCATGATTGTCTTTTGATGAAGAAGATAATCCAACACTTGGCTTATAGTTTACAGTTTATATACTCTTCAAACAATTTTCTAATGCCATCCTTCATTCATCACTGTTTATATGTTTATATTCTTAACCAATCATACAGCAATTTAATATCTCAACGGAAGCAAATGGCAAATTCTCAAGCAATGTGTGGAAATATTATTTCAATAATGATTTCCAAAAAATTATGTCAAGGAAGTTTCTTTTAATTATAAACATATTAAACAATTTGTTGTGTTTTGTTTTTTTCCGAAATATAATTAAAATAACGTTCCTTTCATTATTATTTTGCAAACTTAATGACTTAATTTGCATTTGATGTCTTGCCTTGCATGTTAATATTCTTTTCATTTTTCAATATTTTTTCTCAGAACAGTTGGTAACTTATATTTCATTTAAAATCTTTCAAAAATCTTGCCCATGAATGAATTTAAATCTGCTACTTGATAGCTAATAATCGCTTGATTAATTAATTAATTATTGATTTATGGACTCTTCAAAACTAAGCCACAAATACACAAATACAAGAATACACCCAATAAAGTATAATAAATATGCAAAATTAAATTTGAAAATTATGCAAATCATGTTTGATAGTTAAACATTAAATTAGAATTAAATTAACAATATTTACAGTAAATATTATTAATGTATTAGAGAAATATGAATGTATTAAAATACAATAAAATATCATTGAACAATAGAAAAGAGAGAGAGAGAGAGAACAACCAAATACATACATTAACCAACATACACTCAGTAATTCTGCTTTTTGACAGCATAAATCACTGAAATTTAATACCGGATTAAAAAAAATCTGTAGACATACACACAAGCTTTAGAAATACAAACTTTTACTTTCAGTTTTGAAATTGTTAGAAATTCTCTGATGTGTTCTCTGTGGTACTTTAATACCTCGATTCAACACTAATTGACGCTAACAGACTCTGTATCTCTATACTGCCACTTATATTACTGGCGGCTAGATGAATTGTTCAATTTAAACAGAGGAATGTGTTCAAAAGTTCTGGGGAGGACCAAGATTAATAACCCCAAATGAAGTGAAAACAAACATTTGATTCAGACGACAGAAATTTTCCATGACTTTTTCACTGTATCTTACCGATAAACCGTTACACTTAAACCATTGCATTACGTTAGCTTCATTATTCGTGGCTAGTAACTAATGGGTGATTTTTTAAGAGCTATAGGAAAATTTTTCAAAAAAAAACACATAAAATTCAGAAATATGCATGAAATATTTGTTTGAATCGATAGTACGGTTCATATAATTTAATGTTTCAAGATTATTTCATGCAAATGTTGACCGCGACTGCGCCTCAAATGGTGCATCCGCTTAGTCCAATTTTGGCATACTCTTTCCAACATTTCAGACGGTATCTCACAAATAAATGCTTCAATGTTGTCTTCAATGCGTCAATTGAAGCGGGCTTATCTGTATAGACATGAGCTTTAACATAGCCCCACAAAAAATGGTCTAAAGGCGTTAAATCTCACGATCTAGGCGTCCAATTGACCGGTCCCGGACGTGAAATAAAATGTTCACCGAACTCGCCTCTCAATAAGTCCATTGTTACGCGTGCTGTGTGGCATGTGGCACCGTCTTGTTGAAACCACATGTCATGCAAGTCAAGCTCACGGTAGCGCTCACCATTCACAGTTACGCTACGATTCGCAGCATCTTTGAAGAAGTACGGTCCAATGATGCCACCAGCCCATAAAACGCACCAAACTGTGACTTTTTCTGAATGCATTGGTAGCTTTTACAAGGCTTCTGGCTGATCTTCACTCCAAAATCGACAATTCTGCTTATTTACGTATCCATTGAGCCAAAAATTAGCTTCGTTGCTGAACATAATTTTTCGATAAAGAAGTGGATCTTCGGCCAACTTTCCAAGAGCCCATTCATCAAAAATTCTGCGTTGCGGTAGGTCGTTCGGCTTCAATTCTGTATACCAGCTGTATTTCGAAAAGCTTCACACCTGAATCCTTCCGCAAAATTTTCCACGTTGCAGAGTAACGGAGACTCAATTGCTGCGAACGGCGACGAATCGATAATTGATGGTCATCATTAACACTGGCCGATACAGCTGCGATATTTTCTTCAGTTCGCACTCTAGGTAAGCGTGTTGGTGGTTTAATGTCCAACAATGTAAATTTGGTGCGAAATTTAGTTACAATAGCCCGAATAGCCGCTTCAGTGGATCGATTAAACTGACCATAAAATGGAAGAAGCGCGCGATGAATTTTCTTAACCGAGCACGCATTTTGATAATAAAATTCAATGATTTGCAAGCGTTGTGCGTTTGTAAGACGATTCATGGTTAAATTATAGACCAAGCTGAAGATGTTTGACAGTGAAACAAAACACGAAACGTGCGTGAGCTGTTTAAACCAGTGTTGCCAAAAAGATAATAGCTAAAAAATCACCCGTTACTTAACATATAGTGGCCAGCAAAAGTCTTAGTACGGCAATATATTTTAGCAATTTCATTCAATTTTAGCCAAAAGTTTGTATAAGAATTTATAGTTTATATATTTATTTTATTAATTTATTTCTGTTTTATTATAAAACAATAAATGACTCCATAGGTACCCCCAAAGAAATCCGTGAGTAAATTTAAAATTCAAAGGCCTGAGATATAAAAATGTTATCCCTTGTATTTAGTAAAATATCCCTTAAGGTCAAGTACACCATTTAAACCATTTGTAATTGAATATACAAGTTTTGTATAGTGTTTTCTGGTGGTACCATGAGCAAGTTTTTCGTTTGAGGTTTAGCGGTTACGTAACTGTTCTTTCGAATGATCTCCTAAATACTCTCTTGAATTCATATCGTGACTTTGTGCAAGAGTATTAAGCCTGTGGGGACTTTTTATTGAGAAAATATATTGCCGTACTAAGATTTTTGCAGTGCACTGTATATAATCAGAGCCTGCTTCTTGTTGTTTCTGCTCGGTGGGTTTATAGTAGATCTTCTGCTTATTTTTCAAATACTTTTGTAGATTCTACACCACATGACACCATGTTTGTGAGACAGATGTCATCACAGTTATGTTTATTATCTTTTCTAAGTCAATGACACTTAGATTGTAAATAAGGATCTAATGACCTAAAGTTCAGTCATTAATTCTTAATATTGCATTCAACTGAATTGAAAATATTATTTTTGATGGAGTTTTATTTCATATTTAGTTTTTATGATATTTTTAGTCACTGTTAACCGTTTGTATTTACTTTACCTGTTGTTTAATACGTATATTTTATTAAATGCAAAAAGAAAATTGTATAAAAAATTTAACAAATATTTGTTTATAAAAAAAAACAAAACAAAATTATTCCAGTTTGTACGCCTGAAGTCTTTTGTTTACGAACTTCAAATAAATCAAAACAAAATGTTATAAATTAACCCGGAGAATTATTTAAACAAGATGAACATCTGACTTTTGTTTTTTTAATTTCTTTTTGTTTTTCCTTTTTTTTGTTAAAATGGAAATGTAATTATAATTTAATTGTTTGTTTTTTTCACTCGCAATTACATACAGACAGGCAATTTTTAATATTTTAATTAAAAACGATGATTATGATTATCATGTTAATTTCGTTGTGATTGTGATGATGATTTGCATAACGTTTGTTATAAAAAAATTATTTTGCTTGGAATTGAAAATTAGACTCTTAAGAGGATAAGAAAAATGGACGAAAGTTTAAAGTAGATACCGTAATGGCCATTATTACAACTTGCCGTTAGCTAAAGGGAGGATTTTAAAGGGCAGCTAAATTGTTTTTCATTATTATAAGTGGACAATATGGTAGAAGTGAGCGTTAAGCTAAAGGGAGGATCATCCTACCGGTAACTTTTAAAGTTCAGTTTATGTTTGAACTTGTCATATTATTTATTATTTTCAATATGGCAACTTGAAATATAAAAAAGAAGCCCGTTGTTGCCACTGCGTTTAAAAAAACTTGTTTAATTGAGCAGTGTTACCGACATTGCTCCGGCACTGCTATATTTTTGAAAAAGTTTACTTTATTTTATCATTAGGTTGTTATAACGAAAAGAAGTTAAAGCTGACTTTAAAGTTCACTTTAGCTAAAGTTACCTTTAACTAAATTCAACTTTAACGGAAATTTGTAATAATGGCCCTTACCATTGAGATCATTTAGTTTCAAATAAAACCTTTTAATCTATTTCCCAATAAGAATTAAAGATATTTTCATAAATTCTTGTTTAAACGCCAACAATAATTCAAGTATCATTCAAAATCAACTTTGTTTCTGAAGTCTTTTGTTTACTAACCTCTAATAAATTATGTACTTTGATTTCACACCCAATTGAAAGCCAAACAAAGCAGTTTATTTATATGGCCAATACATTTATTACAAACCTAAATAGCTGTGTTATATTAACAAATATTTTTTTTTATTTTTTTATTTTAACACTTTAAATTTAATCAACCAAAAAAATCAATGAAAATAAATTGTATTTATTTTAATACCTTGTATTTATTTTAATATATTTAAACAAAACTGTTGACAAATCTTATAAAATATGATTGTTTTTAAGTTTTTAAATTGTTATTGTGATTGTAAATGTTATAAAACCAATTGTCGGCATTTTTTGGTTAAATTAAAAACCCTTTTAAAACAATTTGTTTTCACATGATTATCGTACAAACAAAATCGTTTAGCTGTAAGCGTTTAAGCGTATTATTAAAATTATATGTTTCATAAACCACTTACCAATGCAAAATTTTGTTAAATTTTTTTCAGTTTTTTTTTTTTTTGGCAATAAATTATAGTTTCGCCAAGTAACATTCCTTAAGGAAAGGTACAGCAGCTGATTAAGTAAATTGTGGGGTTTTAGTTTGACGAAAAAGCATCTGCAGGTATCTTTCTTTTTTTTAATAAAGTGTTTAAGAAATGTAGAAAATTATATAAAGTGAAGGTAAACTAAAGGAATTTGTAAAACATATTTTGTTAACGTATAAGCAAACAGAAAGTCCTCAAATATTGTTTGGTAGCAGTGCAACACCGAAGTGGATCTGTGAGGACCAGAGAAGGCAGCAAGGCAATAATATTGAAGTTCGAAAACCATATTTAAAATCAAATAAAAGCTTTGGAATTTAGCATTTGTTTTCTAGATTGTAATGTTCATGAGGGTGTGTGTCTCGGATCCAGTTGTTTTTTCTGACTTTTATTTCTGCTGAACCATTTGTAGCATTTGTTGGTTTTTTATACGCCCTTGATACCAATTGCTGTACGAATGGCTTGGTGTAGCTAGTTTTGAAGAAATGAGGCTTCTTCGTTAATGTACGACTTTGAAATCTAATAAAATTTCCTTAAGGTGCTGGTTGGTTTCTAAATCCAATTTTCATGGTATCACAACAAGCCATAGGCCCTCTAAGGACTAGGTAATGAGTGATGGGAGCTCCAGTTTAAAGTCGACTCCGAACGACAGATTTTTGAAAAACTTTTCATGGCAATTTTTATTTACTCTCAGAGTTTTTGCCAGAAATGTGCTGAGAGGAAGTCGCCGAAGAAATATTTTTTCTCATTTCGTTTTGCTGGAGATGTCTGACCTGGGGTTTGAACCTGCTAGTCAACACACACTACAACTAGGCTAGGGGTACTTGGGTATCTTGTTATAACCGTTTAAGTTATACCAATAGCCTTAAAGTGCGTTTTACATGTGGCAAGTGCAACGTTAATCAATAAAATGGAGTGTAAAGATATTTTTGCATCCACAAGATCAGATCCTCATATACACATTATGAAGTCCAAATGGTATGTGTTCCATATCCCGTTGAAGTTCCAATTCAAATTCGACTGCTTTAAGTATACACCCATTGAAAATTTATTACAAATTTTATCTCTGTTTCCCCTCAATCAAATCCGTCCTGCAATCTGTTTCATTTAATCGTCTATTATCCATCAGTTACTCTGGAGATAGATAAGTATATTTGTGATCTACACTGTCTATAATCTTGATATTTACGGTCATCTAAATGAATTGCTGGAACCTTTCATATGAAAGCAAAGGCCTGTAGATTCAAATCTTAAATAAAACACTTCGTATACAAGGGAAGAAAGCAGTAAATGTCTTTCGCAATGTATTATTTGATGGAAGTTCAAACCTTTTGTGTAATCAAACAAATGAAAAGCAAGTGTTAGACATTAGATCTGATAAAATGTGGGTTCAATAAAACTTCATTGAATTTATTGCAAAACATTTTGATTTACATTGAAATCACTCTGCACGCCTTTTGTCACAGCTAGACGCAATCAACCCAACCTTTTACAAATCTGAAGTGTATTAACAAGTTTTATTAAAAAAAAAAGAAAAATACAAGAGATTTCAATAACAAAAGATTTTTAAAACATTTTATTGCTATTTTATTGAGATTAAATCTATGAAAACGATTTAAATAAACCTAAAAGGGAAAGTTTATTTATGATGGTTTTGGTTTTTTTTTTTTGTGAAAGAAAGTTTTTGTTTCAAAGGAACCCTTACTACAATCTATGTATATATGTATGTGTGTATGGTATGATTGATTTAAATTTGAAAATTTTAACAAAAATTTTATTGTATGGTAGCTAAAAGAAATGTAAAAAAGAGTTTTAAAAATGATTAATTAAACAAATTTTGTGTCATTTGATAAGTAGCAAACCTTATGATGTTTTGATGGATAAAACATAAAAGTCTTTGAATTTTAAAAGGTTGGTTAATAAAATCGATTATTGTAAAAATGATGATCGATTTTTTTATAGAAAACATTAAAATTCGAAATTCATTCATTCACTGATTAAGAAATAAAATTGGTCAATGAAGTGTGCAAGATATATAGAAAGAAATTTTAAAACTCTTGTTTCAAAAAGTTGACGTGTGGGAAAGTATAAAGACAATTAATTCAAAGTGAAACACTATACAATAAAATGGCAGGTTATTTACCTCCCAGTACTTACCCTGTCAATACATACGTACATAATTGGTCATAACAACCTTTCAGTCTGCATTACGATCTGACTTCGCACACCACTTATGTTGTGTGAGTTAATTTTATACATGAGTGGCGGAACCTACAGTTTAGAGTCGATTCCGAATCACAGATTTTTGAGAAACTTTTTTATGGACATTTTATTTACTCTCAGATAATAAGCCACCTACCTACCTACCTGCTAGACTACGGCGATGTGTGGTTGCTTGGTTTAAATGGCCGCATTATGGGTACGCATGTGAGACGCCTTGATCTTGGATTTCTTGCAATGGAATTCTGCAAAAACTGTAGAAATGCAGAAGAAAAAGAGACTGCTCTTCTCCTATTGGGTACATTTCCAGAACTATGTCGGAAGAGACATGCTGCCTACTATATAGATGATCTGATGGAGCTGTCACGCATTGTCATTGGCACTTCGTCAGACGCTTCGAGTGGCTCCGTGACTAGAGGATAACTTAAAACTGTGGTATCACAATAGAGTCTATGTAGCTTTCGTTTGTGCATCTAACTTCTTTGGGTGAAGAGACACCTTTTTGATAAATACCACATCTCTTGTATTCTTATGTCATTACAGTTCCTTTCAGTTTGTCAGGTTGAGAAATCTGACGATGGCATCTGGATGGAAGTACGAAATTTTTTGTTATTATTACCACAAATCAGCATTACCACAAATCGGTCGCTAATTTGAATACTTCGTTTCTACAGTGGCTTATAAATGTACGTCATATTCAAGTCATGTCTACCTTGAAATTCCATAAGAGTCGATTGTCATCAATCCGAAAAATTTCTTTCCAAAATAGACGATGATGTCCTTTTTAACAGACCACACGGGATACACCAAAGAAGACCGATTAGGTTACTCGGAGACAGATCTCCACGACCCAACTTGATGTCCAAATAATTGTGGCCCTTGACAAGAGACATAAGGTGTAGAACTCAGTTTAGCAATCTCCTACCAGCCGAGACTTTCTTATGCACGATTAAAGTCCTATGTACTCATTTCTTCATTTAGTTTGGAAATTAAAATGATTTTCCATATTAAAGTTTTGCTTTATTTTAAACCATGCCTGTTGGCCAGCTAATTGCAATCTTCTGCCTTATTGGACAGTATTTAAACACTTTATGTCAAAATAAATGCTTAATCAAGTTGATATGTTTAAAACATTGTTTGAATGCATGGCACTAGTCTTTTGCACTTTGGCGCTGAACATCTCTGGGTTTAATTTAAAAATGCTGACATTTTGTAAACAGTTTACCTTCAAAGCATTTTTATGTTGGTTTTTTGTATAAAAAAAACAATTCGTTTGAAATGAACAAAAAGTGTGGCTATGGATGACAAGAAGTTGCCATTACTGTCTTTTTGAATGATTTCAAGTTTATAAAAAATATTAAAATTAAGATTAAAACATTCAAAGACTATATGGACAGCTTTTGAAGACAAAGCAAAGCAACTTACAGCAGAGGCGTTCAGCAAAATAAAAGTCTATTTTATGAACAAAAAAATCAAGCAGACAAAAAAGAAATTATGCTTGTCATGTTATCAACAAACTGGCACTCGCATTGGTAAAGAAATTAAAGTTTTAATCATAAATTATAATGAAGCTCTATTACTTTACGTTTTTTTTATTGTTATTGTATTATTAAAATGGCAACAACAACAACAACACGAGTAATAACAAACAAGTAACAGACATTTTTTATATATAAAAACTCTTTAGAGCGTTAATAATTGCATAGAAAGGAAACAAAAGACTTAAGAAACAAACTTTGAAAGTTAAACATGTCACACACCAGAGCAATATTTATTATCTGACTGAGTGATCGTTGTGTCTTCTGATGGAAAACCAAACAAGATGTTTTTAATATGACTTGTGGTCTTGGTCTTGCTGTTTTATAGTGTTTTTTATTTTAATTTTTTTTGTACAATTTTCATACATTGACATAGAAATACTTGTTTTTTTTTTGTTTTATGAAATAAATTCCTCTCTCTATATTTGTATTTAAAATTCAAACAATGATAATGATGTGATGTATTTTTAAAGCCACTCATCATTATTTGCTCATTTCCTTTGTGAATGTTCTCCATTCGTTTTCATATTTTGATTTTTTTTATCATTTCAAAGTTTCATCTTCAATTTTATGTTTGTTTTCATATGCTTTTTCTGATTTGTAAAGATTGTTTATATGTACATACCATATATACATACAATGTATATGAATGTATGTATATTATGTATGTATATGAAATAAAATGATAAATGATTTCTTTCGTTAGGGTGACATTTAGTTGGCACGTTTTCATTATACGAGAGTACAACCAACCCGTACAGTTTAGATACATGTGACCTGGTTTATGCAATAAGAAATAACAGAATCATTGTTTCAAATGTCTACATACATTCATACGTACATACATACATATATAATTTTGTTAACTTTCAATAAATTTAATAATTATACCACACACTAAAGAAAAAGTTGTAGATTATATTTCATGTTGTTATAGCCATAATGCAATACATACTACTTACTTGTCTGCCAAGCCAAACAAAATACAACAACTTGTTGTACATTTTTGCTCCAGTGAACTTTGGCAATTGTTTGTTCATTCATTCGTTCGTTCGTTCATTTGTTTGTTTGTTTTTAATCACTGGACATTATTCAAAAGCATTTAAGCAATATGGGTAATAAAATACAAAATGAAATGGAGAAAAAACAAATTGAAAAACTTAAATAAAACTGGGGACTTAAAAAATATTTCAGCCATAGAAATATAAATTATGCCAATAGGTTTTCATTTAATTTGTATACCCACACACCTATTTATGCTAGCATATCGTAAATTAATAATAAAAATCTTAAAGAAATTTGTTTTTTTGAAAATGTCATTTATAAGCAGAGAATAAATTGGAGACAAAATTCCAATAAACCAAATGAATTTACAAATCCACAGGCTTTTAAGTTAGGCACTAAATTTTTAAGGAAATTTATCATTATTTACATGCATACATGTATTCCACAGGATCTATAGTACAAAAGCTTTTACGAATTTAGCGAAATAATGTAACTAAAAATATGGATCATAAAGAAGGTCAATATTTTTACGGAGCATTTGCTTTTTTTATCGAGCTTAACTGTTAGTGGTCGATTGGCCACTGTGCGTGTGCGACTTATATATAGTTTTTCTTTCCCATGTAGCGTCTCTTATCCATACCTCTCCTAGCCAACGCAGCCTTTGTATGTAATATACCAACCAAGTGACCAGAATTTCTCCTCAACCTGATACGTAGGTAGGTAGGTAGAAGTGGCTGTCCCCTCGATGGAGTCGTGAGCGAACACATTTAGGCCGCACACAGGGCCCATTGTGATACCACAGTTCCTCATTCTCCCCTATTCTAGGAACCACTAGGAGCTTCCGTGAAGCGACTCAGACCAAATGCCAACATCCATGCATGACAGTTCATCTATATCCTCCATGCAGTAGGCACCCAGGTGAATCTTTCCCCTCTGGCCAAGTGCCGGACATGTGCACAATAGGTGAAGGATAGTCTCATCCAACTCCTCGTCTCCATAGCTTCTTCAGAAATCATTTGCAAGGTATCCAAGACCAATACGAGTCGCATGCGTTCCTATAATACAATGCCCCGTAATAACCCCAATAACAGTCCTGAGCCTACTTGTTTGGAGTTTAAGCAGAGTTGCCGTGCGTCTTCTATCCAGCCTTGGCCAGATCTTTTGCGCCGTTCTGCCCTTGTCCGAAGCTGCCCACATTTTGTTCACAAGATCTACAATTGCATTGTAAATTATAAGTTTTTTGGGTACCTGCAAACATTGGGATCCCCAATGTAGAGAATTCGATGGTCGAGCCCCTTCTAACCAGTTCATCCGCTCTCCAGTTGCCGGGAATATCCTTATGTCCCGGTACCCATGTGATACAAACATAATATCGGTTCGCCACCTCATTGAGATATCTGCGACAGTCGTACACCGTCTTGGAGTTTATTACACTACAATGCAATGCCCTGATAGCCGCCTGGCTATCGGAAAGTATGATGATTTTCCGCCTGTGAGCGTTTTTTCCACAATTATTTTCACCGCAGCCTGAATTGCTGACACTTCTGCCTGAAAGACGCTGTAGCCTTATAGACTCTGATATTCCGAGTGATTTCGAATAAATACCAATTCCAACGGCTCCTGCAAGTTTAGAGCCATCGGCGTAGATTTGTGCGGAGTCCCTTGGGAGGTTTTCTGCACCATCCCTCCAGTCCTCCCTTTCCGGAATGGATGTCCTAACCTCAACCTGATTTTTCCGGCAGAAATTTTAACGCGACCTACTGTAAACTTCTTTTGGATCCTTTAAAAAACTTTCCTTGCTGATGTAGCTTCTCTCATCCATGACATCTTAAGCCAATGGAACTTCTGTTTGTAATGTGTTTTACCACAGATTTATCGGCATATAACTCATAGAGCTCATGATTCATGCATTGCTAATATTCTTCGCCGATAGGTCCGAGGTATACTGGTCCATAAATCTTCTGTAAAAACCTTCTCACGAGGGATTAATGGTCTCGATCTTGTCCATGAGTGTATCTGAGTTGGACTCTACAACTTCCTATTCTAATGTACACTTTTCTGTTTTACAAGTCCTTAAAGCCGGCTTGATATTTATAGGAATAATAACTTATCCAACAGAGTAGCCAAGACGAAAGGTTTGCGACCAAAATTTGATTTATTAGAAAATTATCTGGTTAGAGCCTGACTTTTATAGTCGTTATTAATTGGATCAGTATTGTTGCCTGCTTGTAAATTAGAAACCAATTGTCCAATGTTGTTTTAAATGGCAATTTTATTTACTCTCAGAGTTTTTGCCAGAAATCTGCTGAGAGGAAGTCGCCGAAGAAATATTTTGTCATATTTCGTTCTGTTGGAGATGCCTGACCTGGGGTTTCAAACGTGGCCTCATGTCTAATAAGCCAGCAACCAACAACCTACTAGACTACGACGACTTCAATCACCCATAAGATGTTTTAATTGTTTGATCAAAAATAATGGTTATCTACATATGTACTGCAAATTAGCAACTTTAGTCGATATTTGCTATCCTTCAAGACCCGTCAAAAACCTCTGATAAATTGAGACCAACACTTAATTCCCCTGGGAAAAGTACAACATGTACAATTTACTTTAGCAATTACACTATGCGATAAAATAAAAAAATTTAAATACACCCAGCTAATGACATAGTGTAGGTTGTGAGTTTCGTTAAGTGGAACTCAAAAAATATTTCTTGGAACCTCCAAACGTGTTTTATTTGACACAATTTTGTTGATTACACAAACATTTCTCAACCGATGTCCAAAGTTTACACCTTATTAGAGAGGAGACGGATGGGCCTATAAAACGACATACATATGTATGTATATTATTTGACTTTGCTATGAGGTTTGATGAGGTAAACTTGACAAATGCGAATTTTTTTAAATTTTTTTCAAGTTTGTCCGTTCATAGTAGTAAACTTTCATTAAAAAATATGAAATAGGTGATGACATTCTGAAAGTGCATTATCTTGTGAAGAGATTGACACTTTGTTTGATCAAATCGGACAAAAATTAGCGCAGTTGTTATATAAAGAGCCTAACAGTTCGCCTTTTCAAAAAACTTTGGATTTTAAAAATACGTTGAAAAATATTTGGGTAATTCATAATTTTGTGTGAAAAGAACAAAAAACAGTTTTTGTCAAATAAACCAAGTTCGAGAAATACAAAAAAAAATATTTTTGAGTTCTACTCAACAAAACTCACAACATACACTGTGTCATTAGCTAGGTATATTTTGACTGTCGCACCGTGTTATCATTTTAAAACGAATTGTTAAAACAAAAACATGTTTGCTGTACTCATAATTATTTCCAGGACCGTATGTAAAAACAAATCTTCACCTATGGATTTCATCAAGAAAGATCAAAGATACAAAGACGAAAAGAAAAATTCAACTTTCATGCTATCGCCAAAAACTTTTAGCTTCAACGCCCATTAAGTAAATAAATTGATAAATAATCTGTCATTAATTAATTTATCAACAGACAAGCAACAACAATAAAATAATAAACAATAATAAAATCAATAATGCGATCATTAAAATTCTTTAAACAACATTAAAAACGACTTTAAACCGCCTACAAAATGTCAAGGGATTTGGAAAATAACATTAATTTGCAAACAAATTTATGTAATCCTCCATGGCGGTTAGGTAGAGAAAAAGGTTAAAAGTTAACATTGTCGCTAAAGTGGAAGATAAAATGGCAATTGTTGATTGTTGATTGTTATTATTAATCAATTTTAGTGCTGGTAGCTGGAAGATACAATAAAGTGATCTTCAGGGTTTATAGAGATGAGAATGATTAAAGAAAACATAAAGCAGTCAGTACCGAATTAAGGCAAGTCAATGGAAACAAAGTAAGATGAACATTAGTGACCATGGAGGCTAAGACATAAGTTTGTTAGTCAATACCAAACGTTTTTCCCAGAAATAGAGTTTTCAAATGAATTCATTCTTTAGCAATTTATTTATTTCAAGTCTATGGAAAATCCTTACAGACTATTACATTTCATATTTCAATACAAAATTATTATTGTTATGATTTTAATACAAAAAAAAGTTAAAAAATAAGTTAAAAAAAAGAAAACAGCATTGAAAATATTAATTAAATGAGTTTAATTGTAAAATTATAGCTTTTATAATGGATTCCAAATTTTTGTTAAAATCTATATGAAGGTAAAGATTATTAAAATCTTTACATATTCTACGAAATGGATCGAAGTTCGCATAGTTAGTTGTGTAATATTTTATATTTATTAAATTATATTATCTTTTTGGACGAACAGGTACTCTTATGTAAAGTTTTCCAGAAGAAATTGAGAGTTGATAACACCATTAATCGGCTTCAGGAGAAAGACAGCATTTAGCACTTTTACGACGCCTTTTTAAAGATGGTACTTTAATGAGTGCTGGGCGTTTTTCATAAGATGGTAACCTTTCATTAGGATCCCATCCATTCCCTAAACCACGAAGACAAAATAATAAGAACTATATTTGAACTGAATCGATTTTGTCAGAGTATACAGCGTATTGAGGGTCCCATATTACAAATCCATATTCAAGAATTGGGTGAACCAGTGTGGTAAACAATTGTTTGGTAACATAAGGGTCAGAAAACCCTTTAGCCTATCGTTTGATAAATCCCAGGGTACATGTAGCTTTGCTAACAGCTGATGTAATATGACTTCTGAAGTCCAATCTACAATCGAAAATTATCCCTTAATCGTTAAAGGAATCAACTAGTTCAAGAAAAACGCTAATCATTGTATAAAATCCATTGGTTGGAGATGATCTAGTGAAGCACATATATTTACATTTTTAAACATTCAGCTCCATGAAATTAGTACTACATTAGGAGGTTAAGTAGTTAATATCATCTTGTAAAAGTACTTGGTCTTCAATATTATTAAATGATTAAAATATTTTAATATCGTCTGCATACATTAATGTGTTTGAATTTATGATAAGAGAAGGGAGATCATTTATAAAAGAGTAAATGAAAAATCAATTCTTTAAATTAATAAATAATTTTAGTCCTCACGTCTAATAGTCTAACACAGTACCGAATAGACTACACCTACTGCAGAACGCTATTAGCAGAACTTAATTAAAATAAAATTTAGAAAAGTCTTGTAAAATATGTTCCTATAACAAGAAATGCTTCTGGCTTTCTTGTAAAAGTGCTACTCGAAATGGCAGTATGTATGGGCTTGTTGGGTTATCAACTTTCTTTTCTGCTTATTTTTATATTTTTCTTTTTATTAATAATTTGTTTTTCTTTTTTGTTTCATTACAGGTACGTTATATTGATATTTACTTATTACAAGGTAATCTTTAAAAAAATATCCCAAAAATCATTACTTTTATAACAATTTCCTAAGAACTTGGTTAAAATCAATGTTTTTCAATTTTGCTGTGATTTCTTTTAATCGTGTTTTATTGTTAACAAAAATAAACTAAGAAATGTTTAATTTAAATTGACTGAAGAAATGTTATTTCATATAAGAACACACAGGTGATGAACTGAAAATAAATTGGCATTTTATGTCAATATTTTTATTTTATTTGTAATGGAAAGAAAAAAAAAACTAAGACATCATATAAGGTCTGGCATATTAAACCATATGGGTGGTCAATGGAAGTTTGGTTTTCTTTTCTTTTTTTTTTGTTCTGGCAAAAATGAAAGGTTCATTTCACATAACATACATACACACCTATGTACATATTTGGTAGCAGGAAATTCAAGCATACTTTCCTTATAATAACTGGGTTTACAGCAGAGAAACTACCATTGCAAATCTTCCCATTATCTCTCTCATTTAGGAAATATTCGCCAGTAAATTGTAAATGTTTTTAAACTTTAATACAGTGAAATAAAGTGTGTTTCTTGAAACCAGTTTGTGATGCTGTTTCGCTTCTTTTTTTGTGGCCATTCAACACCCTTGCGACCTAAGAATTGTTTTAACTTGTAAAACATGCCATTAAAAGTTTATGCCCCATAATTCGATAAGCCACAGAGAATAACACAGATTGAAATTATTTGTTATTTGAATATGTGATGCGAATTCTGATTCGATATAAATATTTGCATGTTTCTTCTATACATGCCAAAAAACAAAAGACTTAAGCAACAAACCTTTGTTTTTGCCTCTTATTTTTTGAAAGCAAAACCATATGCACCATAATAGCAAACTAATGCATTTTAATAAGGTTTTTTTTATAAGGAAACATTACTTTTAAAATAATTTGGCATATAGTTTTACAGTTATTAGGGATATTTTTTAATGAATAAACTATTACGAAAATATTAATATTTTTTGAATCATTATTATGACTTTGATTGTGTAATATTTTAATACGCTCAATTGATATGCTGAAATTAAATATTTTACATTAATTATCTCAATAACAATGTGATGCAATCAATAATTTTGAATGTTTTTCTTTATTCTTTCGTTTATTAATGATGTTCAAGGAAATTTGTTTTTTTTTCTGTTTTAAAAAATTTATTTTATTTTTTATATTAAAATGCATTTATGCTAATATATGCTATTAATATTGTTGTTTATGAACTTAAAAACCTTTAAGTAAGTTATACAAAAGTTTAGCATTAAATTGTTAAAAAAAATTTGGGCCAAAGCCATTAATGCGTTTATTTTTCTCGAATAATTTGTAGTGAGTCTTCGGTTTTAGTTTTTTTCTCATAAGGATTGCTTCTATTTATATACGTATATGTTAAGCAGCTCATTTAATATTTTCTACACGATTATTCCATAAACCAACAGTGGTGCATCAGAATATATAGAATATTTTCGGAAGCAAAGTCATGATCCCTCTGCACAGCTGTTAGAAACTGTTGAACACCACCGAACATCACATTTAATTCTCATATCTTCAGCATTAAGAAAGCATTGATAAAAATGACATGGAATTGGTAAGGTAAGGTTAGGTTAGCGGTTAGCTTGGCGTTCATAGGCAAGTTCACTCGTTGGGTCCATATGACCCATTGTGTTACTCAATATGAGGTAAGCCCTCTTGTCATGATGCGTTATTGGTGGGTCTGAACCACCATAAGCTCTGGATGAAGCTGGGCAGTTCCCTTAGTAGCATGTTTGCCACCACGCCCAGAACTTCAAACATTCTGTCACCCAAAAACTAATGACGTCTGTTCTGAAGTACAGGCAACTTGCATGGCATTGTCGTAGTTATGTATTATTTTTGTGTGTAGAAAGTAGGGATTACGACCTTGCTTCTCATACCACCACATACATACATACATAATTGGTCATTACAACCCTTCAGTCAGGATTACGACCTAGTTTCTCACACCACTTATGTTGTATGTGTTATTTTATACATGAGTGGCGGGACCTACAGTTTAAAGTCGACTTCGAACGACAGATTTTTGATAAACTTTTCATGACAATTTTATTTAATCTCAGAGATTTTGCCAGAAATCTGCTGAAAGGAAGTCGCCGATGAGATACTTTGTGTATTTTGTTTTGATGTCTGGCCTGGGGTTTGAATCCTGGCTTTTCGTCTAATAAACCAACACACTACCTACTAGACTGGGGTGGCTTCTTCTCACACCACCACACATATTTTAATTCATGAGTAGGGAAACCTACAGTTTAACGTTGAATCTGAACGACAGATTCGAAAATTTTTTCATGGCAATTTTATTTATTAAAGCCAGAGTTTATGCCAGAAACTGCTAAGAGGAAGTCACTGAGAGATATATTTCTCTAGGCTTTGTTCGAGAAGGCCCAATAGAGGTTTGAACAACGGCCTATCGTTAATAAGCTATTTACTAGGCTATGGTAATTTTTGTTTTAAAGCCTCTTTCAGCTCGTTGGACGTTGTATTAAGCTTTGCTGCTTTTGTGTCAAGTTATCGCTTCCACATTTGGTTGCGTTAGCTCCTCCTTCAGCTAATCTTTGGGTTCCAGTCGATTACGTTTCTTGTAATGTCATCGCCAGGTCTTTCGATTACTTATTTGATCTACTAACTTTGATTGGATCAAACTTCTTGCTAAACTGGTATTGCTTAAGTGGTTTCAGTGTCAGCAGATACGAAATATTCACAGTAATAAAGCAACCGAATTCAGTTTAAAAACTTTATTTACTTGGCAAGAATTTAAAAATTTTTTATTTGAATTTTTAAATTTTCTTCACTTCTCTAAAACACTATATGTGTGGGCAAGCGTGTAATTGTTATTGCCTTTCAGATGGTTAAGCATCAACAATTTCAATCTCTACAAGTGTATGTTTGTATCTCTCTTGGATTTGTTGTTTGATTCCTCTTAAAGGAAACCAATTGCTTACAAATCTTGTAAACACTCTTGTTTTGCTTTACGAATCTTATTTTAAAATGTTTTTCATAATTTTTTTTCGCTTCTTTATTTTCCTCTTCTTTAATAGCTTTAAAGGCAATCAGTATCTAATGTGACCAGCATCTTGAAGTGTTATAAAGAAAATTTATTAGAGCGTAACGCTCATTTTAGATTTTTATGTTTGTGGGTATGCCACTGGCATAACGAATAGAAACTTGTGAAAACCTTGAAAATGAATCTTTAAATGGAAAATAAAAATTGTTTGAAAGAAAATTGAAAAGTTTTTTTTTAAACGGGGCTAAAAGATTTTATTGGCTTAATTTGAGTTATGCATTGCACTTTAGAGAATTTTAAGTATATTTTGTTTTCTATTTTAAAATCACTCGTATAGAAATGATTTACTTTCGCAAAGAGACTGTTAAGAGGGGCTTAACGTTTAGCCGGGTTAAGTTAAAATAATAACCGCCTTAATGGAAATAGTTTTGGCATCTGAATGTGCTTAACCTGCTGTCTTATTCGACATTTATTACTTATTTTAAAAGCACTGATATAGGACTAATATAAATCAAAAGCATTGGAAGCAAAGTTGTTGACGAACTACTTTTTTGGCCTTTAAGGCTTTACTACAAAATCTACAAATGATGGCCTAAGTATGCAATTTACTAACAAATTTAATTTGCTATCTGAACTACCATAAATTTTTTCTTTTCTTTAATAATTTTAATTCACTTGACTTTATCACACATCCTTCCTTACGTTTACTTCCCCATATTTAAAGCAATCAAGTTTATTTTTATAAAATGTTTTCTCTTCTCTCTATCTCTCTCTTCTTCTCCTGTGGTGCATTATCAAATTTGGTTTCGTTTTATAATCGATATTGACGTTTATGTGGTGACTCCTTAAACAGCAGTCTACAGTTTATTTCTTTTTTTTTATTAACCCGATATCCTTGAATTCAAGAGCAGGTTACAATCGTAAAGTTCATTCACTTCTTAATCATTCGGTAATATATATGTGGTTAAGAAAAAAAATGCTGAAATATTTTTAAAGCCCATAACCAAAAACAAAGAGAAAAAAAATCAAAAAAAGTAGAAAAAATAAAGCATTTTTTGTAAAACCGTTAATAAAATGGAATTTCCAGTAAAAGAAAATACGTTCAGGTTTCTTTGGTTTCGATTTACAATGTGTTTTTGGTTTTCATTGTTAACTTCAAAATATTTAACGTAATAAATTAATTAAAATATTTTAAATTTCTTGGTTGCCATGGCATAAGTTAAGCAAAAAGGAAAATATATGAAAAAAAAAATGCTTAAACAATACACAATCCCAACCAAATACCTCTTCTTAATGTTCATTGTTCATATTATCCTCTCTTGAGGTGGAGAAGGCCTTCTGAATGCTTTATTTGCAGAGAATATAAGTCTGAAGCTCCTCGTTCAGTTAATCTTTCGGTTGCAGTTGATAACGTTTCATGTAATGTCACTACCAGGCCTTTCAATTGCTTACTTGATCTTCCAGCTTTTGCTATATCAAACTTCTTGTTTTACTGTTGTTGCTTGACTGGTTTAAGTGTCAGAAGACGAGAAGTACAGCTACAGAGAGCATCCGATTTGTATATGTTCATCCTTGTGCATTTCTGAATTTGCGTGGTGTGCCATACACATGTCTTGCCTTGCATATGCGGTCTGCTACAACTTCTCTCGAGCTGCCTTAAATAATATTAAGATTACAAGCTTTTAACAGGCAACCAATACAGGTTAAATGAGGAGGCTGGTGTCTTATTTATTCTCAAATTTTCTTCTTTTTTAACTGTAATGTCGGATAATTGGATTGCATATCTTTCTTGCTCTCTTATCTCCAGTCATTTTCAAAATGTATTAAAAAAATCCTGTCCTAAAGTTCTTTTTTTTTAACAGCTGACAACTCACGCTCGTGCCTAAAGTCTTTTGTTGTATGTTGATAATCGAAACTGTTAATTGGTGAAAATGTTTTCCTACATAAATTCCCATAAATGATTCAATAATGAAATGATTATAAAAGGGAAATTACTTTTATTCAAGTTTTTTCTTTTTATTTTTAATTATCAATAATTGCTTATAATAATTTTGTTTCTATTAATGTCAAGGTACAGCTAAAAAAAACGCCAAAAACATTAGAATTTTTTTTTGTAAAAGAATCATATTCTCATAATTAAATTAATTTTAATGGAAATCAAATTTTATAAAGAAAATTTTTATTACTCAAGTGTCTAGGTTTTATAGTTATTATGGCAAGTAAATCCCTTTTTTTATTCGAATTTCTTGTATAATCCACTGTAAAGTAAAGGTGTGGCTTTGTTACTAAGAAAAAAGAAAATCAAGATTAGATGTTATTAATGGTCACAGTTTAACTTAAGCAATGGCTGAGCAAAAGCAAAAATATGTTTTAAAAAGAATATGTAGCAAGACAACAATCACTTGCTTGGAAGAAATATTTTTAAAAATAGATTTTTTTTTAAAGAGAAAACTGAAAGAAAGTATTTATTTTACTTTACAAATAAAACATTTTATTTTTCAGCATTCTAATCTCTTCACCTTCCTCTGCGGTATCTATCTTTCTTTCTTGCTCTTTTGACTGTTAGTTGGGGTTCAAGGTCACAAATGTTCAAAATTGCTGTTTAATCTCAAATAACGGGTGTTATGAATACTATGTGCATACAATACATCAAATATTAAACGAAAGAAATCACCGTAGTCTAGTAGGTAGTGTGTTGGCCTATTAGATGTAAGGCCATGGTTCAAACCCAGACATGTCCAACTACTAAAAGGAAATATCAAAAATATTTCTTCGGCAACACTTTCTCTCAAAAATTTCTGGCAAAACTCTGAGTATTTGCTCTCAGCATTGCAACTGGAAAACATATTCCAAACACTGGCTATGTTTTACAATTGAATCGAATCTAATGGTCATAAACACCACTCCCTACAACCACTTGTAAAGTTTTGTTGTTATTTTGTTTTAATGTGGCTATAAATACTTCAATTTGATACAAACACAAGTTAACAACTTTAATTCAAAGTAAGCTGGTAGAAAAATTACAACAAACTTATTTTATTATTTGTTAATGAAGAATTCATTCTGACGAAACGTTTAAATCTGTTCAAAGATAAACTTAACTTCGTCTAATTTATTATAACTTTCAGATAAGTGGACGGCACTACATATAATAAATTTTCGACTTACATTACAACCCTTCAGCTAGGATTACGACGTAGTTTCTCACCCCATTTATGTTGTGTGTGCTAATTTTTATACATCAGTGGCGGGATGTATAGTTTAAAGTCGTCGCCGAACGAAATTGAGAAATTGAGAAATTTTTCAAGGCAATTTTATTAACTCTCAGGGTTTTTGCCAGAAATCTTTGCTGATAATCTGCAGAAGTCTGAGTCAATAGAATTTCACAGAAAGATTGAAACTCCAGAATGCTAGAACCTGCTACAACAGCCCTGTTTAACTGGAACAACTTTATAAATTAAAGTAAAAACAGCAGAAAGATATACGAGATGCTTTTAAAAAGCGTATATGAATGAAAAATTCTTCTTCTAGCCTTGTAGTCTTTGGTTATATTCCGTGTTGATATTTAATTCAGTTTACGTAAATTAATTATTTTTTAATTCAACAATAAGATAATCAAGTTAAGAACAATTATAACATGGATATTCATAACATAATTTAGTTTTTATTTTTTCAACTTTAAAAACATGTGAAATTAAAATTATATTTTGTTTACATAGATTTGCGATAAGGATTTTGTTTGTTTTTACAAAAGCCAGATTTTTTTGATCTGAAGTTAAAGCTACAGCAGCTATTTTCCACAATTTGATGGACTACAGTTGCATTTGGGGTTTTAGCGGCTATATAATCAAATTGATTTCAAGCATTTTTTTTCAGAATTGAATTTTTCATAAAAATACAGAAAATTTGCAAAATTTTATTGCGCTAAAGTTTCGATTTAATGAAGTTTTAAATTTAGGATTTAGTGGCTGGCTTTAAAGCAATTTAAAGTCGACTTAAATATTCTCAAATTGCTTACAATACTAACGTTTACTTTTTTATTTCAAAAGCTTGCATTTGTTTAAAAAAATAAACTTAGTACTTATCTGATTTGCATTTCCATATTCGATTTTCAATGAAGTATTAAATAAAAATTATTTTTAATTGTAATCAGTTTTGCATGCACGGTAATTACTTAATGCGCTCTACTATACCAGAAGTTGTATAGCATTTTTGGCATCATGTTTGTAATAACGCAACTAATTACATTGAATTGTAACATTTGGACTGAATGGTGCGACTTGTATTTAATTCGTATGATTTTTGGTTAACCCTATAGCTAGGGAAAAAAGGTTAAATTTTGCAGGGTTCCAGGTCTTGTAGGAATTCTAGACGATAAACAAGCAGACGAACTTGCCGTTGATGAGACCAGAACCCTTCTGTGTACCTTTAGCGGATGATTGAAAAGGTATGCTCAACAAAAGAGTAGATAAAGATAGGCAAAGATGTATCTCAAACCTAGTGGGAGGCAATTACAATAGAGAAAATCTCAGTAACTATCCGGGAATAGCATCAGGTCGGTAACTGGTTTTTTGGTAGGAGACTGTAAACTCAGAGTACGTTATTCAGAATGGGGGTTCTACGCGAAACAATTAGATTTTTAGTGCAATTAGTAGATTTTGTGACAATTAGAGTGAATCATCGGAGTTCATTCTGCTGCACCTTGGTGCGTATCAGGTAATAGGCAGGGTTATTGTTGACACCGAGTAGCATCCCGAAATTTGTAAGACGAATAGGCTTAAGTACAGAGATTGGTGTGTTAAGAAATAAAATTGGCGCATTTGGTGTGAAGAGCAGACAAAAAACCTTAGGAGCTTCCAATGCACTCTGAAAAATGCACTTTTTGGTAAGGTTTATGGACCGACAAGTACTTCTGGAAGAACAATGAAATTTTCGATGTTACACTATCTTTATATTCCTTAAAATATAAGAATTGGAACTGGTTCATATGCTGTCTCAAAAGGTTCAATTAAAGGAAGGTTTTCTCTTCAACCATCAAGAGTTAATCCCTCTAAATGCAGTGCATTGTAGTAGTATTCAGGAAAGTAAATGAAAAGAACAGAGAAGAAAGGAAAAGTGTGATGTAAATTGATGTTGTTTTTCTTCTTTTTTAAACCAGTATTCTGTCTTGGTTATCAAGACCGACGCACTAAAATTTGATCAGAAATTTATCACAAGTTTTGAGTTTTTGAGTCCACTGGCCGTCAACACAACTTTTTGTGGGTATACGTGAAGTTTTTGTTTGAACAAGAACAAGCCATTAATAATTTCAGCACTGGAAGACAATATTATAGTTGTCATAGGTGACATGTCATTCAGAATACTTGATGTTGGACATTAATTTAGAGCTTGAAACCTGTAAAATAGTCACCCGTTATAAACATTTTAATTTGGTTTTTGACATCTAATTAATAGAAACGATTTTTAATTATTACGTGTTGTGCTTCAAATTGAATGTTTAACAAGATTTATTATTGCATGAATTTGTTGGATCACTGATCTCTGTTTATAGGTACTTTGTATTAATACGGCGGTACGGCAAATGAATTTTTTTTGAGTTTATCATGCTTGTATCTTTTTTAAATAATTTAAATTATCTTATTTGTTGCTTTTGTGTTAATTATTTGAAAATAATTGAAATTTTTGCAATTGACCATATAAATATCGTACAATTAATAATTTTTTTTGAAAAATATTTCACTTGTTTTTCTATCATTCATTAAAAGAAAAAAGGAAAAAGAAAAAATGAGAGAAATGAAAATTAATTTGAAAATTTTCCTAACACTTGCAGTGCAAATTATTTCAATTTTACTTTGAAATGTATACTGCGAAACTTGGTGGTCATACGAATTACGGGAGGTGAAATACGAAAAAGAAATTAAGGACGTTTTCGAATGCAATATTGAGGTGGTGCGCATATCACGCGGCGTTTATGGCCTGAGTGGTTATTTGATATTAAAAAAGATATGGACGACAGCGTAGTAACTGAGGTCAAACATATTTTAAAATACCGTTGGAAATTCCAATGAGACAATGACTGATCTACTGAGTAAATATTACAAACCATTCCTGATGGAAGGAATAAGAAATTGTTCTACGAATACCGTATTTGATGGGATATTCGAGCCGCCGCTAGCAAAACGTAGGATATTATTGTAGAGATTCATTCAACGCATATCTTACCATCTTATATGACAGAAGGTAATTATCGGCTGCTAATTTATATTCACAATTCTGTTGAGGCCACAAGGGATGGGTATTTTAAAATCGACAGATTAATTTAGTTAAAAAGTTTTCCATTTGTGTGTAAAAAATTCAGTGCTTAAGAACGCATGTTTTTTTATGGAAAATACTTAAGGACTCATTTAAGTTGTTTCAATTTGTTGTTGCTTCAGAATTTAAAGTTTATTTTATTTAGATTCGAATTTGATTTATTCTTTCTGCCTTTAATTACTTTAATTTTTTGAATAAAAATTGTTAAACAGTGAATATTAATTATTGAATGCTGTTCGATGATCTTTTTTTAACTCAAATAACTTATCAGATAACCAGATTTTTTCCTGCCCTGATAACAACATCATTCAATAAAAAGGCAACATCTCTACGCAAAGATCTTGCCGTAGTCTAGTAGGTAGTGTATTAGCTTTCTAGATGCGATCCCATGGTTCAAACCCCAGCTAAGACATTTCGAAAAGAATGAAAAAATATTGCTTCGACGGCTTCTTAAAAATTTGTGGTTCGGAGTCGACTTTAAACTATAGAACTCATCACAGATGGATTTTATTGTTTATTTTTTAATAACGAACAATTCCTTTGTCACGAAGTAGGAAAAGTAAGAAAGATTGGAAAACACCACTACCAACGGTGGCTAATACTTACTTAATTAGCCATTACAGCCCTGTGATGAGGATTACAACCTAGCATATCACACCACTTATATTGTGTGTACTAATTTTATCCATAAGTGGCTGGAATTATTGTTTAATGTCGACTTCGAACGATAGATTTGAGAAATTTTTATTTTGTATCAACATTATAAAGTAAACACTTACACACTTACATATATGAATACTACTTCTATATCAAAAAATGTGTTCAAAAATCACTAAGCGATCCAATATTTCAAATGCTAGTACTACGCGATTGTTGAGACTAAGCCTTTTTGTTCCATTTTCTATTTTAGTATCAATAAAGGAAGAAAAATTGAATTCATTCCATGATTGGCCCATGCTCATGTACCCATTCCCATGTACTACGCGATTGTTGAGACTAAGTCTTCTTGTTCCATTTTCTATTTTAGTATCAATAAATGAAGAGCAATTGAATTCATTCCATTGCTAGTCTAATGAGTCTACGAAGCTATGCAGCTTTTGCTGTTACCTTCACGATATCGAAAAGCTTGAAAGCATTTTTATTTAACGATCGCAAAAAACGATTTTCAAAAATGTTGAACATCGCAACGCTGCAGTCAAAGGAGGAGGGTTCTATGCGGCGATAAATGGTCCTTTTTTCATCAACTTAAAGAATTTGGTATCAGGTTTTTGGCGGCAATGATCACGCAATTTGACTCCAATAAACTAATAAACAATAAAACAACCAATATAATAAAAAAAACCAGTGAACTGCTAAACATATTTTGCCAAAATTGGTGAATTGCATGAACTACATACAGTTTGTGCTGTATCCAACAGTTCCATTACATAATTGGTCATCATAACCTTTCAGTCTGGATTATGATCTAGATTCTCCCACCACTTATGTTATGTGTGTTAAGTTGTGTACATGAGTGGCGGGGCTTACAATTTAAAGTCGACTCCGAACGACAGATTTTTAGAGAAACTTTACTTGGCAATTTTAGTTCACTCTCAGAGTTTTTGTCAGAAATCTGCTTAGGGGAAGTCGACCAAGAAATATTTTTAATATTTCGTTTTATTAGAGATGTCGGACCTGTGGTTTAAACCACGGGATTAAAGATTATCTTAAGGTTGTTAAATATCCGGTATTATTATTTAAAGAATACCACCTGCATTTTAAGTTTTTATGATTTGTTTTTGTTTAATTTTTTTATAATAAAAGAAACAAGATTTGTTATGAATTTACATTTTTTTCTTCATTGTAAATTAGAATTGATTTAATTTTAATGCATTCGTAAAACGAAAAGAAAATGTAAAAACAAACCGATAAGACAAGTTGCTCTGGTTATTTGATTTTTTGGTTACTATTGCTCTAACGCTGTTAAATATTTTGCAATAAATGTTCGCAACACTCAAAACAAAAACAACAATAAAAAATATTTAAAGTTTTTAACATTAGACAGACTGAATATATTGATATTTATCAAGGTCGTTGCTGAAGTAAATGAAAAAAAAAAACCATAAAATGAACAATAAAAACAAAAAAATCATATTGCAATAATGGCGGTGTTGGGGTATAGCAAAAATGATTATAAAAAAAAATAAAAAAATTATTTACAAATTTAGCATTTAAAGTAATGCAAATAAAGCCAACGATTAAATGTGGTTTAAAATAATTGCAATTGTTTTAAGGTCTTAACATAACAAAGAAACCAAGAGGCCACATTTAATAACAAGCTTAAGGAGCCGTAGTTTATAGAGCTTGTGTCTTAAGTCTTTTGTTTATAATGCTATAGCATCAGATCAACGAAAAAAAAACATTGTGTTTCACATTTTAAATATAAATTTTATGAACAACAAACAAAAACAAATTTTCAATTTCCTGTTTTATGCAATGAATTTTTTTATTATTTTGTCGGCTTTAGTTTTTAAGGAAAATTAACTTTTATCCACAAAATTTATTTCAAATTTATGCAAATGTTTGTGTTAAAAGTAATGCATCATTATTATTTGTTTTTTAATTATTTTTTCTATAATGATTTTGAATTAAGTGTTGCATTTAATAGCATTTTGAGTTTTATCGATATGTAAATGAGTGTTTTAAGTAGTAAATGAATGCATTAACAAACAGATACAGAATGTTTACTTTAAATCTTCAAGACTTACCAGTCAGGTTTCATTAGAGGTGAATAGCAATAAAACTAAATTGTGTCAGTCAGAGGTTTTGTACGTTAACTGGTCATAGATTCAATCAGATTGATTCAATTGGGCCTCTTTTTATTGGAAAACATTCTTAAAATTATTCTTGGCTCCAACGTTACCACCAAAAATCATGTCAGTCTAGAGATCAAGCACAGAAACACTCTTGGCAACATGTGCTACTATGGCTTCAATAGGCAATTACTTACTAGGATATGGCGAAAGGTTTCAAACAAACGAACATTTATTTAGCAATGAATTCCTTTATTAATAATTTAATGGCCTTTTTAATTAATATACTTTTTCAACTTTAAAATACATTTCAAACTGACCTTCAACTGGGCCATGAAAATCCATATTTATTCGATAATTACCTTCCGACATGTGTGATGGTAATTTATCTGTCGATATAAGGCACTTATCAAATACCATCTTGCGTTTCGTTAATGGTGCCTCAAATGTCTCGGAATAGGGTGCATCTACCGAACAATCTCGTATGTCCTCCATTACTAATGGTATATAAAATTTATTCATTGTATCCGTCAATGTGTCATTATTAATGTCAAATGGCATTCTATAATACGATTGACCCATGCCTGCACTGCGATACAAATGGCCCTCAACTATTAGGCTGTCATCAACATCAAATTTAACGTCCATATAACCACTTAAACCAAAAATGCCACGTGATTTGCGTAACACTTCGAATTGGCAATCGTAAAGATCCTTATTATTGCTGGCGCATTTTACATCCTGCAACTCGTAAGTCCAGTCACTCTCGCCGGCGACAGGAAGCAGCAGAATTGAAATGATATGTACGATTACAAGCGTAGTAAGACGTTTTAAATTAATTTTCATTTTTATTATTTCAATTATTTTTTTTATTTTTTAAGCAAATAAACAATAACAAGTGATTGTTTTTTAACCAAACGAACACTATTTATATGATATCTGTGGCATCCGTTATTGTAATTATTTAAAAATGTAATGTAATTACTTCTAATTACAACTAAAACAACAAACAAGTTATTTTAATTATCGAAAGAGATACAAGTGCGATTGATGTTACCTTAGAAATTGCCTGGCAATATGTGCCGATAACATTTTACAATTATTGATATGACAGATCTGACAGAGTTGAACATAATGAGATTTGCTCAAAATTCAATTACAAGAAGCCTAAATCGTTTTTAGCAACGTGATTAAATGTTATCAGTGTATCGTTAGCAGGTAGTTTGGTAGAATTTTAATATAACGTATCAGTGATCATTGATCAGTGAGCACTGTGCAGCAAAACAAATACCTGAAATAATAAATCTTGTAAAATATTCAATTTAGATTGCAACACGTAATAATTGTAAAAACGTATGTCTTAATTAGACCAAAAAATGTTTATAACGGGTGACTTTTTTTATAGGTTTTGATTTTAAAAATTGAAAAAGTTGAAAACATTTGCAAAATTGAAAAAACACATTTTTAAAGAGGTAAAGGCATCCCTGCCATTTACTTTTAAAGTGTAAATGAACACTAGTAGTCTAGTAGGTAGTGTGTTGGCTTATTACACATGAGGCCACAGTTCCAACACCACGTTTGTTATCTCCATCTAAAATATATAAGAAATATGTCTTCGGTGACTTCCTCTCAGAAGATTTTTGACAAAAGGTATGGGAGAAATAAAATTGTAATGAAAAGTTTCTCAAAAATCAGTCTTTCAGAGTCGACTTTAAACTGTAGGTCCCACCACTCCTGTATAAAACTTAATGCACACAACATAAGTAATCCTGACTAAAGGCTTGTAATGACCTATTATGTATGTATGTATTTGTGTGTCTATGTATTGCATATCGAAATGAAATTTTACATGTGTTTACTAAGATATTTGATTGACAAAACCAAAGTAGTGTTAAAAATTTGTTCAATTCCTGTTAAATAATATAAGCCTAGAAATATAAATAGTCCGCCAAATAACTTTTTTTTTGAAAATGCTTAAAAAAAAAACTACTGAATATTTTCTCAAATTTCTTTTTTTATTTTAAAACACAATCCTTCCGGTTAATATTGAAAAATAGTTCCATTCAAATGGCTGCCTCGGCTGCCCATGCAGTAGCCTACACCAGAAGATGCCGATTTTGCAAAAAAAAAAATCATCTTTTCAGATGAAGCTCATTTTGATCTTGGCGGGTATGTAAACAAGCAAAATTGTCGCATTTGGGGCACAGAAAACCCGCACGCATACATTGAAAAGCCGACGCACCCAAAACGAGTCACTGTTTGGTGCGGATTTTGGTCCAGAGGCAAAATTGGGCCATTTTTCTTCGAAAATGAGCAAGGAGCGGCCGTTACAGTCAATGGCGATCGTTATCGGGCCATGTTAAAAGAATTTTTGTTCACAAAAATTGAAGAGGAGGATATTGGCAACATTTGGTTTCAACAGGATGGCGCTACGTGCCACACAGCCGAAGCTACACTCGATGTTTTGCGCCCTGTTTTTGAAGATCGCATTATCAGCCGCAGAGCTGATGTCGTTTGGCCACCTCGGAGCTGCAATTTGACACCGTTGGACTATTATTTGTGGGCTGCCGTCAAAGATAAGTGTTACGCTGACAAGCCAGAGACAATTGACGCTTTAAAGGACAATATTCATGAAGCCATTGGTGAAACACAGCTGCACACAATCGATAATGTGCTTAAAAATTGAACCGATCGTGTAGGCTACTGCATGGCCAGCCGAGGCAGCCATTTGAATGAAATTATTTTCCATTATTAACCGGAAGGATTGTACTTTCAAATAAGAAAAGAAATTTGAGAAAACATTCAGTAGTTTTGTTTAAAGCATTTAAAAAAAAAAATATTTGGCGGACCCTTTATCCAAATTTTTTCATCCACTCTCCTTAATTTCATTCTATTTCTATTCGTTATAAAACATTCAAACATTTTTGTTAAACAATCCATTGTTGTATCAATGTATTGTTAGATTGTTAAACAAAAATAACAAGAAAAAACGAGAACAAAAAAATTGTTTTACATTTAGAACCGTTGGCTATTTGCATTTGATACGATAAAAACAACAACCATTAATAATAATAGAAAAAATATATGACCTTCAGAAAAATGTTATAAACGTAATAAAAGTTTAACAATTTATAACAATTGCTCTAATGATTGTAAAATCAAACAATTCTACAAAGAATTTTATTAGTTTAAAAAGCAAGTGTTCTTTCTACCAGTAGGAGAATAAAAAAATGATTTCATTTCATGAAGTATTTGGTGTCGGTGTTTATGGAATCTAAGGTCCCAAAGAGTAGACGCTATAGATGGGAAAAAAATAAAAAGATTAGACTTCTTATCTGGAAAAGAGGTGACTTCCCAGATTATGGAGAATCTGTGAAACTGGTATCAAAAGATTTTGCTGTGTCTTATAAAGCATTTATAGACCTTTTTTGATCTATTGTACTGTTTTTAATTTATACAGGGTTTTCCTAGTTCAGAAATATCAAACAAAACGAAATATGAACAAATATTTCTTCCTCGTCATTGTCTCAGCAGATTTCTGGCAAAAATTCGTAGAGTAAATAAAATTGCCATGAAAAGTGTCTCAAAAAAAATCTATCGTTCGGAGTCGACTGTAAACTGTAGGTCCCGTCACTCATGTATAAAATTATCACACACATGAATTGTGTGAGAAAGGTTGACTAAAGGGTTGTAATGCCCAGTTACGTACGTACGCAGATTTCCTATAATATTTTCTATAAAACTATTGCCCAGGCAAACTTCAGTATGCTTCACGGTGTCAACCAGGAATATTTAATGCTCAGCACCTGATACGCACCCAGGCGTTCACTTCTTGCATTCAGTAATGCCGAACAGGTTGCAAGTAAGTGCACAGATCACAGGATCTATATATTGGGTTAAAGGCGATCCCCAATGTGAACAAGTGTTCTTTTAGTCTGCAGTGCTCTGTCAACTATCTGTTTACTGACCACAGGTTGTATCTGTATAGTTTGATGCATGACTCAAATCTCCTTGTATTTTAATTACTCAATAAAAGTTTAATTACCTCGACCAAATATGTTTTGTGAAGACTTTCTGCCTCTCTCTCTCTCGCTCTTCCCATTCGCTGGGTTTACCATTTCAAACTTTTTTCTACCGAACCGAAATATTTTGGCCCCATTAGCGGTATTGAAGCTTTCCTCCTTAGAAGATCACTGCGACAAATTTCCATATAACCTGTAACAAAACAAAGAGTAACAAAGGATGAAACCATATGCTACCAATTGCGTAACATCCCACTGAATAGATAGTGAGATATTGCAAGTTCAATATATATTTGATGTATTGGTTACTGAGGTCTAGTGCTGCTGACGTTGCTTCAATATATGATTTGCGACAATTGTTGATGTTAGTCGCCGTAGTGTAGTATGTAGTGTGTTGGCTTATTAGACGAGAAGCCGTGGTCTGACAATCCAGGTCTGACATCTCCAACTAAACGAAATATCTCAGCAGATTTTTGGGAAAAACTCTGAGAGCAGAATAAAATTGCCATGAAAAGTTTCTTAAAAATCTGTTGTTCTGAGTCGACTTTAAACTGTGGGTGCCGCCACTCATGTATCAAAATTAATACACAAAACATAAGTGGTGTGAGAAACTAGCTTCTAATCTAGACTAAAGGGTTATAATGACCAATTATATATGTATGTTGATGAATATGCATAGCTCTTGAGAAAATGTGCTCCACATAAGAGAGGTTTTACTGCCAAGTACGTAATTGTATTGTAAGATTAGTTCTTCCAGATATTTGTGTTTCTTTCTATACCAATGCCATTTTCCTGCTGCTATTGCCTCTATACTGTCTAGACAACAGAAACTATCGCCTTAGTGCTGTTTGTTAACATTGTCTTCAATACACGAACCATAGATGGTTATCTGTTGACAATATATTGTCAACCAAATTAACTTTTCTTAAGCGCTTTATGCAAAATTCTTCTGGCATAAATTCTTTCCAAAACTCCCTGCAATAATAACCAGCTTTTATGTGTATTGTTTGTTATAAAAATTATAAATTTTCTACGACATTTAGAAAAGGAGAAAAAACAGACTTTCGGCGTTGATTGCTTGTTAACAACAATTATTAGCTTTATTAGCATTTTGTTAACACCTCTTTTGTTTTTTGTTGTTTGTTGTTTTAATTTTCTATTAACGTTATTTCTTTTATCATTTATTAATAATAATAATGTATGCATGAGTATATTGTCGTGTATAAAACGATCTGAAGGAGAATATTTATATTTATGTTGTCATGTGTGGCTCAAAGCCTAATAGAGGCTCAATTACATAATTACATGCCAATGGACAAGAAACGTGCGTTATAACACTTTTGGCCAACAAAAACAAACAAACCTCAAAACGGCAAAAGAAAAGCCAAAAACAAAATTAACTATTCCTCCTCTCTCCCATACGCATAGAGACACACTTTTATTTTTTATGCCGACAAAAACAAAAACAAAAAAATGGTGACAAACTGGATACTTTTAAAGGCAGCGTACCGCAATTGAAAAAATGAAAAATACAACCAGCACTTGATGCCAATAACAAGAGATGCAAACGCATCATAACACAACATGCGGCAAGTGATGTTAGTTGCCAACAACAAAAAAAAAATCCGTATAAAATTAGTAGAAATGGTTTGTTTGGCTTTTCCAGCCAAAAGGCCAGTTACAAACACCGATCAGCGTCAACACTGTTAGTTGTTGTTCATGTAAAATCACACAAACTGACGACAGTCTGTCAGTCAGTTAGCCAGTTAGTCATTAAATGATCCAATACACACTCCATTACCGATTTTTTTTTTGTCGGTTACCCATTTGATTGGATAAAACGTTCAAGTGACCAGAAATAAAATATTAAAAATCAAAATAAAATTTATGGGAAAAAGCCGAAGAAAAAATGAGTCTTAAAAAGAAAAGCCAAATTCACCATTTAACCATATGATTGACGAGTTAACATGACGATTTATGTCTACTGTAATGGAGAGCGAAAATTATAGTGACTTGAAATTTTTCAATTGATTTTTGATTTCTTTTTTTTTACTTTTTTTATATCTTCCTGGCGTACATATGTATATGGAGACATTAAGAAAAGAGAATCTAAGGTCGCAACGAATTTGAAATACACTATGTGTGGGTTAGTCTTGTTATATAAGGACTGATGTTTTCAATGGCAATAGAAATTAGAATAACTTTTCCCGATTCTAAGCATTAAATTTGAGCTATCAACTCAAGTCCCTTTCGCAAGATGGTTCAATGTATTGGGTTGAAAGTAATTTCCCGACAGAGGATTTATTTGTATTTTTTTGCACCCAATTTCGCACCTAAGCCCTTTAATTTTTATATGCTTTGAGAGCTCATATAGTAAGGCTTCTGTGTGGAAAATTCCAATTAATTCTACTCAGTAGTTTTTGGTTGATGCCCTTTTAAATATAGAGAGCGATAAGCAGCATTTTCGACATATCTTACTGTTTTACTACAGAAAGGGTAAAAATGCCGTTCAAGTCACAAAGAAATGGACCGATATGTATGGAGAAGGTGTGTTGATAGTACGCCAGTGTCAGAACTGGTTCGCTAAATTTCGATCCGGCAATTTTAATGTCGAAGATGCACCATGTTCGGGAAGGCCGGTAGAAGCTGATAAAGGCATTAGTTGATGCGAACCGGGGGATAACAACACGTGAAATCGGATTGAAGTTAAATTTATGAAATTCAACAGTTTATGACCACTTGAAAGGCCTGGGGTTATCCGCGAAGCTCGTTGTATGGGTTCCCCTTGTTCTCTTGTTGTCTGCGATTCGCTTCTCAAACGTCACGAAAATTATCCGTTTTTGAAGCGCATCATCACTGGGGACGAAAAATAGGTTGTATACAACAACGTCAAACGCAAGAGGTCTTGGAGCAAAAAATATGAACCGTCTCCAACCATTTCCAAACCCGATATTCACCAAAAAAAGTGATGCTGTTTGTTTGGTGGGATTTCAAAGCAATCCTTTTTTAAGCTTTTACCGGAAAACACAACGATTAATTCGGAAGTCTACTGTCATCAGCTGGACAAACTGAATGATATACTTCATACGGAAAAGGCCAGAACTAATCAACAGGAAAGGTGTAGTGTTTCATCAAGACAACGCGTAACCTCACACAAGTTTGGTCGCTCGCCAAAAGCTTTTACAGCTTGAATGGGATATAATCCTACACCCACCATATTCTCCAGCCCTTGCACCATCGGATTATTATTTGTTCCGGTCCAAAAATATTTTAGACGGAAAAACCTTCACCTCAAATGAAAAGGTCAAAAATCACCTCGATCAGTTTTTTGCTAGCAAAGACCAAAAATTGTATGAGCTTGGAATTATGCTACTACCAGAAAGATGGCAAAATGTGTGGTGGACCAGAACGGCCAATATATTATTTAATAAAGTATTTGTTTATTATACGAAAATTGTCTTTCATTTGCACAAAAAAAAGGAAAAAAAACGAAATTACTTTCCTAACAACCCAATAGCATATATCGTGAAATAATTAAATCAGTGTAACTATGATTATTAGGACTGCTGAGAATTTAACGTGAACTATCCTACCAACTCCCTACAATCGAGAATTTTTGGGTCAGGATTACGACCTAGCTTCTCATCCCATGTTATGTTGTGTGGGTTAATTTTATACAAGTGTGGCTGAACCTACAGTTTAAGTCTCAGAGTTGTTGCCAGAAATCTGCTGAAAGGAAGTCGCCGGAGAAATGTTCTGTTGGAGATGTCTGACCTGCGGTTTAAACCGTGGCCACACATCTAATAAACCAACACACTATCTACTAGACTACAGCGAGTTCATGAGAGTTCTGATATTTTTAATATGACACGTAGGGTATCCATCCATTCAACACCTATGAATGAAATGCTCATAACAAAGTTGTTTTTTGTTAAAGGATTTGTGGAAATGAAGAGGCGTTTGTGATGTAAACAGATATTGTTGTATTGATTGTAGCTGGTAAATGAAATAATACGGGATATAAGGTTGCCGCCAGTTACTACAAAACATGTGGCGTGTAAAGCATTTTTTTTTGTTTGTTAACAACAACTGAGTTTTAGCCAACAAATAAATAAACGCATTGAAATATAAAAAAAAGCATACAAACTTAAATTGTTTTTTCATTTCATTTATTGCTGCTTCTCTAAAACACAATTAAAAAAAAAACACAACATTCCCTGTAAAAAATTTGCAATCTAATGGAATATTTCTTTTTTTTTTTCTTTTCAAACAAGCGAACATACATTTCATTAAGTTTACTTAAAGAAAAGTTTTTTATGAATTTTTTTTGTATTGTTTCTTTAAATATTATTACCAAGTGAAAGTAAGGAAACTCTGTGTATATTATTGCAGTACTACATGAAATAAAGAAATTAATGAAATATGCATTTAATTTAACCGATATTTATAAATGCATTAGACACGAGTGCATGTAAGAAAGACGTCTCTATGCGAGTCTAATGAAATGTAAACACATATGAAATATTATTGCATAAAGTTTGTTTCTTAAGTCTTTTGTTTCACTGCTATAACCAATTAATTTGTCATTTCAAATACACTATGACAACATTTTTATTTCCTTTCTTTTTCAATTTATAATTACACAAGTTTATTATCTTTGTTGTTAAGCTATGCATTGAGATGATTATGAAATAAGAGAAGAAATTTATGTTTTTAATCTATTGCACGCAGGCTGTAGTAAACACTAATACAGGAAATATTAAAAAAAGAAGGATTTTATAGGGAAATATTTCCAATTGGCAATTATTGAAAGCATTTTTATGTTTTTAAAAGAATAATTTAGAAATTATAAACGGGAAAAAAGAAAATTATTAAAAAAAAAAATCATACGTATCCTAATGCCATAATGATGAATGACAAAATGCGATTTAACCGTTTGACTGCTAAGCGATTCTGGTGAGAACGTTCGAAAACTGCTTGAAAACTGCAATTTATTAACTAATATAATAAAAAAATCTACAAAATTCTAATAACCTATGTATAAAGAGAAGAACCCTATATCTCGTCTTTTAATTTTATTTTTGCTTTTTGACTAAATTTTTACACTGAAATTCGCAGCGCAAATGCGATTTTCGTAACAAATGAAGCCAGCGCTTTTGCGCCGCGTAGCAGTCAAACGGTTAAAGTTCAGAATTTTTAAAACAAACCTCATCAAAGATAGGAGGATACGAACGTAATGCACTATTCCGCTTAGGTTAATAGAAAACGGTTGCCGGGACATCGCAGTTAAACAGAAAGCTTTTGTGTTTGCTTTTCTAAAGTCGCTGTAGTCTGAAGGGTAGTGTGTTGGTTTATTAGACGTGAGGACACTGTTCAAACCCCAGGTCAGACATCTCCAATCAAACGAAATACGAAGAAATATTTCTTCGGGAACTTCCTCTCAGCAGATTTCTGGCAAAAACTCTGTGAGTAAATAAAGTTGCCTTGAAAAGTTTCCCTAAAAATCTGTCGTTCGGAGTCGTTCCCGCCACTCATGTATAAAATTAGCACACAACATAAGTATTATGAGGAACTAGGTCGTAATCCTGCCTGAAGGGTTGTAATGACCAATTATGTGTGTTATGTATGTAAAAACAAACAAGGAACGGATAAGCTATGCGAAGATGAACGTAAATCCTGCAGCCAGCTCAACCTCATTATAATTTTCAGAAAAACCTAACTGTCTACTCCTCGAACTATGTTTTATGGAGGGCATGCATCTTGCTCCTATGATGGACTAGATGGTTATAGATCTAATTTTCAACTCCTAATTATCTCCAGGTTGAAAACCATCCCAACCCATCATTTTGCTATTTGTTTCTCAGCGTAACAATTACACATAATACGATAACAAATATGAAATAGAAAATGGTTAAACTATACCATACTTAGTGCTTTAACCTTCCGCATAACATCAATGCCTATTGATTCTATGGATATTCATACTGGAAACTCTAAATAAAAATGTTTTGTTCATACATACTAGAAATGGTGCTGAGTTGCTATTTTTACTTTCCCTTTTCAAAAGCTTGTTTATTTTTTTGTTTTCAAATAACACTGATTACTTCACCACAGCAATTTCATTTTCAAACCAGGAGAAATGAAAACAAAACAAAAAAACTACATTAACGACCTCATTGGCTTGCTGCTAACCTCTTAATCCCTAAACAAACATTTTCAATTTAGCTTTTCCATGGAAAAACTCCTCACCTAAAAAGCCAATAACAAAATTAAAACAGAAAGAAAAAACAACAACAACAACAAATGCAAAGAAAACAAAATAATCGAACAATTTTATCGGTTTTGAAAAAAAAAATTTTTTTTTGGATTTTTTTTCTTTTGTTGTTGTTGTTTTTAATGCGACAAATAGTTTTAAAAGGCGATATTTTTTTTGTTTTCTTTCTAAAATTTCCAAGGCAAAAAAACATATTGGTGGCGAAGGCAGGCACAGCACCGTCAGCGGTGCTTTAACGTAAAACCAAAACATCGACAGACAATATCACCTACATACTCTATTTGTTAAAAAATCTGATTAGGCTTTCAAATTGTCAGCAAACAAAGTTGAATTCGACATGAGCATATTTAGAGAGAAAAAATGTTTTTTTTGTTTTTTCTTGTTTTGTTGGATTTTTCTTTAATAGACAAAACGTCATACTAAAACAAAGGCACAACAACTATTACAACAACTTTATAGAATAACAGCAATTTGTTTTTGTTTTTCTTTTTTTTTTCAAATCGAATAACTTAAACAAAAAAAAAAAAAAACCAAACAGTTACTAAAAGAGGGTGTTTTTAGTTTTATTCGCTTATATTTCTCTATTGTTTCATGGGGTATTTAAAGTATTTGTATTTACGTATTCAGCTACAGCAGAGATGCTGTAATAGCCAACCTTCAATATTAATGGGGTTGTATCTCATTACAATCACATAGAAAAAGAGAGAGAAAAACATATTAGAAATAAAAACAGAAACATTTAAAAGGTATTTTAATTGCATCATTTTTGTGTGTTTTTTTTTACAAATATTTTTTTTTTTTTTGATCTAACCTTCGTAAGATTTGTTGGCTCAATTTTAACATCTAATGCATCAAAAAGGCAATAATAATGATCTAAATGATGCTGCCTATTGTTATATTAAACACTTGCAAACTATATGCGTCACGAAAATAAAAATTTTAATTTCAAATTTTTGTAACTAAACAGATCATAATTAAAAATTCATGACAAGCTTAAAACTTCTTACGCAATTGCTGAATACAATTTTATTGTAATACTATGCCTATTAAATTGGCATAATTAATAGGTTTATAAAACGTCATTCGGTTTGAAAATTTTTATTTAATTATAATTAAAATTATTATTACTTTGACGTAATTGGTCAGTACATACAACTGTTTAGTCAGGATTACGACCCAACTTCTCACACCACTTATGTTGTGTGTGTTAATTTTATACCATGAAAGGCTGTACCTACAGATAAAGTTGACACCGAACGACAGTGAAAAACTTTTCTTGGCAATTTTATTTACTCACAGAGTTTTTGCCAGAAATCGGCTGAGAGTTACTCGCTGGAGAAATATTTGTTCATATTTTGTTTTGTTAGAGATGTCAGAGCTGGGGTTTGATAATAGCTGCAGAAAAATGAGCAGACTTTTAGTGAAAGCTCGAAGAGCCAATAAAATCGCTTGGAAAGCTGAAGTTTTTAAAATTCTGTTCCCTAAACATGAAGCCTATTTCTGGATTCGAACGATCCAATTAACATGAGAGTCCAATTCATCCGGAAAAATTGTGGATTTTGCGCCGGCGGCGTTATCGGTCTGTAGTTCTTTGATAATGACGTTGGCTAAGCGAATACTATAAACATCTAGCACTATACGTTGATGATTATTAACTTTTTTTGACAAACATTGGATGATCTGGATACCAACGACATATGATTTCAATAACACGGCACTCTGTGTCACATTCATACATTCTGAACGAGCGATTTGTGGGCATAGCCATCTCAGTTGGAGGTGATGTTGCACTAGCTCATTCGATTGAAATCGTTAGATTTTTGCATGTGGATTTTCTGAATATGCCACAAAGCACACCGATTTTTAAAGGCATCATAACATATGTCATTGGTCAAATTTAGGCCGAGTTATGATCTAGGTTAGGTTAGGTTAGCGTGGTAGCTTTAATTTACCCGTTGTGATGCCACAGGTGAACGCAGCCTCTGTACTGACCAAGTTCCTCTGATCCAAGGAGGAGGAAGTTGGTCAGCGCAAGGGCTGCACATTTTCGAAAACCACGACTACACCACGCTAGAGTTATGAGCCTTAGTCATGGAAAATTTGATATTTCGGATGCGCTTCACCCGGAGAAACCGTGATAGACATTCGAACGATGTTATATTCCATACATAATGACATCAGTAGGTCATTTAAACAAACAGAAAATTTCCATGAGATCTCACACACACTTTGTTTTATTTAAATTTAAAGATAGGGAGCCCCTTTAATGAAAGAGCTAATATTTATTGATGATAACATTGTGCAAGTTATTATATTCTAATATTGATGGAGATATTTAAGGCTTCTACATTCGCTTCATGTGATAAGTGTTTTAAGGTGACTGCTCCTTTTGTTTTGTTATCTAAAATTTCGTTGTAGTATATGAGGAAGCATAATCCCTTTCTAATGAAAATACTGAAAGACATAAAGTTCAATTTGTTTTGCATTTAAAAATTAAATGAGATTATCTGAAAGCTTTAAAATAATGTGTACTTTTAAAACATACATATGACCGAACCTTTTTTGAAAGCAATTTATTTTAAATTACAGCTGCTATCTATCTAAGTGTCATGTTGGCTGAGTTTGATGCCACTATCCATTCTACTTCTTGCTTGCCTAGTTGCAATATTTTTCTGACACAATTAAACCATTTTGGAATAGTTTTTCCCTCATAAAATTAAAAAATAATTGAAACATTCACCAACTTTGCAAATTCCTTTATGCCTATACATTAAATAATCACTCTCTTAATACCCTCGATACCTGGTAAAATATGTTTTAATTTTTTGTTCGAACCTTCCAAAAATTTATTTTTTTTATTAAAACTCTAGCTTCAGGCATATTTTTCATATTTTTATGGGCTAAGCATGAGCTTTTTAGTAATGTTTGTAATTTAATCAGTTTTGTAGGTGATATACCGGCCATAATATTTATTCAAAAGCTATTAAATAAATTTCTTTCCCATAATAAAAACGTTGAAAGTGCAAAAGCAAAAAGCAAACGAAATGCTTTTTTTCTTTCCTGCCTGCATTCACGTTTCAACAATTGTTGCTCCAGTTCATTTAGATTGCAACGAGTTTGCACGTGCCTGTATTGCACCACTAAACAAAATTAGTATGGAAAACAAAAATAAACAACAACAAAAAAATGGAATAAATAGTAAAACGAATAAATATGTTTATTTTATCGAAAAATACACAGAAATTTTTTGTTATAATTTTTGTTGTTGTTGTTTTTGTGGTTAAACCTTTGGCACGTTATGTTGACAATGACTTCCTTGTTATAGTTACGGTTTTAATGCAATAGAAACAAATATAAATAAAATAAATTATTTAAATTTGATTACCTTTTTTTCTTCCTCTCCTCCTCTCTCTCTCTCACTTTGTTATGCAAATCAGTACCTGGATTTCTATGGAAAACAAAATTTTAAGAGCGAAAAAGGTTTAAAAAAAAAAAATAAGGAAAATATTTTAAGGCGGTAGGTGGCAACAGACTACATAATTTTGTTAAAATATTTTACAATGATTTTCTAACAAAAAACATACTGAACGTGACAAGTCATTGCTTGCCTTTAAACTAAATTTATTTTAAAAATTTTTCACACAAAATCTGGTTATATAAGGGTGTCTAATAGAGTCCCTCTTTTTCAAACGAAAGAGATCGCTATAATTGAAAACATTATCCGCTTATTATTTCGAATGTATTTGAAATTATTTTAGCGTTTAAGTTGACTATTAACTGACCACAGTTTTTACTAAAGGCATGTCTACGTTTATATGTACGTTCGAATATTCAAACAGTAGTATGTGGATGTTAGAATTTGTAACCTTTGAAGCCTTTGAAGTTGTTTCTGAATACCACAACTACTATAACAAAAGCTTCCAATTCAAACTCATCATGAAGTTTCTACCAATTAATCACGCTGTGTTCCTTTCAATTTCATGACGGCAACTGAAGTCGCCGTAGTCTAGTAGGTAGTGTGTTGGCTTATTAGACGTAAAGCCAGGGTTCGGGCCCCAGGCCAGACATCAAGATAAAATATAAAAAGTATTTCTTCGGCGACTACCTCTCAGCAGATTTCTGGCAAAAACTCTGAGAGTAAATAAAATTGCCATGAAAAGTTTCTCAAAAATCTGTCGTTCGGAGTCGACTTTAAACTGTAGGTCCCGCCACTCATGTATAAAATTAACACACACAACATAAGTGGTGTGAGAAACTAGGTCGTAATCCTGACTGAAGGGTTGTAATGACCAATTACGTAACTTAGCATATACGGGAGACGTTCCATGTGTGAGTGTTCAGATATCATTTGATTTTTCACATGTGCGGCATTGAAATTTTCACTGAGCAATGCAAACGTTTTCTGAGTATGCTTTTGTTTTTTAACTTTTATTCTCCATTGATTTAATCACTTCTAAATGCACCATATGTGTTCTGTTATGCATAATGTTCCTGATATTTCACCAGAGCTTTTAGGACTACTTAGCAGATCGGTATGCCATGATTGTTAGGTCAGGAATAACCTATGGAGCCAATACTTGGGCAAACAGAACAAATCTGAAAACAGCTCAAAGGGATTTGAACAAGATACAGGAGACTAGCATGTGCTGGTATAACAAGTGCAATAAAAACTTCTCCTATTGTGAGACTTGAAGCTTTATGGGATTTGTGACCGTTTCGTGAGTAATGAATCGTGTTGGTGTCCCTTGGATGGAACCAATAGGGGCTCTATGATTTTGGTAAATGCTTTGCAACGAGACTTAGTAACAAAAGTGAACGACAGATTTTTGGGAAATTTTTCATGTCAATTTATTCACTCTCTGAACTTTTGGCTAAAATATGCTGAGAGAGCTAGAGGCTATACACACTCTTAAAAGTGGTGCCATTTTGTGGTATACGCATGGGTTAAGAAAGGTTCTTTGATAGAAGCAGAAGTTTCTGGTTTCAGAATGAAATATTCCTAACCCAGCTAAAAACTTTAGAGTATATTCTAAGCGGAAGTTTATGTCATCGTCAAATGTGCTCAATTCATTGTTGTCGAAAAAGTATTGAAAACTCTACCTATACATTATTCACATACATAATTGGTCATTACAACCCTTCAGTCAGGATTACGACCTAGTTTCTCACACCACTTATATTGTACGTTAATTTTATACATGAGTAGCGGGACCTACAGTTTAAAGTCGACTCCGAACGAGAAACTCTTCATGGCAATTTTTATTTACTCTCATAGTTTTTGCCAGAAATCTGCTGAGAGGAAGTCGCCGATGAGATACTTTGTGTATTTTGTTTTGATGTCTGGCCTGGGGCTCGAACCCTGGCTTTACGTCTAATAAGCCAACACCCTACCTTCTAGACTACGGCGACTGCAATTATTAGGAGTTGATAAAGGTTGTCCAAAGCAAATCTAATTAACACGTTGACTGCCAACTACGAGATAACTCGTAGATTGCGTTCCCTTCTATGGCGACAAACTACGAGTTATCTCGTGCTCACTAAAGTGAAAAAATCAAATTGTCGTTTTTGGCAAGTTTTCTGAAAATTAAAGACATGTATGACAATGCAGGTTGACGAATTCTGCATGGGGATAACAACCTTAGCACATGACTTTGGCATGGGAGTTCGACACCTATGTCTAATGTGTCCAATGCTAGTTAACATTATGCTGGACATTGTTATAGAACATGTCATTGCAGGTATAAACTGTACTGTGTGAATGTAAATCCGGATACTCCCTCCAATATTCTGATATGACCATTAAGAAAAATAAAAATCCGAAAACAAAAATAAATTTGCAATAAACAACAATAGTATGGCCCAATAGCTTATTACCAGCAGCTATAACAACAACAACTGGATTTAGGAGAGAAACAATGCGTTTACTTTTATTACGATGTTCTTATTTTTATTAATTCTATGGCCTGGATTTGCCTTGTGGCAATAAAATTTTTCTAAATAGGCTACAATAGAGTAGCCGGATTTTGTGTGAATGTTTGACTATTTATAATAAACTTTAAAACATTTTCATACATTCGTTTCGACTCTAAAACCTCACAATAATTACAAAAAAGCCCTTTTCTTGCTTATTGAAATCATTAAAAAATGTTTTAAAAAATGTGAAATGAAATAAACTTAAATAAGTCATCATAATAAATACAATATGTTGCACATACAAAAGTGTATTCAAAAAGAAAAATAGAAGAAAAAGAAAAGCAAAAATAATCACAACACAAATGAAACATAAAAATCATGTTTATTACCTCATTTGTTGCTGCATATTGTATAGCAAATGCATTAAACATTGTATATGGTTTGGTGACGTAAAATAAAAACAAGAAAAAGCACATTGTAGCACATTCCTTTTTCGAAAAAGCAATGAAGTATTTCAATAAATTTGTATGGAGCAGGTATGAATTATTTTTTTTATTTTTTTTATTAAAAGTTCAATGGCATTTCAACTCCCACCTTATCACATGCAAGATACGAGATACGTTAACCATGTATGCACATACGGTAAGAGATACTCGTATATAACCAGACATCAGACATCAAGAAAAGAAAAGTAGCACGATGAGAAATTGGGAAATAAAAAGAAAAACATGTTGCAAACATAAAATAAAAACAAATAAGTTGCCAGTAATTTAAAACGCACTATATGACTATACTATATATATATACTATATACCACAGAGCACTTTTTGTTCAACACATTATTGACTTAAATTGTAAAAAATTTTACTTGAAATATAAATTTCTTGTGCGTTACATATGCCACATCAGACTCAATTACTGTGTTAAAGTAGGGTATTCGTTTGTGTTTTTACAATCCAAAATGTGCAGACTTAAACCTACAAAAAAAAAACAAACCGCAAACGTGCTTGACATGTAACACTTGCTGCTGTAGCACAGCAGCTTTAACCTTTAAACTGTTCATACAAAACATAATATTGTGGTTAAGATATCATAACAAAAATCTAAGCACAGACATTTAATAGATTTTACATAAAATTTTATGCTGGTGGCATATACTAAAAGCTTGCTGTAGTAATACTGTTGCAACTTATAATAGACAAAAATTTGTAACCAAAGTGCTGTAAACTATCGAAAGTGGCACAAATGTCCCATTGAAGAGGATTCTGAGGAACATGTTATCGTGATTATATACTAAAAATTTGTTGAATATCAAATTGTTTTACGATCAATGATTGATCAAGTTGGTCAATCAGTGATTGATCAAGCTGGTCAATTAGTGGTTGATAAAGCTGGTCAATTAGTGGTAGATAAAGCTGGTGCAACAATTGTTGAAACGTGAATTGTTGAAACGTGAATGCTTGATCAATGATTGATCAAGTTCGTCAATCAGTGATTGACCAAGCTGGTTATCATTCGAAAATTGGTAAACGTTAAGATGTTGACTAAGGAGAACTGGGTTGCTATGGAAATATCACAGTCCATGTGAGAATGGCAGCCAAAAAGCCTACTACTTAGGATATGAAAGTTCTGAAGTTAAAGGTGTAGATTGTTTTAGTCAGTAAATATTAAACCTTTTCCTTAATATCGGAAACTAATTCTTAGTTTTGTGCAATATATGTACCTGTCACTAATCAAGTTCCAATTATCCCAATGAGAAACGCGAAAAACTATACCAACCTTGGCCAGATGCCAGAGTTACATTGACTACCTGCATCCATTATCAAGGTATAGTAGATCTCCGTATAGTACGCATATGAGTATTACTACCTGTGCTGGATGCAAGCACTTTAAAAATAATGGTCATCATCTAAATGGACTGCTTCATGCCATATCGAAGTCTACCTAAGCTAACGCCGTTAATCTCTTCATAGGAAATCTCTAACGTAAACATATTTCTTCAACTCTTTTATTCCACTCCTTTATCATAAAGTAACTGGTCATTGTAAACTTTAGGATGTCTTGTCGAAAACACAATGATCACATAAAGCTTTGTATTGCAATTGGGAAAATAAGGGAGAAAAGGGAAAAAAGGAAATAGCGTTAAGGAACACTAGTTTTTACCTTTTTACACGATAAATGATAGAAAATAAATACAAGGAGAATAGCCAATAGGCAGAAAAAAAGCAGTAACTCTTCTTCCATTGTAGTATCGCCAAAACTGTGAAACTCAAGCCATATTGCGAAGGGTTGCTAAAAACATTAATAGAATTGGATATCGTACTGTCAATAACAAGTTTTTCTCCATCAAAAGCCTTAAAATTATATGCTGCTCCAGCATATATCGTATCCTCATGTCCATAACATCAAAGTCTTATGACTTCGTAATACTTACATAATCTGTAGGTATTAATTTTGTATCCTACATCATGTCTGCGTCAGCCGAACAATCTCATTGGACTCTTCACTACACTTCAAAGTTGGGCCTTATGCAAACCATGAGGAATAACCCGTTATTTCAACACAAGTCTAGAGGACGTCAACTATGCAGACGATGTTTGTATGTCAACTCAGTTGTCTTTTTCGTAGTATTAAACATAAGCTGCGAGCTCAGGTCTGATATCTTGAAGAAAAAATTGTAAAAAAAATAGTTCTTTCGACCATCCACTCCCAGCAACTTGCCGTCAAAAGCTCTACAAGTAAGTAATTGCTCAGAAAAAACTTCTCAAATCTATCGTACTGAGTTTACAATAAACTGAATCTCACTCCACTCATGGATAAAACTAACAAACACAAGTGGTCTGATGTGAAAAGCTAAATCCGAAGCTTCATGCCTAAATATCTAAGCCTCCAACCAAAATAATTTAAAGTGATGTTCTCAAATAATAAAAAAAAATGTCTGAATCTATAAGGGGTTAATATTTTTAGGATTTTTTTTGCTGCTTTATTCATATATTTTTATCTTTGCAACAAAAATGTGTTTGCAGTTGCATTTATGTTTTTTTTTCTTTTTAATGCCACTAAAGATGTAACCGCTATTGTCAGGTTTTATTTATAAATTTTTCTTATTTTGGTTAAATAGGAAGATATCAGTTGTTGTTGAAGCTGTTGCTTACTGTTGTTTGCTGTTGCCAATGCAGTCAAGTTGCATTATTTGATGTTTATGGTAAACGTTTTAACAGAAGAAGAAGAAGACAAACAAAAATGCCAACTACTGTGTTTAGGAAGAAGAAAATGTAAACAAAACAAAAAAATTTAAGCAAAAGTGGCTGTTTAACACGATGGACTCATTATTCATTTTTTTCTTTCAAGCAAAAACAAACAACTGTACGAGACCAGACACAAAATAAGATTTTACCGACCTTGAAAATTTGTAACAAGTGTTTCGATTTTGTTTTTATTTTTACTTTTTTTTTATTATTAAATACTTCAATCTCAGTTTTTTTTTCGATTGTTGGATTTTTAAAAATTAAAATTTAAATTGCAAACGATATTATAACATTTATTAATGTTTTGGTTTCTATTTTCTTTTCTTCTTTTCTTGATCGATGTTTATTAATGACTATTGCATAAGTTTTCAAATGCATTTTGACTTCATCTTTCAAGTTTTTTTTTGTCACTTTTTAAGGGCATGTATTTATGTATTTGGAATTGTCATAGTTAACATACTCATTTTGTCTCTTCTTATTGTTGTCTTATTAATATTGAATATGCATTAATTAACGCTTATCTTATCTTTATTTTCAGGTATGTATCTGATGGCATGTCACAAATTATGTTTCTTTTAACGATTAAAACTCAACACGAACTTAAGTAAGTATAACGAATTTTTAGAGGATTATTTAAAAAAATATTATAATTTTGAAATGTTAATTAATGAAAATTGGTATTCAATATCATCTAAACATAGTGTTACCCAATACATAATTAAAAAATCAATTATAATTTAAAATATTATAGTTCCACCATAAAATATGAATTCAGTTTAACAGCGCCAAGTTTGCAAATTTGTTAAAAAACTGGCATTTAATAATCAAAAATGATCAAAAACCTTAAAAATTTTATATTACAACATACATACATACATACAAAACTGGGCATTACAATCCTTTAGTCAGGTTTACCACCTAGTTTCTCACACCACTTATGTTGTGTGTGATAATTTTATATATAAGTGGTGTAACCTACAGTTTAAGGTCGACTCTGAAGACATATTTTTTCAAAAACTTTTTCATGGCAATTTTATTGACTCAGAGTTTTTGGCCAGAAATCTGCTGTAAGGAAGTCGCCGAAAAAATATTTTTTTCATATTTCGTTTTGTTGGAGTTGTCTGACCTGGGTTTTGGACCGAGGCCTGACATCTAATAAGAATACGGCGTCTTCCCTTAGACTAAGGCGACTTCTCTACAGGTTTCTTTTATTTTCATCTTTTGATTTCAACATCGAATTGTATTTCATTCTTTTAAGAAGCAGATGTGACCTCGCAATAGTTCATTCTGTGATGAAACACTTCCAATTCTGTTTTCAGATCTGTTCTTGACTTATCTGTATACCACAAAATACTCCCTTTTCTAAAAGATTAATTGCTCCATTCAGTTTTATTACTAAGTCTCACTGCAAAGCCAAATTCATAAAGTCTACTCGTTCTGTCCAGCGTACAATTAAAGAGCAGACTGCCAGCCATCCGATTATCCGTTAGTCATGAAATCCCATAATGAATTGCAAGTTAGACTTGTCTCTCGTCGTCCTAACCCTAGTAGCTAAAGCAAAATGGTTTTCACTACCATGAGCAGCTTTCTTAAATCTAAAATAACTCCCAATGCAGCTGTAGGACACGATTTCATTGCCTCTATTATACTAACAAAAGCAAGTCTATGTTTCTTATTTAACGCCATTTAAACTGTTTTCAGGTTTGTTTTCTCTGCCCAGATAATGATCCTATACACCACTAATGGTCTGACTATCATGGCATATATTCCATGCATAACTCGTAACTTACATGCTCAGGATTTCTCTGCAAACCATCTGCGTATCATTATGGCATGTCTGGCTTATCCAGAGATGCTCCGATATGTCATGTCCTTGTCAATTTACTATTGAATGTTATTCCCAGATATTTTGACTCCATTATTTGTGATATTATCTCACCCAGGGGTAGAATAATGCCATTTAGAAAATTTTCTCCTGCTTGTTAATGGTCGGATTTATCCTTAAGTCCACTATGCATGCATCAACGATTTACAATCTCAAGAACTCTTTAAATAATGTCGCAGAAAGTCTTTTCAAATTTTCCTTCAGCCATCGATTAACAATATTAGGAAGTGAGCGGTTAAGAATCTCCGTCTCTTTTTGACAAGTGCAGAGGACTGGGACCTTTCTCCTCTTGAGACTCATGGCTCTTGCAGAGATGGGTGACCATGAGCTGTATGAACAGAAGTGACTTGATGCTCTTTTTATACGTGTTGTTAAGAGTCTTGCAATGTAGAACGTAAATTTTTTTCGCCAACAAGATTAAGCCTTCCGGTAGAACGAATGAACAATTTTCAAATTTAATTTCGCCATTAAAATACCTATGCCTTGTAACCTGTCGGAGATTTCGAACTCCATACCGACACTGGTTAGTTCATCAAGAATACAATTTTCAACGATATTTCTAGGTCCCGGAAACCGTACAGAAATTACCTTTGAATCATTTGAAATTTCCCTGCGAAGTTCTCGGCATTCATGGACAAGAACGGATTTTAAAAATACATTCGTTAGGCGGTCTAAGAGATAAAGAGATTGTCAGAGCAAATTCGGTCATCCAATAAGAATTGTGCCGCCTTCAAAATGACCATGACCTCTTTAAGGAAAACACTACAGTGGTCAGGTAGGCTGTAAGAATGTTTAACCCTTAATAAATATACCACAGCCCATCCTGCCACACGTCTTTCTGCACCATCCTGTGTTCGTATATATTTTTGTAAAGAAAACAAAACGCCTTAAAAACAAACCAACAGTTTCGTTCGTTGGTTTTTATAAAACATCATTCATTTTAATTCCATTTGAACTCTGTTCATTTAAGCCATATAGACATGAACTTTCTTTTATGATATTGAAATGAAATGAAAAAGAAAAGAAAACAAATTATTTTTCTTTCATGTTACCATTTTGTATTGTTTAATACTTTAAGCGGTAAGAAAAGAAAAAAAAACACACCCATTTCATTGAAATGAAAGTGAAAAATTGTATATTTTTCTCATTTCAATTTAGCTAATCTTTGCTGTGAAAGAAACGAATATTTTTTCTTGCTTTAAGCCTTTAACGAAATCATTAATTTGGCTTAAAAGCTATTGAATGAAGTTGCTTTTTTTGTATGAAAAGATTAAATTTGTATGTTTTTACATAGTACTTGAAGCAAATGAGCCATTAACTCAATTATAAGCATTTGAGAAGGTAGTTCAACTGTTTTACTTTTTATTTTTTTCTGTATATGAAGACTTTAGGCAGTCCAGGTATATGGTTTCACTTGCTTTTTGTTTTGCCTTATTTCAAGTGGAAATTGCATTGAAATTTTTATTACATTTTTTTATAACACAAACATGCCACAAATGTTTTTATGATGTTGCACAAATTCATCATCATTGTAATATAGTTGATTAACTGCTACCAATTATCGCTTTAATTATTAAGTTTTTTAAAAAATTACTTAATGGCCTACAAGCTTTTTTATGTTTTATAGCTTGATAATTTCTTAATTAATTTAATTATAATTAAATAAAAATCATTTTTTTAATTTAATAATTTCAAAAACACCAAAAAAAATTCCTACAAAATGTTTAACTTGTCTAAACAAATCAATCAAAATTTTCTAAGTTCCGTTTGAAATTTTGAACAAATGAATTTTAATAGAGAAAATCAAAACATCTTTTTATAAAATATTTTATAATTCTTTTAAATAATTTAATAAATGAACGTATTGAAAACCCTTGGGTTACAAATACCTGCTGTGCCAGCCAGCCAAACAATTAGAAATTAATATCTATTTAGCGTTTTTTCCCCTTCCCTCTATCCTCTCTATTAGATTTCACTTTTAATGTTTTCACAATCCGGCCATACACGCCATTTCTAATGCGATAAACAAAAGACTTAAGAAAGAAACCTAAGTTTTTGAAGTACTCATTAAGGTTTTTGTTTCCACAAAGTTTTCTACAAATAAAAATAGAATTTTTATACATTTTAAGAATCATATTTTAATTCAAAACAAAAGACTTAAGAATCAAACTTGTTTTTATTTGCTTGTATACTGTATTTAAAATACTTGGTTTTTATTTGGAAAATTTTGTTCGATTAATGCGTTTGAATTTTGACAAGTTCGAATGGTTTCGGTTTCGTAACATCTGCCACTTAATGGTATCCAACCTTAGTTATTTGGTTAAAGAAAACGTCTAAAAAACAATCTTTATGACGTAAATAGTTTTTATTAGGCCATTACCATACAATAGCTTTCACCGCTGTTGTTTTTAATTTATTTTTTTCTAACGAAATTAGTCAAATGGAAAGCATAGCTTATTGCAAAATCAGACTTTAAAAGACTCTTTGCTTACAAAAAATATTATCAGAGTTGAACTCCTTCGTTCTTCCTTATTATTATTCAAGATCTGCCCGCTAAAACAAGATTGACCTTTTAACTTTCAGATAACGGTAGTATAATTCAGGCTGAAGTAATGGTTACAAAGGCAGGCTCAGCACAAATTTGGTATAAAGATACATACACCACCAGGCCTATTGTGATACCAACCTCATCTGAGCAATTGTACTGCGCTTCATACAAAGTTAATTATTTTTCACACTCAAATCTGAAACATCAAACAGATCTATGTAAGAAATAGATTCGGCCTTTGACCTTTTCCAGACGCTTAGCTGCTAGAACAAGAAATATCGTGGAGGTATTTCCCACTCTGTCCTTTAGCCTAATACGCAGGAGCAACTACAATAGTAGTAACGTCTTGTTCGCGAATACTGTGTGTGTATATTTATATGGGCTAATGTCCGGTACCCACAGGTACTAATAAAATCACAACTCTCCTCTTTATCTTTAGCAGAGAACTCGGGGTACCATAAGTGGGTGGCTATTCAGCAGCCGAAGTCGTGTTGATTTTAGAAATACAATTCTGACAGACGGTAGGAGTATGAGAAACTGAAATTAGCGGAAGTATTGTTGAAACATTATAGGTTTTAGCGGAATATTCTAGAATTCAAATAAGCTAAAGTCGGCTACCAATTTAACCCAAGTAATCATGACAATATCATGAGCAAAATGCTACTTAACTAGGAAAATTTTAAGAAATGGGTGAATATAAAAACCGACGTAGTTAAATAAATAGTATTGTTGGTTTACTAGACGACCGCTCGAACCCTAGCTTAGACGTCTCAAAACAAAATATGAAAAAAATATTGTTTTCGACGAGTTCCTCTCAGAAGTTTTCTGGCGAGTTTTGCCGAAAAAAATACCAAGAAAATCATGAAAAAACTTGTCGTTCCAACTGGACTTAAACTGTAGCTTTCATGTATAAAATTAACACACACAAATTAACACACACAACTAGGTTGTAATACTGACTAAAGGGTTATAATAATCAATTAAGTAAGTAAATATGCGCTGAAAGCGAAGAACTCTAGTAAGAAAACTAAAGCAACCCGTCTAGATACGGGCTACTAACGATCACTCTAAGCTTTTATACGAGAAATTCTCAGAAGGAGATACGTTTTGAGTGGAGTCAACACATAGAGTGGAGTCAACTCGACATAAACAAATTGTGGAGGTGGTTTGCTAGCTCTTGTACGTCGATTTCGTCGATGTAGTCTAGTAGGAACCAAACATCATCATCCAGTTTTCAAGTTTTCATAAGTGGCGGGATGGGACCTACAGTTTAAAGTCAATTCTGAACTACAGATTTTTTGAGAAACTTTTTCTTGGCAATTTTATTTTCTCTCAGAGTTTTTGCCAGAAATCTGTTGTTGAGGAAGTCGCCGAAGAAATATTTTTTCGTATTTCGTTCTGTTGGAAATTTTTGACCTGGGGTTCGAACCGAGACCTCATGTCTAATAAGTCAACACTTTACCTACTAGACTATGGCGACTTCATAAATTGTTTAATTAGTTTTAGTAATGATCTGTTGTTCTAAATATTATTTGAAGTAAAAGACAAATACTGGCTTACGAAACTAAATAATTACTCTTCTCTATTTCTCTATAAGATAATCTCTCCTATGAAATAAAAATATGAAATCATTTATTTGATATTACATTACCTCTCTCTAAAACTGAACTTAAGTCACTTAAGTATTAAATTCTCATCTGTTGGCACCCACCACACCTGCCTTTGTGTTTCATATGGCTTTTCAGTAATTGTTGTAGACGACTGCTTGTTTTATTTTTCTTAAAAAAAAAAAAGAAACAAAAATAAATTGATTGCTTATAGAGAAATAAATATTTCACTCACTACTTGGTGCGTACGTAAAAATGTGCTTAATATAATGCATGCATGCATATTTATTAAGCATTTTTGAATAATTCATAAGCTTTTGCTTTTATTTAGATTCAGTTGGCTGGCTGACTGGCTGTTGATTTTTTTTACAAAGAGCAAACTACCTTGGCCTTAAACTGTAACAACATAAGAATATCAGACGTAATATTAAAACATGTGTGTCTGTCTACCATATACATATTCTCCTACCAATAAAGTAAGAGTTTAGATAGCAAACAAGTATATGATCAGTATACTTATACGCATAATTACCATAAAAATATCATTCACTTTCGAAAATGCTGTTGAAATGTGTTGAAAAGGATAAGAAACAAAAACTTTAGAAAAGTTTTTTGCAAAACATTATTTTTTTGTTGTATTTGTGGTTACAAATACTGTTTTACACAATGTTTTTAGTTTGTAAATCTGTCACTTTCGATTTCCTTTCTAAATAAAAAACAAACAATATTTTGAAATTTTATATTCTTCTTCTAGTCGTTGAGTTGCAGTAGCTTAAATTCTCTTATATTTCTGAAAGCTTAAGAAATTTGATCTGCGCTTAGATTGTGTTTGACTGGCGGCATAACAAGCAGACATGATGTTGACGTATTGTATTGCAGCAGCGAAATCTTTGAATTGTGCCGAAATCATCTCTCATAAAGTTCCTGTCTAAATATTTGTATTAAAGAGACTAAAACTCTAAAAATAGAAACTTAAAGTGTCAGAACAAGAATACTTAAACGGCATTACAAGCGAATAAATTGTTTATAAATTCTATATAAAATACATACATATGTACTTGTATTTAATACACAGGCAATCTTCGAACTCGATGATGAAAATAATGTCGATTGTTTTGCAAACAAAACCCAACATTGCTTGTTTACACACATATAAATATGACATCATGATTCTGTGGTCATATTTTATGGGACACCAACTTCGCTCACTCTGTGAGTAAGTTTTCTCATCTATTTGATATGTATGGCTAGCATTGTCTTATTACAGCCATGGAGTTTTGAATTCCTGTTTTGTGCTTCTAATACCTTTAAAGTTTCTCATCAGTCTCCTTTGCATGCTTGTTGTCGTCCTATGAGTTATGAATAAAAAATATTATTTGAATTAAATTAGGTTGCCTTAGATTAAATTCACAGCTGCCTCAAGGACTATAATTTATTTGGATTTTAAACCATACGGTGCCATTGTAACATCGACAATACCTATTCCTTCATACAATTATAATTCGTGGTTGGCATATCTCATCCGTTTCTGTATTTTTATAACGATTTCGGTTACTTACCCGCTTGACCATTTATAGGCCTTAGACGCAAGTAAAACGGAGAGATCTTCCCGATATGCCTTCTGCCAGGGTTTTAAAGATGATTCTCTCTCTCTCTAAAAAACAAATACAAGCAGTTCACTATGATTACAGATCCTGATGGAATTATGACTACGGGCAAAGGGACAGCCTCTTTTCTTCTAAAGTGGTGGTTGATGTTTATAAGCCTTCCCAAGCAGGAAATCAGGCGCCTCTTAGAATACGAGGCGTAGTTCTTAGTTTTCTGTTCAGCTTAGAAACCTCTGACATGGAAGACTAAATCCTTATCGTCTGCTCGCGTTACTACAGTCGCACAGTTCATAGTTGTCTGCTCAGCTTAGAAACCTCTGACATGGGTGACCAAATCCTTATCGTCTGCTCGGCTCACCATGAGTACAGTCGCTGTTGGAATTAGAATTGCGGCCATACTAACCCAATAGGCAAACGGACAGCCTCTTTTAAGATGGTAGTTGATGTCTATAAGCCGTTCCAAGTAGCGAAGCAGGGGTAATAGCGAAGGGGGGGGGGGGTAGTTATTAGTTTTCTGCTCAGCTTAGAAACCTCTGACATGGCTGACTAGATCCTTACCGTCAACTCGGCTGTTGGCATCCTTGCAATTAAGCCATCATATCACAAAAAAATAACTACCCATTCGCTAGGGTAAGAATGGGATCTAGGAAATACGCAGGAACATTAAAACCTAAACATGATAAGTTTAATTGAATTCAGGATAAGGCTCAGACCAGGAGGCCAGTGTTTTATTCCAGTTCATGGAGTAGACATTCAATAGCTCCTAAAGAAGGGATTACATTGCAATGCATGTGTTCCTAGAGCTGCTTGAAATCTGTCTGTCTACTCTCCAATATGCTAGATGAAGCTGTCACGACTTACACGCTTAACTACTGCAATTTTGTTTGTGTTATTTGTAGAAAGAATGATAGGCTTGCCATCTGTTATTTAGCAATAACATCCTATGCCGTGTCCAGTTCTTGGTATATAAGATCTTAAGGGGATCTTTGACAAGGAACTCTTACACGTCTCAGGAATATCAGGGGAAATTAGGCACTTCAGCCTAAGGAAATAAATTTGAGCTGCACACAATTATGCATGGTTTTGATTCATACGGTGTCTTGTGCCACTCCTTGATACTCTTGGTCATGAATGAGTGCTCGCTGTGATAATTTATTGAGATGAACTTCGCTTAGTAAATTCTCATCTCTCTAAAGAGGAAATTCTTGAGTTCCTTCTCAACTACATTGACCACTATACCACGGTAATTTAGTATACATTTACAGCCAGACTTAGTCAATTAATTAATGAATTTGTTTCATACAACATAATGTCTGCAGTAGACATTAATTTCGCGGCAATTTATTATTTAAAGCGTTAAGAACCCTTCACCTGATCATGATTTGTGGTTGCGTTGAAAACTTTAACAAATTTGAAATGTACAACAACAACAACAAGAATAAGAATAAAAAATTCTATAAATGCGTGGAATATATTTTTTATTATGATATTTTTCATATGCTACTTAATAAATTAATGAATGACATACAATGTTATACTTGTAGATCACTTGTTTAAACGCCTGCACTTGATACTGCCACCACATACAGCTGAGAATAAGAAAAATTGCAATACAGAGTATAACTTTGATTATTGTCGCTTAAGCTATTGCTGACATTTGCTACAGTTTTAAACTGAATATGTCTTGTGGGTAACGCATATGTTGAAAACTTGAAAAAGGCATTTATCATGCCAAAAAGGCAGCGACAACAGCAGCAGCAGCAAGTGCGTAATATTTTAATAATTCTTTCGAAAAGAAAAAAATCTATATTACAGACATAATCAGCTTAAGATTTGCTGCTGCCTTTAAAACAGAAATTTAAAGTAAAATGCAGAAAAAAAAAATTAAACAAAATTAATTAATCCTTCCTTATGTTCGCCAATCTGATGAGGTGTATAAATTAGAAAATTTTAAATTATTAACAATTTGTTAACAGATTAAAACTAAAAACAAAAGCCAGCCTTTAAGCAATTTAATTGAGATCTTATGTTGCTTGATTTGAAAGCAACACAAAAAAAAAAGCCATTTAAAATTAAAAATAAGAAAACGATACGAAATAAAGTCATATTAATTGGAGATTATATTTAAATCTAAGCATTAGCGTTATTAAATGGGTTTTAAAGCTTTACGAGACAAATGTAACGATATATGGGCGTATTGCTGTTAATTAAAAAAATAATAAAAAATTTGCTGAATTTAAATTTGAAAGTTTGAATTAATAATAACGTATTAACACAATACCCTGGGTATTAAATGAAAAGGAACACATTCTCTTACAATTTTTTTGTATATATTATATGGCACCATACACCAGTTTTAGGCATTTTGCTGCCCTATTTAAACTTATTATTTAAGTTTTTGTGTTTTTAAAATGAGACAACAAAACATTGAAAATTGATGGTAGTCCTAACACCGTATAACCTGTAGAGCAATCTCCTGCTTACCAATGAAATGAAATGAAATGAAAATAATGAAACTAAAACACGGCTGGAGACCCTTTACAGCAGTATCATAATCATACACTTTAACCCAAAAGATCTTCCCATTACAGAATATGATATCAGTAAACCACAATCGTCCGGATCTAATACAAACCATTTGTCTTTTCATTCTCCGTCAGACATATTTAAAATCCTTTGAATCCAAACACCACTACTTTTTACTCACCTTATAAGTTGGGTTTGGGACATTAAACATAAATTTATGCATGTTCAGTCGTTTGAAATTTTTATTGTTTTTTTTATGTTTTTACCTACAATACTTGATTTTTTGTTATTGTTTGTTGCAGTAAAACACAAGTCAACTGACAATGCCATTACAACAGTTGTCAGTGACTCATCTAAACTTAACTAAAGTATTTTAAAAAATTTTATTAAAATATAAACGTATACAGGTAGTTTGGAAAAGTCATACAAAAAATGATTTTAAAAATTATTAAAACTTTCAAAATATTATTTTTGGAAAACTTAAATGTTAACAGCAGTTAGAAATCGAGAGACGAAATATTTTGAAGTTGTAATATCGCATGAAAAACTGTTGATTTATGGCTTAAAGTAATTTTTATTTCAATTTTTATATAATACGTACATAGTTATAAAAAGCAGTAACATTTACAAACCAGCACCATCAGTAATTTAAAACGTTTATCATTATCTTATTACCGATACTGTTATAAAATATTAACGGTTTGTTAAGGTAGCAACATTGACATTTCTGGTTATGAATATGATACCCTCAGCATAAAAATAGAAAAACTAATAATAACACAATGTTTAAACTAAACTTTTTTATAAATAATGTATGTACATATGTATGTATGTATGTATGTAAGGTAATGATGATATTAAATCATTTGTTTAAAGTATAGTAAACCTTTCCTTCAAACCAGCCAGAGGAAAAGCTGAATAAACCTGTTGACATTGAAGATTTGCTTGTAAATTTATCCAATGGCAGTGCAATGTGCAGTTAATTTTACTTGAAAATTTAAACATTTTTTAAATTGGAAAGAAAAGCCAGATAAATACATAAGAAAATTGGTGTCTACTTTAATCCGATTAATATGATACCATACTTACATTATTTGATACACTGAAAGGGTTGAGTAACTTTAATTTCATTTAAGCCAAGTTCACACTCCAGAATTTATTAACTTAACGATTCGTATACTAATGGTAGGAGCAATCCCTTTAAGATCCAATAATAATTCCACTATAATACCCTTATAGTACATACAAACACACATAGTTGGTCATTACAACCCTTCAGTGAGGATTACGACCTAGTTTCTCACACCCCTTATGTTGTGTGTGTTAATTTTATACATGAGTGGTGGGACCTACAGTTTAAAGTCGACTCCGAACGACAGATTTTTGAGAAACTTTTCTTGGCAATTTTATTTACTCTCACAGTTTTTCCAGAAGTCTGCTGAGAGGAAGTCGCCGAAGAAATACTTTTGGTATTTTCTGTTTTGATGTTTGCCCTGGAGTTCGGACCCTGGCTTTACGTCTAATAAGCCAACACACTACTTACTAGACTATGGCGATTTCTACTACCATTATAGTACAAAGAAATATATGTATTTGTTTAGCAGATATTGTAGTCTTGAGCAATTTTACAAGTCCTCAATCTAAAAATAGGTTCTTAAAATGGGATTAGAAAAGTAATATCAATGTGCACTTACCAAAAAACTCGGCTACCAACTTTGCCTATTGCAGTGTAGGGCATTAAGAAAGATGTGTTTGAAGTGTTTGTTACTGCAAATTGCAGATGTGCTTAATTTTATGTTTTCGGCAGTTGTAAGCAACGATACTCGTTTTATTTTATCAAATTAAAAATTTCACCAAATTTATTTTGTAATTTTTGTTTTTCTCATTTTTATTTCGCTTTGTTTACCAAAAAAAAAATTTTTAGTCACGACTTTTTGTTAAGCGCTGACATTGAAATTGCTACGTGTTGACATTTCTACAAGTAGTTGCAAAGTTTTCTAGGGAAATTCCAGCAAAAAAATTTTAAAACCGAAATTTCACTTGTTAAATTTAATTTCTATAAACAACAAGCAATTGAAATTGTATTCGTAGCTTTGACACTGTAAATGCTATAATTTTAAATGTTTAAATTAAACCAATGGAAAGGAAAATTTGTTTTTTTTTAAGAGAAAAATATGGAATATAAAAAATTCAAAATAATCTGAATCATCAAGCTGACCATGATAATACCAGACAGAAATATTATTGGCATGAAATTTGTTTTTCCTTAAAAAGTTATTTACTGTTTAAAGTCGATTCCGAACGACAGATTTTTGAGAAAATTTTTGATGGCAATTTTTTTTTACCCTCAGAGTTTTTGGTAGAAATCTGATGAGAGGAAATTTTTCTTCATATTTCGCTTTATTGAAGATATCTGACCTGGGGTTTGAACCGAAGCCTCACGTCTAATAAGCCAACACAATACTTACTAGACTACAGCAACTTCTAAGCCAAAACCATGGCGTATAATTTATCATGAAGTCGGAGGACAAATGTTAAGAAGTTGAGAATGACGACGAATCGATATATCGGCGTGGTCTTTAGAATTTCACGCTACTGTAATGCAATGTTCTCTTCTGTACTTACAATCTTTTGTCTTGTTGATGGTATTGAATGGAGAAGAGTAGACTTATTGCATAAACCGATCAATAACTGCATGAACTGCTTGCTCACCAGGTCGTTTATGTTGACCCTAAAGTGGTCGAAGTTTGACATTCTTAGCTTTAACAATACAAATATCTTTTTAGCTATCAAAATACCCTATCTCAGCTATAAAATTTAATTTCAAGTCAATAAATTCTGATCACTTTTGCTTGCTTATAAGTTTTAAATTTTTATCAACCAATAAACCAAATTTCTCTACTTTCCAAAATTGAAATTTATTTCCAATAAAAGCTTTTATAGTTCGAAACAATTACAACTAATTGCTCGTAAAATAGTACGATACATTAGTATATGGTCCTACTTTAAAGCCTTAAATAAATTAGTGTATTACAAACAAAAGACTTAAGAAACAAACCTGATGTTTTAAACACTTTCTTTTACAATGAAAATGAAAAGGTTTTTTCGTATTTTTGTAATGCAAATTCAAACCATTAAACTTCTGTTATATTAATTTAGATTTCATTTCGTTTCATTTTATTTTTTTAATTTCCGAGTTTATATTTGTTTTTCATTCAATAATCATTAGCATTGATTACATAGCAGCTCTTTGCAATCAGCTTTTTCCAGCGATTTTAATCGAAACAAAAGACTTAAGAAACAAACTTAACTTGTAAATGAAGTTTTCTTTTTTAATTATTACAACATTTATTGAAAAATAATTATAATTTAGGTATTATGGCTCATGTTTTTGTATCTTAAAATTAACGTGATTTCTTCCAATAATTCAAAAATATTGCGAATTCGATTACAGGATGCGACTACAAAAATGTATGACTTTAAAACCAAACCAAATTTATTCTATGGGTCAGAGGTTTGGCAGGAGGCTTTGGAGAAAGAGGGTATTGTCAATCATAATAACAAGTTTCCTCGGGAACACATCATCTACGTGCTTCTTAATTGACTACAACTAGACTTGTTAGTGAAACAAATGGTAATGAACGCTTCAATAAGAATGAGCGCCTCAAGAGCAAGGAAATATTGAACTTATATGCATGCCGAAATCCAGAGTTTAGTTAATCTAAATATACTTTAATAGCTACACGATACCTAAACATGCTTTTAATTCTGATTTTGTAACAAAGATACTGGATAGATCTCTGTATGATTATGATGTGCAACTGCCAGTTAATTTCATTCCATTTTCACTGTTGGATCCTGACCATGCGACAAAGTTGAATATGAAATCTTTTTAGAAATGTTAAATATTCCATTGTTGCTTGCACTGTCGGATTACTATACTACTATTCAGGGTCAAGAAGTAGCTATAAACAATGCCGCAGTATCAGAGTTTACTGAATTAAGCTTTACTGATAGTAAAGCGTCCATTGCATCTTTAAAGAGTGTGTACACCACATCTAAGGTTGACCACAAGCTTCGATTGTTCATAAGAAATTGATTGATTGATGAAGTCTCCGTAGTTTAGTAGGTAGTATGTTTGCTTACTAGACGTGAGGCCTCAGTTCAAACCCCAGGCCAGACATCAACACGAAAATATAAAAATATATTTTTTCGGCAGATTTTGAGAGTAAAATTGTCATGAAAAGTGTCACAAAAATTTGTCGTTCGGAATCGACTTTAAACTGTAGGTCCCACCACTCATGAATAAAATTAACACACACATTTGCATTAGCGGTGTGAGAAACTAGGTCGTAATCCTGACTGAAGGTTTTTTTAATGACCAATTATGTATGCATGAGAGATTGAATGTAGCAACAAAGTAGACACACCTATAATGGCTGATATTACAGAATAAAACAAATTTAGGACCCTCTTAGCGCTAATAGCACAGCCAGGAGGTTGGCGCATACCTCACAACGACTTCCACAAAAGCTGTAGTGGCAATGTTGTTGAGGAGACAACAGAGCATTTTCTCTGTCACTGTTCGGTGCTTACTTGGGTAATCAAATACGAAGAATTTATGTGCACCCAGACTTTATTAACAAAACGTGACCATCTTAAAATAATATGGAATGAACACATACCTCTATAAAGCTATATGTCGGGCTCTTTTTAGTTTTATTATCTATAGCTAGGTTTTGACAATTGAGAATGTGACACTTTGTTGATACTTTTGTTCAGTTACGTTCGAACATGGCTACTTCGATAAAACAATCCTTCAGCCGTTCATTAAAAATTAACTTTTTGGGGCACCATTGCTTCCCATATTCTTAAGTTAACAACACGGTTTCATAGGTTAATATTAATGGACAATACATATGTATGTATGTATGTATATACAAACTACAAATATTTTATGGTTGTAAACAAGCAATCAAAACTCATAAGAAACTCATACTAAACGACGCAAGCCATTTAAAATAAAATTCACAACTCAGGAAACGCTTAGTGAGACGCAGAAAAAAATTGGTAATAATTTTTACTTATCATATAACCCTCGTTTCAATTACTATAGCACGTCATAGACGAGCAGCTTAATTACGATTTATGCCATGAATATTATGATTTCGATTAAACTTTAAAAATGGATTTTTCGTATCAACAACACCAGCAACAACAAAATAAACTTAATGAAGGCATAAGAAATAAATGGGGTGTTGACTTACACTGACGTGTGGCGGTGTCTGGAAACTTTAGTAGTGTAGTCTGATGTAGTATAGTACAGTAAGAAAAATTAATGATTTGTATGGACAGCTGAGAACTGTAAGATGAAATAGAAATATTTTTAAACCAAATCGGTATTAGCTTAAAGAGATAACGCCGTTGGAAAACGAATGAAAGAAACGAAACGAAAGAATTTTTACAATTTTTTAATTTTTTTAAAAATCATGTTTTGCATACAATGTTGTTCAATTTGATTACAAATTTTCTTTTGCCATTTTTTCATTAATTTTAAAATCTATTAAGCATCACAACATACCGCGATCATTTGCTGCACTATGTTTAGAAATCAGTGCAAGCATGTGTACATGGAGGATATTTTTCTTTTCAGATTATTCCTTTTTCTTAAATCATAATCTATATGACTTACACATACGATACGATATTCATAAATTTATGCTGCTATAACTTTAACACATTAAAACTAATTAATAATGCGGAAAAACTTGTTGTTTTCCCTCTACTATCTACTGCTACTTCTGGTAGGCAAAAATAACGTTTAAAGTAAAAAAAATATTTTTTGTTTATTTGTTTTGCAAAGAAACACGTTGCAACACTGTTGCATTCCAAAAAAATAAAAAACTTGAATAAAATTATAATAATTGAGGAAAATAAACAAACAAATAAACAAAAATATATGAAGGCTTGAATTAATTGAAAATCACACACAGAAAAAAATAAAGAAACTCAAGCAACTGCATTAGTATTTGGTTTTAATCAAATAACCATGCGATTAATTTACCATATGTATTTGCATGCCGTAGAAAACTTAGTTATTTTTTCGTGTGTTTTATGAATTAAAAAATAAAGAAAAAAAGGAGTTTTTGGTAATGCTAAGGTTGCATGAGGGCGGTCCCCATACTATACGAATTGACGTAGAAGTGGCGCAAGTAATTGGAAAAAATAATTTTACAACACAATACATTACAATCAAATAAGCATTACAAATGGTTATTCAAATCGATGTTTAATGACAGAAATAGTCAAACAGTAAACTTTGTAGACGTAATATATGCTTCCGTCTACCTCCATGTAACATCAATTTTTAAAACCATTTAACATGCCGACCCAAAACAGTAAGTACCACTTGCAATTCTTAATTTTGTTACCAATAAAATCCAGACAAAAGACAAAAAAGCAAAACTGTAGTTTAAAGCATAACTTTAATTGAACTAGGAACAACTCAATTAATCTCAATTAATTGTCTTCAAAGTTCAGAATATTCATCGCACAGTAATGTCAAATACTGTTTTGTTGCCTTTGTTGAGAACATATACCTTCTACAGATCATATTCATTACTAATACATCTACAAAGCTGATAGTGTTTGTTTATTATATACAGTGTCCAAAACTGTGGCAACTGTTAATGAATACCCGTTGTTTTTCCGTGATTGCTTTTCACATCCATATCGTAGATGCATCAGATTATGTTGTTCTATAGCTTTCTCTTTTATAAAACCTCAGATATTAACGCGACCTGCTCGGTTTCTGAAGTTTTGAAGTTTTCCCCGTTTAATGTCTGCATTTATTCAGCAGAGCAAAAACCAGTCTCTACCTTCTGATAAGATACATACATACTTACATACTTAGTTGGTCTTTACAACCCTACTGTCAGGATTACGATTTAACATCACCCACCATTTATGTTGTGTATGTTAAATTTTATACATGTTTGGCGGTACCTACTGATTTTTGAGAAGCTTTTCATGGCAGCTGATTACGATGGAGTATTATTGCGTAATAAATTATAAGATCTGGTATAAAAATTAAACAGATGATTTAAAACAAAAGACTTAAGACACATACTTTATATGTATAAAAAATCCTTCAGTCATCTTCTTCTTGACACTGTATGTTCCCCACCTTCAATGTTCCCCACATTCAATGTTCCCATGTCCAGGATCCCATATAAGGATAACCATGGAATGTCTCGCTATATCCCTATGTGACAACCGGTATTCTGGTAATCTCTAGGGATTTGTTAGCTAATTTACTGTACATCTCCACTTAAAGCAGTCTGATTCGAAATTTCCACAGAAGCAGTCTTTATAGCCATTATTTCAGCCTGAATAGTACTACAGTCTATCGGGTAGTTCAAGAAACAATCGAGGATGTTCTGAGGTTGTTCACATTCAACAATGCCGCGTGGTCTGAATACGACAGTGAAAGTTGGATGACATTTCCTGGGAGAAAGCTATCCAGTATCTTCGTTGTAATATCACGATGAAAAGTGTGTAGCCGATACGCACATCCAGATTAAATACACCCAAGATGTCGGCACGAACGTACTTTTTATACCCGCGATCCGGTTGCATGGATCAGAATTGAAAATGCTTACTTCCAGCATTTAAAATCTGAATCGAAAGCGGGTTAAGGTAACGCGTAGCCTATAGATAACCAAGATTTTGCTATGATTATCGCCTCTAAACTTGCATAATTTTGTTGTGCTTAGTCTTATTGCGACTAGACGCTGCTAACGCAGTCTTGTTGCTTCAACATGTCTGGTGGTAGTCAGTTAAGCATAGTAAACCATGCCTTAGATGACGTAGTTCTACTGTGAATCTGTTACCATGATACGTTATATTTGGATTTGGTGATCCCTTTTCTCTAAATCTAGCCACTAATCCATAACCACGCAAAATAGAGTTGGCTTGATTGCAAAGTCGTATATCCGGTATAAATTCTTAGGATTGGATTGTGGTTCCAAAATATTTGCCGCTGTCGGATATAGTAAGAACCACTGCATTTAGGAACTTTGGATTGTCTACATGCTTTGCACCATTTGGATAGTAATATCAGCACAGATTTTAGAACTTTCGAAAGTAATTGTCATCAAGTTGTAAATGAAAGTAAAAATTCATTCTTCTTTCAAAGACAATGACCTCAATTTTGGTGAACTGCAATTGCAGGCCTTTTTAATGGACTAAAGTATGAAGTGGCCAATTGCTTTATAAATCTTACAGAAAAAGCCATTGTTTTCATACTTCCTTTTAAAATAATTAAATTTTCCTTTTTCTTATTACTGGCCTCTTCGAAGGGTATCAAACAGTGACAAACTTAGTCACAAAAAAAAAATTGCATTTAAATTAACACCCTTTGAGTTCTTAACTGAACATTTGTAAATTTACACAATAATTGGTCATTACAACCCTTCCATCATGGTTATGGACCTAGTTTCTCTTATGTTGTGTGTGTTAATTTTATACACGAGTGGCGGGACCACCAGACAGATTTTTGAGAAACTTTTCATGGAATTTTTATTTGCCCTCAGAGTTTTCGCCAGAAATCTGCTGAGAGGAAATCACCAAAGAAATATTTTTTTTTCATATTTTTATGTTTTTTTTTTCTGACCTGGGGGTTTGGCCTTACGTCTAATAAGCCAACACACTACCTACTAGACTACGGCGACTTCAGTTGTAAATTTATAAAAATTAAAATAAATAAAATGAAGAAATTGCTATTTCACACTATTTGCCTGCCAAGTAGTGTAACCAAATGGCTAAAAGTTATTTGCATTTCTAATTGAATAATTTATTATGGCTGCGGTTATTCCAGAAGCCAACGTATATTATTCAATATCCCATTTATGCAAGTTTTCTTTTACATTTTTTTTGCTATATTTCATCACAAGTATTTTTGCTGTTATAAAATTTGTTTTTCGCTTTTGTACTGTTGTTGTATTTGTTATTTGATTAAAACCAAAATTATGCTAATCATAAACAATGTACTCCTCAACGAAGCTACAAATTAAACAATTCAAATTAATAATAATAAACGTGGAAATGATACTTCAATTTAAACACCAATTGAAATATTATGGTAAAATGGAAAAGCTTAAAGGAAAAACGAAAAGAAACTCCTCCATTAGCAAATATAAGCATTTTGTATTGCACATTGTGGCAAATTGAAATTTTATTTTTGCTAGAGACCATAAAGACACCAATTAGCATAATTTGTTTGGCAAGAAAGACAAGAAAAAAAAACCACACAGACAGAAAATTAAAAGGGTTTCAAATTGTTCGAAAAAAAAAAAGATTTTCACAACAATTTTTTTTTGTTTATTACAAAAAAAGAAGAAAAACTTAAGGAAAATAAATGATTTTTCTTTTAACTAAAACGAAACCAATTATCAACACTTTGTTGGGTGTGAAATTCATTCTGCTGTTAAATATTTATAACTTCGTTTCATAATCATTCCCCAAAAAAAAAATTGCTAATAATAGCTCACCAAATATCCATTTACTTCAATTTGTTTAGCATCTTATGTTATGCTAAGTTAGTAGCTAAATTTTTTGTAAATTTTTCGTTATTAAATTACCTTTAATTGAGTGCTAATGCAATAAAATGCTTAGCATTTATTTGTGCAATTTTTTTGTCATTAGTTATGATATTTCATACGAATTTTTTTTTAATTTAAATTCATAAAACGTAGCACTCAATCTTTACAGCATTAAAGTAAAAATAAAAAAAATTTTTTAATCTTGTGCTATGTCTGTATTCAGTTCTACTATGCAAATAGGAAGTTTAGTTTGTTACAAAACAAATACAAAATTTTTGTTAACTGCGAAGATTGGTTGAATCTGTCGTTGCCTTAAATTGCCGAGTAAACGTTCTAAACTACGGCAATCAAACGGTTTGTTTTACTGTCTTCCATATTACATGGATTTCCAATAATGATGAGATGATGCTCCGATGCAGTTCGATATGCTGTTCAGCATACGTAAGAATAACTTTTAGGCTTACGTACTTGACACCTGGTACTGAAATTTCTTTCTGAAAATCGTTAACACCGCACATGTTTCAAAGTATATGTTCTGATGATTCGTTTTCCTTATCACAGAATCTGCATATTGTGCTTGAAAGGCCTCCTTCCTTAAAAGGCTGGTTACTATTTGAAGGTAATTTCTGAATATTCTGATGCAATATGTACCCAAATCTCTTCTTGCTTTAGAAAAGTTTTCATCTCTCTCTAGCTCTGCTTTTGCCGGGAATTCCTTACTAAACTCCAATTTTTTATTTCTGGTCCCATCTAGGACCTGCGAGCTGGCAAGCTGTCATCTGCTTATTCAATGTGTTTAATTTTTTTATCACCTGAGATTCAGCAAAGCGTGACGTTTTTTTCCCTGGATAGCTAATCTAATTAGGCCCGTATTTTCCAGTTAACTCTATGGGAACTACATAAATGCTCGCATGACCTTTTATATATATATATATATATATGTCCAGTCGTTTGTATCCCGAATTGAATTTCGCATATGTTTCGATGGAAAATACCTTCTAGTTTTCCTATGGTTTTCGAATATCTCAAACACATCCAACTCGGTATCCACACTAGCCTTTAGTATATCCGTATACAAACAGAATTGTCTCTCTCTTAAAATGTTATCTGAAAGCTAAAAATTGCTTCACACATGTTTTATTATTCAGTCTTCATTCTCCCGAAACTCTTTGATTTAGGAAAGTGTTTTATAAAGCGTTTGAATTAAAACGTTTTTCAAATTTATAGAGTTTTATGGTTCTGTCTAGAAAGCAATTAAAAAAATCACTCGATCAGCCAGGCCAGTCATTATCTTAAACATAGTCTCTATGGCACTGGCATGCAACAGAGCTAATAGCTTCTGCCAATCTCTGTATCTTATTCAATTCCATCTGAGGTGTTTCCAAGTTTGTCCTGTCACTCATATACTTCTATCACACAGACTTTTTCCAACAAAATAGTAAATTATCACACTTTCTAAAGCCTCATTTGCTATTGGAAGTTACAGAGTAGTTCTGCCCAAATTTAACTGCTGATGTTGATACTGCATATCCACACTGCAAGTATATTTAATTTGGAAATGTGTCTTTTTCTTGTGTCTTTTACATGATTGAAGAGGAGCGTGAGAATATTTGCACAAATGATGACAAAGTTAATGTTAAAGTTTTGTACTTCAGGTCAGACAGCACCAACAAAAAGAAATATGAAAATTATTTCTTCGGTGACTTCTTCTCAGCAGAGTTCTGGCAAAAACTCTGAGGGTTAATAAAATCGCTTTGAAAAGTTTCCTTAAAAAATCTATCGTTCGGAATCCAGTTTAAACTGTAGGTCCCTCCACTCATGTATAAAATTAACATACACAGCATAAGTGATATGCGAAACTAGCTCGTAATCCTGCGTAAAGGGTTGCAATGACCAATTATGTATGTATGTTTGATAAAGTTATTAGTATTGCATTTTACTTGGGATATTCGAGATTAAACAACAATGATGAAACAACAGTTCTCAATCTTTACTCACCAAATATATTCGAACCTAAAGAAGTGTTGTGGTCATTTTTTTGTACAATATTGGGTTCATGGACAGCAAAAGTTTTAGGACGGCAATATAATTTGACAAAAAAAAGTCCCCACAGGCTTAATACTCTTGCGCAAGGTCCCAATATGACTTGAAGCGATTATTTAGGAGATCATTTGAAAGAACGGTTACGTAATCGCTAAACCTCAAACAAAAGTCAACCGAAAAACTTGCTCATGGTGCCACTAGAAAACACTAAATATATTCAATTCCAAATGGATTAAATGGAGTGCTTGACCTTAAGGTATATTCTACTAAATACAAGGGATGACATTTTCATATATTAGGCCTTTGAATTTTAAATTTACTCAGGGTTCTCCTTGGGGGGTACCTATGGAGCCATCTGACACCTTTCCTTATTTTTCTCTTGTTTTATGAAAAACATTAAAAAATTGTTTGTTTTATAATAAAACAGAAATAAATTAATAAAATAAATATATAAACTATAAATTTTTATACAAACTTTTGTTTAAAATTCATGAAATTGCTAAAATATATTGCCGTACTAAGACTTTTGCTGTCCACTGTATATAATGAGAATATTTTTTATATTTGAAGCTATTTAAAGAACCAGCCGCTTTAATTTATTGAATAGATTTTCAATTGATTTCAATTTATCAGTCTTTTTAGAACAAGATGTGTGTACGCATCGTTTTATTTTCAATAAAATTTACAATTTAATAATATTTTTATTGTATAATAAAACTGTTTAAATATTTATTATTTATAATGTAGTCAAGTTCTATTTTAATTTATTGTTGAAAAGATAAAACTATTAAAATAATGTGTAATTATTTTTTCAAGTAGCATCATTAATTTAACCATTGTTCTATTAATTAAAATAACATTATTTATTTAATATTTATATATGTATGATTTTAATAAAAATATATTTTATTCAGTATATGATTATTGGTAAGAAATTTACATACAAATCATCATATTAGAAGTGAGGTGGTCTATAATAAAACAAACGACAACAGAGTCTATGAAAGTAATTAACAATTATTGACCGTTTAGTTAAACAAAACATTATTACAAATTGTTAACAATTAAACAAAAAGGCTTTGTAATTAAATTAAATAAGAAGATCAAATTGTTTAAACTCTATTATAAAACCGAAAGTAAAAGTTCGCTTCAAAAAATGTCGCATTTATAAAATTCTTCACAAATAATGTATTGCAACACCATAATTTCTCAAGTGAAACCTTTCGTTTAATCCACGGCCTTCACTTATTGTGATGCAACACTATCTGTAATTTAATTTAAATTAAATGTGTATCTAAAATGCAATATGTGTCTTTATAGATATTACTCCCCAAAGCATTTAATTACTATACATAACAAAAGACTTAAGCCACATACTTTAATTAAACAACATTGTATGGTAAGGCGCGCATTCTCCCTCCCAACATGCAATTTATTTTAAATACTATTTAGAGGCATCAATAATAAATACTCGTGTGAATGTTAAAGACAAACATTTATTTTGTAAATAATGTCTCATATTCTTCATATGGCATTATATGCTTAATTAATAAGTCTTTGAATTCTTACTTGTTTATATTAAATATTCAAATTTAATTATTCTCTGGGGAAGTTGTAATATTTAATTATAATTAAACATATTGACAAGAAAACTAAAGTTCGTAAGTCATTTATTTGTGAAAAATATTTTTATTAAATCACTGAAATTAGTAAAAATTTAAAAGAAAAAACTTTAAAAATTTCCATATAAAGTTGCAACCGATAATTACCAAACCATTGTGCAAGTTTATATCAATTGCCAAAAGCGTCTGCAAATAATGTGTTTCCATAAATGGTTAAATTGCGAATTTGTTGTTGACGCAAATCCTGCAAAATAATTTCCGCATTACATTTGATATGCCAAATATTCTGTACTTTGACAACAGATGGCAACTCAGAAATATAAATAAATAAGGAAGCTAATCGCTATTCAATGCAAGCATAAAATAAAAAATGTAATCATCAGGTGAAACTTGGCTAACCATTAAGCAAACTTAGCAGTTATGCACCGACAAGTGTCTCAGAATTAGGTGTGGAGTATTATACAAACATACATAAATAATTAGTCATTACTACACTTTGACCAGGATTACGACCTAGCTTTTCATACCACTTATGTTGTGTGTATTTACTACCGTTTAAATGGTAGATTTTTTGAGAAACTTTTTGCCAGAATAAGTCGCCGTAGTCTAGTAGTGTGTTGGCTTATTACTAGACGTAAAGACAGGTTTCGAGCCCCAGGACAGACATCAAAACAAAATACAAAAAGTATTTTTTCGGCGACTTCCTCTCAGCAGATTTCTGGCAAAAACTCTAAGAGTAGTATAAAATTGCCATGAAAAGTTTCTCAAAAATCTATCATTCGGAGTCGACTTTAAACTGTAGGTCCCGCCACTCTTTATACATGACACACACAACATAAGTGGTGTGAGAAACTAGGTCGTAATCCTGACTGAAGGGTTGTAATGACCAATTATGTATGAGTATGTTTTGCCAGAAATATGCTGGGTCCTCTCGCCGAAGAAAATTTTTTTTTTAATATTTCGTTTTGTTGGTGATGTCGGATCTGGGGTTTGAACCGTGGCCTCGCGTCTAATGAGCCATCACACTACCTTCTAAAGTATTATAAGCCAACATAATCTACACTTCGCACTCGTTACATGAACTCAAGAAGTCCGCAAATATGTGCAAGCGAGGCCTGATTGCACAATGTAATCTTAAATTGCAAAAAGATCAGCTGCGGTTATCGATAGTTGGATATTATATTCCTGATAATTCCATTTAAATTTTGCCTTCTATATGTAGTATATTCATATATATATATATATTCTATATATGTATGTAATGACAGTCTAGTATGTTCCCAAACATTTTAAAATTAAATTGCCTACGCCTGTGGAATTCCAATAATATATATCGCAGCTAGACTGACGGCTTGCATATCAAATACTTTCTGTATACAGTGGTGGCCACGAATTTAAGACACGACATTTTACTTATACATTTATGATAATTTTTACATCTTATCAAAAAAATTTTAGGTCAATGATATTTTTCTTAAGATTTTAGTAATATTATGAAGAAAAATTAGTAATATTTTGCTACCTATATTTGGTTAAGAATTTTTATTTACATATTATATAGATCATATTATATAGTCGGGATTTCATATTTTTTTGACACAAGTGGTTTACGTTGTGCAATACACCCACGCAGGTTTTCTCATTTAGACATCTTCTTATTACCCTAGACGAAATATCAGTACCAAAATCCAATGCAATTTTATTTTTTATTTTACTTGAGCTCGTGAAAAGATTATTAGCAGCTACTCTAGGGTGCAGTTTTTCGGGCTCTAGGTTGCTGTTTGACATTTTTGGTGGTACCATATTGCTTGATGTGTTCCAGCGCGTTGTAAATCTTGCATCTAGAACATTTAAGCAGCTTGGATATCTCCATTATTATTTTTCCATCAAATTTTAGTTGTTGGATCAGTTTTCGCTCGGCATCGGTATTCCAAGTACCGCTGGCCATTTATAATTAAATATTTCTATGTATTCCAACATAAAATAATATAAAACATTTGTTGCTCAACGTTTAGCTTCAAAAATCACTAAAAATTACTTAATAACCAGATATTTCTGAAATGTCTTAAATTCGTGGCCAATTTCAAATAAACGTTTTTACAATAATATGATCAAAAAGCAACAAAATGTAAAAAGAAACAAAATAAAATAATTGTACTTTTTCTTAGTATTACAGGGTACATAGAAGAATAAAGAATATCAATTTTGATATTACAGGATTGTAAATATTATCACAAGTAAGCCAGTCATATGTCGTGTCTTAAATTCGTGGCCACCACTGTATTTCCAAATAATCGCTGAGATTTTGAAAATATTTCCCTTCCTTGTGCCTATCAGCTGGTGTTGAATTAAATTTTTTTACTAAAAAAAATTTGTCATTAATGGACGGCACAAATGGTCGCAACCATTTGCAATGTTCGATAAAAAGTTGGATATTTAAGAACCTCTCGAAGGCTTTGGTGTATGACTGTAATGGGTGTGATCGGCCGATATCCAAATAGAATACAATTCCTTTACTATCGACTGGAGACTTGAGGGTAATCATATCTTGCAGATAGACGAATGGTTTTGACTGTAGTGGTGTTGCTCATAACACATGACACCTAATAAATATCTAAGTATTTAAAAATTTAGCAGAAACTTCCTGAAAGATACTAAATATTTAAACAAGTGAATGACTGTTACAGTATAAAACCTTTCTGGGGGTATGATTCTATTAAAAAATCTTTTAATTCTCTCCTCACTCTTAAAAATAATCTGCATTTGCTCTTGAACTTTAACAACAGTAACAAACTAAACTTAAATTTTTATTTAAATCTTCCATTCTCCATTTCGAATGATGGCTAAACAATAACCTGTCAAAAAGGTGTTGAGTTGTATTCTGATAATCTCTCGCTTCACTCATATGGTGTATGTTTGATCTGCAGATTATTTTATTTTTTTGTCGGCCTTTAAGTAGATACGCAACACAAAGATTTTGTACAAAAAGTTGCGGCATATTTTGATAGATTTCCTAAGCTACGCCTATGTAAATGAAAATGTTTATTAACAAACTTTATAAAGCACTTAAACCTCGTTTAACAATTTTGAAAGAGAACATAAAATACAGTTTTATTAATCGTAAAAGCATGATAAGTTTATAACTTAAAAATGTGGGCATTTTTAATAATTTTTGTAAGATTTTGTAAATTTTTTAGGAAATAATGTTTCCCTTCTTGCATGAATTGCTACCCAAGGCAATTGTAAATTTTGTAAGGACATAAAATAATGAGTCTAATTTCATATGCCCTATATTTATACAAGTCAAAGATATGCTTGGGTGATTGTCGTGGATATAGCCTAGTTCTGAGTGTAATGGCGTACTAGGCAAGATGCAAGGCTTTTACATGTTAAAATATTTCTTTCAACAACATCTTCGCATAAATCTTTTGGCAAAAGATGTACGAGCCACTGCATATAAGAAACGTTTTCAAATTTATTATCGGGATTCAACATTAAAACTTTGAGATCTAATCAATTCAGAAAACATGGCACTGACTGATAAAGTATGTATAAAATGTGTGAGATCTTGCCCCCCATTAAAGCAAACAGTACTTGAAACATAAGAAACTGTACAATGAAGTGATTGAAACTGAACTTTCCTAACAATATATTTGACTGACTTCGTTTCCAAACTTGAGTATCGCGGCTTCATGAGCCAATGCTTCCTTTAAGCAAGTAAATTGTGTTCGGCAGGTAATGGATAGTATCATTCTAACTCCACCGCATACAGAGAATTATCTGAGCATCATGGATAATTATATTTGTCGTTCAATCCATTTTTTAGCCAAGCTTCGTGTACAATGTCATTCTTTTCGATATTTTAGAACAATTTTCCATCGTGAATAATAATTCGTTGCAAAAGTTACTTCCTAGAAGTCGCCGAAGTCTAGTAGGTAGTGTGTTGACTTATTAGACGTAAAAGCCAGGGTTCGAGCCCCAGGCCAGACATCAAGAAAAATACAAAAAGTATTTCTTCTCAAAAATCTGTCGTTCGGAGTCGACTTTAAACTGTAGGTCCCACCACTCATGTATAAAATTAATACACACAACATAAGTGGTGTGAGAAACTAGGACGTTGTACAGTGGGTCATTTCGACCTCCGGCTACTGTATTTGTCTTAATTGACAAGTACACGTCCGCTAACCTAACCTACTTCTTTTTATGGCGCAGAAGAAAAATGTTTAGATATGCAAAATTACATTTTAAAGTCCATGCCTTGGGTGTTTTTGTCACAATCTAACCAGCAAATGTTTTTAAATTTCTCCTCGAGAGGTTCGCTATGACTTTGCAAGTTCTTCTTGAACTTGACGATGGTCTTCATTGTCTCTAATTAATTATCTTCGAACATTGCTGGCCAACGTGAATGGTCTTTTTCTACCATCTGCCGCACTTTGAAATCGTTGGAACATATTCAGGCCAAGCTTTGCTAGACAATTGATGTGATTCAACTGCACTGTTTTCCAAATTAATCATGTAAACTTCCTCTAAATTATGCTTGTTGATACTAAATTCTATCTTTTCAAAGCAAAAAAATAACTGATTAAGAACAAATAAAGGATATTTATAAACCAAAATGTCATACAAGTTATTAAAGACACAAACCATGTATAGAAAATTTATCATCTATTGTAAAGTTTGCATTTTCAAGTATGATATCCAATGCTAGAGAGTAGTTTCTAGATATCAGTACAACTTTGTCTTATACTCATATAGGATATCATAGTTTGGTGGAACTGCTTGCAGCATAATGCCTTTGTAACAACAAAATGCTTCTGGTGAAACGTTTTTTTTTTATTTTCAAACAACAATATCCATGTGTAGCATACCAAATGGCCGTTGTAATCATTTTCCTTCTACAATTCTTTAAAATATTTTTCATTCAAAAATTTTTTTCTATTTCTTCATTTTTCAACATCAAAAAATGTTGTTAATCTTTAAACAGTTCTTTTATTTATTTGTTTTGCTTCAAAAACGTTTTTCTATTGCTTTTTATAGAAAAATACAAGAAAATCTTGCAGCATTTTTATTTATTTTTTTTTGGCCAAAAATGTTTCTGTTTTTTCAACGTTCGTTGATGAACTAAACATGTTGATTTGATTTATAAATTTAACCCCGATTTGTAAGTACGTTTACGTTTTTGAACATGATACTAAATTCGAACAGAGTATTGTTTTTGTTGTGGCTTTAAGTCAAACAAACAAACGCTTTATTAGCTAACGGCTAATCCGTTGGCTAAAACTTAATGAAAAACAAATACGTAAAGTACAGTAAATAAAGTGAATAGTTTTTGGCTCTCTTTTAGCAACAAGCAACACAGCACAACACTTTTTGGTAATTTTTTTTTTGTTTCACAGAACAATAAAGAACTTGTTAAAGAACGTATCTTGTTTTTCTTGTAAATTTTTTAACCAAAAGGGTTTTGGTTACACAATTGCTAAAAAAGAAAAATATGTTTCAAGCTATTTTGGCTACAACTCTCTTGTACGTGCCATGTTTTATTTTTGGCTGCATAAAGAAACGTTTTTCTTTTCTTTTTTTTCTTTTTGAGCCATGTTCTTAATCCACTTGCAGTCGGTATTACGACATCATTAGAACAGTTTTAATTCACTATAATTTCCATGTTGTATTGTATTTTGCATAAAATTAAATTTGTCCCTATTTCTGTTACGATAGTGTTACAGCCAGTGTTACAAATCATTAAACTTTTAGGTTTTGCTTAAGAAAATAAATTGATTTTTAAAAATTTTTGTAACAAAAAAAAATTGTAATGAAATGAGTGATTTACGCTTAAATTGCAAAATTCTAAGTACCCTTGGTAGATTATGTTTTGATGGAATGAATTTTAAATCATGCCGGCAACAGTTATTAAATTTTTTGCAGTCTAATCATCAGTCCCTGAAAATTTTTTATTAAGCGTAATATTTGTGGACCAAGGTTTCAAGTGTAAGAATACTATAACATCGTTTAAATCTCCGTCATGATTTTTTGAACGGAGCGCATTGGTAATTCCATGACTCAGGCATATAAATCAGATCGAATTTGAACGATTCCATGAGCAATGTTGGCTTTGAGCAGCGTTGTGGTTTGTAACTTATTCGTATAAGCCTGTGAATTGCGAAAACCCCAGAAGAAAGAGGTCAACTCGTACGATTTCAGTGGCCAGTTCACATAAGCCTTACGTGAGCTTTTAAAC